>CM031612.1:71654990-71687344 GCA_018398815.1 Conus ventricosus | reverse complement strand
ATGCCTGAGTTCGCACACTTGAAGAACCCAGAACTGCTCTCAACAACAGCAAAACTACCCTTAATTTGCCTAAATGCTCGAGAACATTCGGCCGACTCATGACATGGACGATTGGCATCTTCTGACATAAAACTAAGCCATGCTGAGTGCGTCAGCCATTGGATCTTGCCACAAGTCAACATCAATTACAACACTGGCCTGACGATTGCTCTGTCTGCCTTTGTTTTTTGGTTTGGCTGGTTTGGACAGCGGCTTAGGTTCTCTTTTTTCCCTTTCTGCTTTCCATATTCTGTGCCATTTGTTTTGTTTTTATTCTTTATCGGTTGATGTAATTAGTTGAATTAGTGCTCGTTCAGATAATCAGGATCATAAGTCGTGCAGGTCATTGTATACGCAAATGAAGAAATAATCTTATATGAAAACCCTTTCATGATAAAACTTGGCAGTCAGCTGGGGGCACTATGTGATGGAAAGCGGGGCTGAGTCTCTGTCATTGCTCAGCAGCCGATGTGCGATCGATCATTTCGTGCGGATTTTATACAGGCTCAGTTTTTTTCTGACACAAGTTGAGTTGTCTTGTTTGCCTTCCCTTGCAGTCGATTTTTTTCTCTCTCTCTTTGATTTGCACCCCACCCACCCCACCCCACCCCACCCCACCCCACCCCACCACCCACCCCATCCCTCGTTTGGTTTTTCTTTTCCCACTAAAATATGGAACTGTTAAACCGTGTGGTTGTTCTTCTCTTCTCCCCTGACCATACCGGATTTTTGATACAAGATGGAATGTTGAAGGACGTATAAAATGCACGTCCTTATCACACATAGCAATGATCATGGACTTCAGAAGCTGGTGTGAAACGATCGTCCGTTTAGCTCCTTGTTCCATGACACAGCGGCGCCTTGGGCAGAGTTGTGACGGCCATCACCCTTTTTCTTCCTGTCTCCAGCGTCGGTTTTAGAACTGACCCCCCCCCCCCCCTTCCCTTTTTTTCCTCTCCTTTTCCCCACTTCTTTCTTTCTTTCGCAGATTTGTTCTTTTTACAGCATGTAAACAAGACAACCCCAAAATTAGATTGCCTCAATGGGTGAAAATCTTGGTGTATTGGTTGACTGAATTCTCGTTTCAACCACTCTCTTCCCTTGCATTAGTCGCACCTTCCACCACGAGCGCAGAAGAATCGGTTCCTTCCGTTGCTACTGTAACGAAGAAACTGTCTCTACTTGTGTGCGCTGCTTTGCCCATTGTACACCAGATCACGGAAAATCTTATCAAGTCCTGAGGGTCTGGAATCGGTAAAATGCAGAACAGCGCGGCACGACGTGTGTTCGGATCCTCTGACCACGCTTGTGTTGCACCTGTCTCTCTCGTTCCCCTTCGCCGGTCGCACGGTGAACACAAGATATATTCCAGTCTGTCTCTTCTGTCGTTTAAGTCGCTTGAAGACCAGGCTGCAGCCTGTCGCTCTGAACCCCTCAGTCACTCCGCACCTCTTCCTCTTCGTTCTGCCGTTGTCATCCACATCCACAGACTCCCTTCGTTTAGACCAAAACCATCCGGCCAACGTTCTTCTTTCGGATATCCACATGTACGGACTTCCTTCTTTTAGGCCTGAATCCTTCGGCCAACGTTTTCGTTTCATACTGGGGTCCCTCAGTCGGTGAAAAGCTTCCTTTCTCTGTTCGCCAAGCAGACCTGACCACAAGCGTTTGCAGCTTTTCCTAATAAAATTATTTCTTCGAAGAAGCGTTCTGACCCTTACCATCACCCTTTTGTTTAGTTTACGACTTCTCGGACTGTCGGCATGGAGAGAGAGAGAGAGAGAGAGAGAGAGAGAGAGAGAGAGAGAGAGAGAGAGAGAGAGAGAGAGAGAGAGCGTGTGTGTGTGTGTGTGTGTGTGTGTGCGCGCGAGCGTGCGCGCGCATGCGAGTGTGTGTGTGTGTGTGTGTGTGTGTGTGTGTGTGTGTGTGTGTGTGTGTGTGTGTGTGTGTGTGCACGCGCACGCGCACGCATGCATTCAAAATGTACATGCTCAGCGCCATCGTTGACAAAATGTTGTTAGATCGTCTTGTCATGACTGTCGTGATGTACTGCGCATATGGCGGCAGCAGCACCAACAGTAGTAGTGGTAATAGTAGTGGTGGTAGTAGCAGTAGCAGTAGTGGCAGTAGTAGTAGCAGTAGTGGTAATAGTAGTGGTGGTAGTAGCAGTAGCAGTAGTGGCAGTAGTAGTAGAGTAGTGGTAATAGTAGTGGTGGTAGTAGCCGTAGCAGTAGTGGTAGTAGTAGTAGCAGTAGCAAGAGTAGTGGCGTTGCAACCACCAGCAATAGAAATAGCAGTATTCGTTGGAAACGAGAAATAATAGTGACAACTGCGATAGGTGTGGAGTCGCTAGTGATTACTGCCACAGTTGTCATTTTCAAATTCTTTTTGTCACGTCACTTAGTGCTGTGTGACTCGCTTTCTTTTCTTTTTATCCTTTTCTTTTGAGTTGATTCTCTTCTCGCTCCCTCCCCCCCTCCCACTCTCACCTCCTCCTGCCCTTTTCCTTTGTGATAACACCGCGTTAACTGGGAAACATGTTTAGTTGGCGTCTTTTCTCTCTCTCCCCCCCCCCCCCCCCCCCCCCCCACAAAATGTAAAGTAGAGGAATGAGTTATTCGGCAGTGTAAACAAACATCTGCGAACGCTTTGTGTTCAACAAAGTATTAAGGTCGATCAGTTTGAATCATTTCTGTTCGTTTGAAGAGCTTCAAATTCGATGTTGACAAGGTTTGATACGGCTTACATGAAAATGAGGTTTGAAGTGAGTCAGTGAAATTTGATTGTGGTTGCATTGTGACTCCGTTCTGGCAGGTTGTATTCTGCTTTTTCATTGGGTGTTCCTTGCGATCCTAAGACAATGTGTTCTTCATTGTTATAGCTAGCTTTGAAAGTTTCAAAAAGGTTGATAGACAGACAGACAGACACAGACACACACACACACACACACACACACACACACACACACACACACACACACACACACACACACACACACACACACAGAGCCACACACACACACACACACACACACACAGCCACACACACACACACACACACACACACACACACACACACACACACACACACACACACACACACACACACACGCACGCGTGCGCGCGCGCACACACACACACTCACACTCATTCACGCACACGCACACACACGTACACGCGCGCCACACGCAGTATGCACGCGCGCGAGCGCGCACACACACACATTCACACACACACACACTCACGCATACACATGCACACGCGCACACACACAGACACACACGGACACACGCACGCACGCACGCACGCACACACACACACACACACACACACACACACACACACACACACACACACACACACACACACACACACACACGCACGCATGCACACGAATGACAGAAACGGACGGAGACATACATACATAGATACATACATACATACACACACTCATTACACACGCGCACGCACGCATACACACACACTTAACCCCCCTCCCCCCCCCCCACACACACACACACGCACACGCACGCGTGCGCACGCACGCACGCACGCACACACACACACACACACACACACACACACACACACACACACACACACACACACACACACACACACACACAAGCGCGCGCACAGAGTCAGACACTGACCGACTCACTGGCTGACTCAGCCAGCCAGAGAGAGAGAGAGAGAGAGAGAGAGAGAGAGAGAGAGAGAGAGAGAGAGAGAGAGAGAGAGAGGGACGGACAGACGGACGGACGGACGGACGGACAGACCGACGGACAGACAGATGATGACGGACGGACACAGAGAAAGACAGACAGTAGACAGACGGACGGAGAGAGAGAGAGAGAGAGAGAGGCTGACGGACAGACGGAACGACGGACAGACAGATAACGACGGACGGACAGACAGTAGACAGACGGACGGACGTGGGGGGGGGGGGGGGGGGATGGGGGAGAGAGAGGAGAGGAGAGAGAGAGAGAGAGAGAGAGAGAGAGAGAGAGAGAGAGAGAGAGAGAGAAATTCTATTTCAGCCCCGTCATGGCCTTTTCCTCACTTGTTCTCGCGATCCATCTTCAAACCCGACTTCCTGCCCTTTGAGACAAGTTCCAACAATCCAACCCTCCTTGGTGGACGTCCGCCCGAACCCTCAGCATCGGGATCAACCCCATGCGTTCAAACGGTGGTTCCAAGCACCCTCCCTCCTGAATGTCCTCGCCCTCTTTCGACTTCAGACTGGGGTCAACAGAGGGTGCCATCTCCTTGGTTCTAGACAAAAGTGACCCTCCGACCACCAGAGAATGTCTAAGGCCACAGGTACTAAAAAAAAAGAAAAAAAGAAAAAATCCCAACAAATCCACTACAGCTAAAATGGACAATTACGCAGTAAGATTATGTTGAATACGGCAGAAGACTCGTGAATGCCCTGGTACTTGAGAGAGAGAGTTCATGTTTTAATGTCGAATAAAGGGCGATGGGGGTGAGGGTGGTAGGGGACTCCACCCTAACGAGGCCAATGGCGCAGTCAGATGGTATTAAATAAGCCTAATGACTCGTGAATGCCCTGTTGCGTGGACTCAGAAAAAAAAAGAAAAAAAAGAAAAAAAAAAGATTAATGTGATTATCGAATAAAGGGAGAAAAACCCCCACATCTATCAGGGCCAATGGCGCAGTCAGATGGTATTAAATGCGCCTAATGACTCGTGAATGCTCTGTTGGAGGGGGTATACACAGCTATCAGGGCCAATGGCGCAGTCAGATGGTATTAAATACGCCTAATGACTCGTGAATGCTCTGTTGGAGGGGGTATACACAACTATCAGGGCCAATGGCGCAGTCAGATGGTATTAAATACGCCTAATGACTCGTGAATGCTCTGTTGGAGGGGTATACACAGCTATCAGGGCCAATGGCGCAGTCAGATGGTATTAAATACGCCTAATGACTCGTGAATGCTCTGTTGGAGGGGTATACACAGCTATCAGGGCCAATGGCGCAGTCAGATGTATTAAATACGCCTAATGACTCGTGAATGCTCTGTTAGGTGGACTAAAAATAAAGTTGATACAATCATCGAATAAAAGGAGGGGAAAGACTACACAGCTAACGGGGCCAATGGCGCAGTCAGATGGTAGTAAAGACGCCTAATGACTCGTGAATGCTCTGTTTGGCGGACTAAAAAGTTAGTTCAATCATTTACTTCAGAGATTAAAAAGAAAAAAAAAAAACAGCTAACGGGGCCAATGGCGCAGTCAGATGGTATTAAATACGCCTTATGACTCGTGAATGCTCTGCTTGGCGGACTAAAAAGTTAGTTTCAATCATTTACTTCAGAGATTAAAAAGAAGAAAAAAAACAGCTAACGGGGCCAATGGCGCAGTCAGATGGTATTAAATACGCCTTATGATTCGTGAATACTCTGCTTGGCGGACTAAAAAGTTAGTTTCAATCATTTACTTCAGAGATTAAAAGAAGAAAAAAAAAACAGCTAACGGGGCCAATGGCGCAGTCAGATGGTATTAAATACGCCTTATGACTCGTGAATACTCTGCTTGGCGGACTAAAAAGTTAGTTTCAATCATTTACTTCAGAGATTAAAAAGAAAAAAACAGCCAACGGGGCCAATGGCGCAGTCAGATGGTATTAAATACGCCTAATGACTCGTGAATTGCCTGCTTGGCGGACTAAAAAGTTAGTTTCAATCATTTACTTCAGAGATTAAAAAGAAAAAAAAAACAGCTAACGGGGCCAATGGCGCAGTCAGATAGTATTAAATACGCCTAATGACTCGTGAATGCCCTGTTACATGAACTAAAAAGAAAGTTCATTAATCATCAAATTAATGTGGGGGGGGGGGGGGGGGGGGGGGGGGGGGGGGGGGACTTCCAGAGCTAACAGGGCCTGTAGCGCAGTCAGATGGTATCAAATACGCCTAATGACTCGTGAATGCCCTGTTACACGGACAAGGCTGATGTTACCATATCCTAACATGAAAAAAAAGGTAGCATGTGACTGCTGGAAACACGCGTGTAGGTTATATGACCATCGGCACCTCAGTCGACTTCTAGAACCTTGGAGAGCTGGCACCCTGTGTTGGCCCCGAGAGGAGGGGGAAGCCAAAGAGCCCGGAGAGGGCGGGTCGGCGGAACCGCCGTTTGATCGGTGGGTGGGGTTGGGCGGGGGGTTGATCTTTGGTGCTGGGGTTCGGGGGTCGTCTGTCAAGTGGGGCTGTTTTGTTGGAATCTGTCTCAAAGGGAGGATGAGGGTGTTGAAGGTGGATCGGGAATAACTGGGGAGAAAGTCTGGTGGGTCTAAAAATAGAATCTGCGAGTGTACGTACGTAGGCACTCGCACACAGACGCGCACACACATCACACACACACACACACACCACACACACACACACACACACACACACACACACACGCACACACACGCACACACACACAACACATACACATACACACACACACACAGCACGCATGTACACACACGCACGCACACATACACCACACACACGCACACGCACACACACACATACACTTTTCCTCTCTCCCTCCCTCCCTCCCTTGGACAGGCAGGCAGGTAGGCAGGCAGGCAGGCAGGCAGGCAGGCAGGCAGGCAGGCAGGCACGCACGCACGCACGCACGCAGGCTACACACACTGTGACGGATTTATAAAGCCCCATTCATAAATGATGGTTGAATGTTCAGACAAGAACGATAGACCGTTGTAGGAAAGTTAAACTTTCGTCCACTCCCTTCACTTTCTTTCTAAAGATGGAACAAGAGGTTTGATTTTTGATAATAACTGAATTTAATAAAGTATGAGTAACGATGATGATGATCTGCAGTGAGTGTGTCGTTTTGTTGCTTTGAATGCTGATGTCCGTTTGCTCTTTATGAAATGAATTACACACAAAAGAAACTAATCATGCACATTCACTTGATACAGCAAAGTTTCTGTTCTTCTCCACTTCGTTTTTGCAGTAGCACAAATATCGATTGTCCGTTCGTGCTAAAAAAAAAGATGTCTTCCGGAGAATACACATACAATATAGTTATGCATTAAACAAAGAAAAAAAATATACAAAATGTCTGAGTGTTGTAGCGTGCTTGAATGTGGAGGGATGTGTTGTATGATTTGCACTCAGCTTCACGGAATCCTGTAGTGTTCCGGAGTTCCGCTGATGCTTATGAGTCCACATCCAGATTCCGTCAAGGTTGACACGCCAGCACGTTCCTCTCAACGAAGAATGCAGTAGGATAAGGATGCGTGACGAAGATGAAGATAAAGATGCGGAAGGAGGAAAAGGAAACAGGAAAAAGGGAGAAAGGAAAAGGAAAAAGGACCTCAACACAGTCTTCAATGGCTACAGCTATCGACTTGCCCACGGAACGATGAGACTCGTTAACGCCTTCCCCGCAAAGGTTGTGGGTGTCGTCGAATGCTCTGCAGTCCCCTTTCAGTCTGGCCTTGACTGATTCCTTCGACAGGCTTGTTCTTCTTCGAAAAGTTTGACCTTTCGTGTCGAGCCAATTTCTCGTCAACTTGGTTGATCAAGTTTGTATGAAGCAACGGTCAATACTTACTGCACATGCGCGGACGGAGAAACAAGTGACACTTGGATAATTACGATTGGTCAATACCATGGTTTTCCATACTCTAAGATTGTAAATTATTTTATTATTAATACAAATACAAGTCTACACAACGTTTGAAATCATAAGCGTACTGCACTAAAGCAAAAACTAACAATTAGTTTCGTCGTTTGGATATAGAAATATAAAACAAGTGCAGAGCAAATAAACGTCATTTCGGGCGGCACAGATTTCTCTTCCTCGCACTACGAGTGACGACGGGACTAGCCTGTGTCGCCGGGGGACGGCTCTCGAGGCGGCGTGGCACTTGGCGACGAGGCGCTGCCACTCTGCGAACTACCCAGTGGCCTGCACATCTAGCAGGGCTCTCCCTTTGGGGGGGGGGGGGGGGGGGGGGGGGGGGGGGGGGGGGGTACGTTCCTCATTGGGCGCAGAGTGGGCATGGACCTATACGTGCAGCGGCTCGGCGACTTGTGCCTCGTACGTCTCCCGAGTCGGCCTCACGCGGCACAGGACCGTCGCCACTCAGCATGAAGACGGCCGCCCGGTGGCCCTGACGACGGCCTTGGAGGAACTACCACGAACAACATCAACATCAATCGCAGCCGAACTACCTTCAGACGACCGCTCGGCGGTCCCAATGATTATCTACATATAAAGCAAAAATACATGTCCCAATATGTCCTGCTTGTGCAGGCTGGAGGACGTTAAGCAGAATCTTAAACGTCATGTATCGATTGCGTCATTTTCTCAATGAAAATGACCCGAGCTTATGAATGAACGTCACACACACACACACGCACACACACACACACACACACACACACACACACACACACACACACACTCTCTCTCTCTTTCTCATTCTGTCTGTCTCTCTCATTCTCTCGCGCATGCACACGAACACACATGAACGCTCTCTCTCTCTCTCTCTCTCTCTCTCTCTCTCTCTCTCTCTCTCTCTCTCTCTCTCTCTCTCTCTCTCACACACCACGCACGCACACACACACACACACACACACACACACACACACACACACACACACACACAACACACACACGCACACACACACGCATACACACGCGCGCACGCGCGCGCGCGCGCGCACACACACACACTCGCTCACTCTGATGAAAATGCAGGACCTGCATTAGCGACGTTGAATCAGGCGAAACATTTCTGTTGTCCGCTAGCCTGTTTCCTCTCCCTCGCTGCATTTCCTTTAGTCTGTCAATGACTGATGTCTTCCGTCATAAAGCAACTCCCTCTCCAACCCCTCATCCTCCACCCCCCTCCCCTCCCTGCTTAAAAAGCTTGAACACTTTGAACTCTTCATGCACGAGTGGCCCAAAACACTTGTTTTACGTTTCCTTTCAGCTGTAGTCCTTGTCCGCTGCTTTGAGAATTGGTGACAAATGATTTTTCGCGTTCACCGAGGATGGAGGGGAGGGAGGGGGGGGGGGAGGCGAGCTAGGTTAGGGTGGTGGTGCTTTGGGTGGGATGGGAGATACTTTTGTTTCGGAAGTTTCTTTCAGGGTGTAGAGTTGTGTAGAGAGAGTGCAGGTCGTATGGTCAAAAAAATGTCTTGATCGTTGTTGCCTCATTTCCATCGGACTACGAAACCTACGTCAACGTGATCTCACGACCGCGTGCCCTGCATGTGAATGAACCATCGGGTTCGTATTTTCTTTAAAAAAAAAAAAAAAAGTGAATACCTTTTTTTTCTCAGCGCTTTCTGTTAAACTGATACACAGTCGATGGAGAGAAAAAAAATCAGACTAGGATGGCGTCAGAGGGGTGATGAACGAATGACAAAAGCCGATAAAGCACATTAGTGCTACTACTACTGTTGCTATTGCTACTGTTGGTGATGATTAAAATGACTATCATAATAGCACATTTATGTCCGTAGCGCCAGTAGCCTATGTGATTAAAAAGCACGCAATTATCTGCTATGATCTTTCATTGGAGGCATCTGCCAACACCTCTCCCACCCCTTACTGCTTACTGCCTCAATTTTCCACCCCACCCTCTTCCCCTTCCGCCCGCCTTGCCTTTTCAGAAATTGGAGAGGTCACGTGGCTTTCTTCCCTTTCGTGCTCCCCCGCATCATCTCCACCCCAACTCCTCGCACACACACACACACACACACACACACACACCGGGCACTCCTGTTGTTTGACAACACACGGGGCGATGGCGGTCAGTATCAAATCTGCTAAGCGGCTGTGCTGTAAGCGAATTAACAGAATTACGGAATTTCCCCCTACCCCCACCCCGACGAAGCGAGGTGTTTTTTGAGTCTTAGACGTCATATGTTCTAAATCAACATGTTATAACATTCCCTCATGGTCACTGTGTTCTGTTAGGTCCTCATGGTCACTGTTCTTTTAGGTCCTCATGGTCACTGTGTTCTGTTAGGTCCTCATGGTCACTGTGTTCTGTTAGGTCCTCATGGTCACTGTGTTCTGTTAGGTCCTCATGGTCACTGTGTTCTGTTAGGTCCTCGTGGTCACTGTGTTCTGTTAGGTCCTCATGGTCACTGTGTTCTGTTAGGTCCTCATGGTCACTGTGTTCTGTTAGGTCCTCATGGTCACTGTGTTCTGTTAGGTCCTCATGGTCACTGTGTTCTGTTAGGTCCTCATGGTCACTGTGTTCTGTTAGGTCCTCATGGTCACTGTGTTCTGTTAGGTCCTCATGGTCACTGTGTTCTGTTAGGTCCTCATGGTCACTGTGTTCTGTTAGGTCCTCGTGGTCACTGTGTTCTGTTAGGTCCTCATGGTCACTGTGTTCTGTTAGGTCCTCATGGTCACTGTGTTCTGTTAGGTCCTCATGGTCACTGTGTTCTGTTAGGTCCTCATGGTCACTGTGTTCTGTTAGGTCGAAAGGCCTTGGTCTTTGTCCTGCCCATCGTTTGAAGCGATGTTACCGGCGTTTATCTCATTATCTAAGAGCCATTTAATCCCTTCCGAACGTCTGTCCCCCCCCCCCCTCCCCCTCCCCCCCTCCCCCTCCCCCCCCCCCCTCTCCCCTCCCTCCCTCCCCAGCCTTCCCTCAGTGCCTTCACGGCTCCTCGTTCACTGATGCACCCCCGCTTCCTGTCTTCCTGTCTTCCTGTCTTCCTGTGAGTGGAACGGAAGTTCACTACATCCTGGAGGGCAGGACATTAGAGGTCCCACCCACTCACATTAGAGGTCCCACCACACTCACATTAGAGGTCCACCACACTCACATTAGAGGTCCCACCACACTCACATTAGAGGTCCCACCACACTCACATTAGAGGTCCCACCATACTCACATTAGAGGTCTCACCACACTCATTCCCGCACTACCTTATATTCTCTCAGTATCCTGAAACAACTTTCCAATGTCGCCAACATGCGAACAAAGTTCCTCTGTCAGGATTTTCTGTGATACTTTTCTAAAACCGGCTTGACCGTCTCTTTACTGTGTTTATTTTTCACCTCGGCCATCTTGGTCATCCTGTGAGCCAGTCTGCTGCACGCCTTTCACCTTGAACTCTCCTTGTACGGTGGAAAGCCCAAGCCAAAAGAAGGGGGTGGGGTGGGGGTAGGGCTCTGTTGGTATAAATTGTGTTCCAGTCTTCTTGCGATATTGTGCTTGCAATTTCCTGTTTTTCTTTCGCTTTTTTCCTTCTGGTCTCTGTTTTTTCACTGTCGTTTTTTTCTGCTTCTATGTCCCATTCGTTAATCTTGGATTCATTTGGAACGCTCCGCATACTTCCTTTTTAATTCGCCCCAAAGGAATGCGGAGGAGGGAGGGGGAGGAGAGGATCTTTCAGTGTAAATTGTGCCTCTGTCTTCTAGAAATCTGGCGCTAGAAGTTTCTCCTTTTGTGTCATTATCTGTGACTTTGCTTTCTTTTAAAATTTGGATTCAGTTGTTTTTTTCTGTATTGTTGCCAACCGCTTTTCTGTATTTTTGGTCTGGTCAACTTCCGTGGTCTGGAAAGCAGTTTTCCTTTATTTCTTTCTTGGTAAACTTTTTAAGATGCTAGGTAGGATGACTTTAATCATTGGAACAGGCGCTTGCTGTCCATTCTGCGGTGCTGGTCACTAACTGGGCATTTTGATGTATCGTTGTTTAAATGGAATTATCCCCCCCCCAAAAAAAAAAAAAAAAAAAATCAGTTTTAAAGAAAAGTCTGAGCGAAATGATCCGAGTGGTTGGTGCACTCCACGTGGCTTTGTTTTATCCGACTGAAGGACTGCAGCATGGAAATGGATGTGATGAAGAAGAGGACCCGTTAGCCGTGTGGAAATCTCAGTTTTCCCTTGACGGGAGTGACTTCTTAGTTTTGTTGTTTGCTTTTTTACTTGTTTGCTTGCGTTTTGTTTGTTTATTTTTTCTCTCTCTGTTTTTGGTACGTGTTGACAGCCCTGGAAATGCTGTGTGTGGTCTGCTCGAGCTGTACGGAAACAGTGTCCGTGCCCATCTCCGATATTGCCATCTCAGTTTTGTTTCTGATCATGCTTACAGCTTTGAGTACTTTGTTTCTCCTCCAAGCACGAACATTTTTCTCGAAGTGTTCGTGAAAACCGGCGTGCCAAGACTGTGTGTTGTTTTTCACCACGTATCGGACGAGTGTTGTTTTTCACCACGTATCGGACGAGTGTTGTTTTTCACCCCGTATCGGACGAGTGTTGTTTTTCACCACGTATCGGACGAGTGTTGTTTTTCACCACGTATCGGACGAGTGTTGTTTTTCACCCCGTATCGGACGAGGTGTTGTTTTTCACCACGTATCGGACGAGTGTTGTTTTTCACCACGTATCGGACGAGTGTTGTTTTTCACCCCGTATCGGACGAGTGTTGTTTTTCACCACGTATCGGACGAGTGTTGTTTTTCACCACGTATCGGACGAGTGTTGTTTTTCACCACGTATCGGACGAGTGTTGTTTTTCACCACGTATCGGACGAGTGTTGTTTTTCACCACGTATCGGACGAGTGTTGTTTTTCACCACGTATCGGACGAGTGTTGTTTTTCACCACGTATCGGACGAGTGTTGTTTTTCACCACGTATCGGACGATGTGTTTTTTTCACCACGTATCGGACGAGTGTTGTTTTTCACCACGTATCGGACGAGTGTTGTTTTTCACCACGTATCGGACGAGTGTTGTTTTTCACCACGTATCGGACGAGTGTTGTTTTTCACCACGTATCGGACGAGTGTTGTTTTTCACCACGTATCGGACGAGCACGGTCTGACAAGGTATCGGACGAGCACGGTCTGACAAGGTATCGGACGAGCACGGTCTGACAAGATCTTCCTTCGTTTGTGTCCAGCCGTCCAAAGTCCGATGATGTCAGGAGCTGTTGTTCCAACGTTTGTTTGTGAAAGACACTTTCCTCTTAAAGTGAAAGTCATGACACACGCACGTGCGCGCGTGCACACACGCACGCACACACACACACACACACACACGCACGCACGCACGCACGCACGCACGCACGCACGCACGCACGCACGCACGCACGCACGCACGCACACACACACACACACACACACACAGACGCACGCACGCACGCACTCACACGCACACACGCACACACAAACACACACTGTCCAAACAGCTTTCTCCGAGCGCTATGTTCACCTCTTGCGTGACATTTTTGTTTAAGGGTTAACTACCCTGTAGCTCCCTGTTCCTCAGGTCAACAAACAGGCTGCCATATAAATGGCCCCTGCTTCACCGTGTCCTGTCTGGAGGTAATCAACTCTGTACCTTAGGTCAACAAACAGGCTGCCATAGAAGTGCCCCCTGCTTCACCGTGTCCTGTCTGGAGGTTAGTCAACACTGTATCTTGGGTCAACAGACAGGTGCTTCACCGTGTCCTGTCTGGAGGTTAGTCAACACTGTATCTTAGGTCAACAGACAGGTGCTTCACCGTGTCCTGTCTGGAGGTTAGTCAACACTGTATCTAAGGTCAACAGACAGGTGCTTCACCGTGTCCTGTCTGGAGGTTAGTCAACACTGTATCTTACGTCAACAGACAGGTGCTTCACCGTGTCCTGTCTGGAGGTCAGTCAACACCGCACGCTTTTCTCTTCCTTCACAATGACCACGTTTCTGCACCTGGTTGAGTAAGGCTCTATTTCTGAGTTCTTCGGGTTTTGTGCTGTTCACTCTTTCTCAGTGTAGCCAAGGTGCAGCTCAATATCATTTCGTTGCTGTTACATGAAACACTTCGCTTATGGCACCGCTCTGAGTAGTCAGCAGGTTTTCCATTGCTGCCGTTTCTTTTGTGATAACGCCGGTAGTGTCCAACATGGATTTCGTTGTTGAGATTTGTTGCGGGAGGTGGTGGGGCAGACGGGCTCACTGCCACCGAAAAGTCGGTTGGAGGGGGTGGGGGATGGAGAGGAAGAGCGTGATGGTGGAGGGTTTATGCAACACTGCATCGATACCGTCACAACATCAACACATGAAGCCCCAGGCGTATGTGAACTCGTCTTACAACGGCCTTGGTGCTTGACTCTTAGCTGACTGTTTAATGGGGTGGGTATGGGTACCGTTGGGGAGGGGTGGGTGTGGGGGTCCTGAGGCGCTTCGGTTCCCCCATCCCCACCCCTTAATTCTTTTGCCCTTCCAGTACCGCCCAGACCCATTGTTGTGCCTGACTCATGTTTCCCTTTCCCCGTTCCCTTGTGTCATATCCGGTATTTTCCATCCACACCTCCAACCTTTGAAGTCCTGCAGTCCTCCCCCCCCCCCCCCCCCCCCCCCCGCGCGCTCCCCTGTCATTATTCTCTGCTACAAACAGTTCCTTTGACGCGCTGTTGACCTATATTTTGTAAAGCTACGAACTTATGATAGTCATTTCCATTGCTACCCCTTGACTTCTCTTTTGGTGCTGTTGAACAGTAGGATGGACGTACTATATTCAGCTCCATCCAGTTCTCCCATTCCTATCCCGCCCGTCGTTTATCATTCTTATGTTCTTCTCCCATCCATCATTCGTTCCCTAAAACTCCTTTCCTCCTCCAGAGCATCATTCATCAGTTTCACGTTGTCTTCTCTTCATATCCCCTGATCTTCGTTCTCCTTTTCTTCTCTCGTCCATCATTCATCCTCCTACGTTTTCCTGCAGTCATCATTCATCCTTCTCACGTTTTCCTGCAGTCATCATTCATCCTTCTCACGTTTTCCTGCAGTCATCATTCATCCTTCTCATGTTTTCCTGCAGTCATCATTCATCCTCCTCACGTTTTCCTGCAGTCATCATTCATCCTTCTCACGTTTTCCTGCAGTCATCATTCATCCTTCTCACGTTTTCCTGCAGTCATCATTCATCCTTCTCACGTTTTCCTGCAGTCATCATTCATCCTCACGTTTTCCTGCAGTCATCATTCATCCTTCTCACGTTTTCCTGCAGTCATCATTCATCCTTCTCACGTTTTCCTGCAGTCATCATTCATCCTTCTCACGTTTTCCTGCAGTCATCATTCATCCTCTCTCCTTTTCCTGCAGTCATCATTCATCCTTCTCACGTTTTCCTGCAGTCATCATTATCCTTCTCTCCTTTTCCTGCAGTCATCATTCATCCTTCTCTCCTTTTCCTGCAGTCATCATTCATCCTTCTCTCCTTTTCCTGCAGTCATCATTCATCCTTCTCTCCTTTTCCTGCAGTCATCATTCATCCTTCTCACGTTTTCCTGCAGTCATCATTCATCCTTCTCTCCTTTTCCTGCAGTCATCATTCATCCTTCTCTCCTTTTCCTGCAGTCATCATTCATCCTTCTCACGTTTTCCTGCAGTCATCATTCATCCTTCTCACGTTTTCCTGCAGTCATCATTCATCCTTCTCTCCTTTTCCTGCAGTCATCATTCATCCTTCTCTCCTTTTCCTGCAGTCATCATTCATCCTTCTCTCCTTTTCCTGCAGTCATCATTCATCCTTCTCACGTTTTCCTGCAGTCATCATTCATCCTTCTCCTTTTCCTGCAGTCATCATTCATCCTTCTCACGTTTTCCTGCAGTCATCATTCATCCTTCTCACGTTTTCCTGCAGTCATCATTCATCCTTCTCTCCTTTTCTTGCAGTCATCATTCATCCTTCTCTCCTTTTCCTGCAGTCATCATTCATCCTTCTCACGTTTTCCTGCAGTCATCATTCATCCTTCTCACGTTTTCCTGCAGTCATCATTCATCCTTCTCCTTTTCCTGCAGTCATCATTCATCCTTCTCTCCTTTTCCTGCAGTCATCATTCATCCTTCTCTCCTTTTCCTGCAGTCATCATTCATCCTTCTCTCCTTTTCCTGCAGTCATCATTCATCCTTCTCTCCTTTTCCTGCAGTCATCATTCATCCTTCTCTCATTTTCCTGCAGTCATCATTCATCCTTCTCTCCTTTTCCTGCAGTCATCATTCATCCTTCTCTCCTTTTCCTGCAGTCATCATTCATCCTTCTCTCCTTTTCCTGCAGTCATCATTCATCCTTCTCTCCTTTTCCTGCAGTCATCATTCATCCTTCTCTCCTTTTCCTGCAGTCATCATTCATCCTTCTCTCCTTTTCCTGCAGTCATCATTCATCCTTCTCTCCTTTTCCTGCAGTCATCATTCATCCTTCTCTCCTTTTCCTGCAGTCATCATTCATCCTTCTCCCCTTTTTCCCTGCAGTCATCATTCATTCCTTCTCACGTTTTCCTGCAGTCATCATTCATCCTTCTCTCCTTTTCCTGCAGTCATCATTCATCCTTCTCTCCTTTTCCTGCAGTCATCATTCATCCTTCTCACGTTTTCCTGCAGTCATCATTCATCCTTCTCTCCTTTTCCTGCAGTCATCATTCATCCTTCTCTCCTTTTCCTGCAGTCATCATTCATCCTTCTCTCCTTTTCCTGCAGTCATCATTCATCCTTCTCTCCTTTTCCTGCAGTCATCATTCATCCTTCTCTCCTTTTCCTGCAGTCATCATTCATCCTTCTCTCCTTTTCCTGCAGTCATCATTCATCCTTCTCTCCTTTTCCTGCAGTCATCATTCATCCTTCTCTCCTTTTCCTGCAGTCATCATTCATCCTTCTCTCCTTTTCCTGCAGTCATCATTCATCCTTCTCTCCTTTTCCTGCAGTCATCATTCATCCTTCTCTCCTTTTCCTGCAGTCATCATTCATCCTTCTCACGTTTTCCTGCAGTCATCATTCATCCTTCTCTCCTTTTCCTGCAGTCATCATTCATCCTTCTCTCCTTTTCCTGCAGTCATCATTCATCCTTCTCACGTTTTCCTGCAGTCATCATTCATCCTTCTCTCCTTTTCCTGCAGTCATCATTCATCCTTCTCTCCTTTTCCTGCAGTCATCATTCATCCTTCTCTCCTTTTCCTGCAGTCCAATTTTCATCCTTCTTACGGTTTGCTAAGTCCAGCATTAGTCATTGTCAACCGCCCCCCCCCCCCCCTCTCTCTCTCCCCTGCCCACCTGTTCAACAGTCAGCACTCTCACATAACCCCCAATGCCACATTCATCGTTCTCAAAATTTCCCCAGTATAACGTTCATCATTTCCCCGCTGTCCTACATACATTATTCTCACGTTTTTCTCCGCTGAACATTCATCATTCTTACATTTTACTTCAGTGAACCATTCATCATTTTCATGTTTTTCCCTGTCCTGCATTCATCATTCTCACGTTATCCTCCACTCCAGAATGTTTCGTTTTCACGTTTTCTCCATCCGACATTCATCATTGTCATAGCTCGTATTTGCCTCGGTCCAACATTCATTATTTTCACCGTTTTCCCCATCCGACGTTCATTATTTTCATTATTTCCCTAATTAAACATTCATTATTCTCATCTTACCCGTAATCAAACATTTATTGTTCTCACGTTTTCATCCATCCATCAATCATCGTTCTCACGTTTGCCGCCTCTCCAAAATGCTTTATTCTGATTTTCCCTGATAGACATTCATCAATCACAACTTTCCGCAAATCCAGCATTCGTCATTTTCACCATTCCCTCTGTCCACCATTCATCATTTTCACCATTCCCTCCGTCCACCATTCATCATTTTCACGTTTCCCTTCGTCCACCATTCATCATTTTCACCATTCCCTCCGTCCACCATTCCCTCCGTCCACCATTCATCCTTTTCACGTTTCCCTTCGTCCTCCATTCATCATTTTCACCATTCCCTCCGTCCACCATTCATCCTTTTCACGTTTCCCTCCGTCTATCATTCATCATTTTCACGTCAGTCTCTTCACGTTCGTCGTTCACCATTCCCATTTTCTCTTCTCTAATTTCGTCTGTTATTCGTCATTCTCTCATTCTTCTTTCCTGATCGCGTCCTGCATTCGTTATTCTCTCGTTCCCTTCTCATTCCACTCATCATTGGATGACTCATTTTCATGTACTCTATGATTCCCACGTTCTTCCCTCTTATCTCCCTTCCCTCACACAGTTTTCCATTCATCGTTCTCACCTTCTCCTTTTCTCTGTTTGCAGTCACTCATTTTCTTGTTTCCTTTGTTTTATTCTGGCCGTCACTGCACCATTCCAACGCTGTCCAGTGTTCCTTTGTTTTATTCTGGCCGTCACTGCACCATTCCAACGCTGTCCAGTGTTCCTTTGTTTTATTCTGGCCGTCGCTGCACGATTCCAGCACTGTCCAGTGTTCATTAATTCATCGGTCTCGCACTCCTTTCTTCTTTTCCTTCTGATCTTCGTCGTCCTCGCGTTATTTTCCCATCCACAATCCTGTCCGTCAATTTTCATCAGTCATTTATCATTCTCACATTCTTCTTTTCACCTCTCGTGCATAGATATCGCTTGCTGGTTTAATCCCACTCCTCGTTCATGATTCTGACGCTTCAATCATTTGGATCAGTACTCATGATCTGTCGTTTATCATTTTGGCGTTGGTCTGTTTTCTTCCCAGCGGGGCCAAATTCGCCATCCTCAGTTTCTTGCCTTCTCATCCGAACTACTCTCAAGTTTATCTCCCTTTTCTGTTCCATCATTTTCACGTTCTTCTCCCATCTCTCTCTCAGCATTCTCGCGCTCTCCTTTTCTCCTGTCTGTCACCATTCTTTGGTGTTTTTTCTTCCGTCCGTTGTTCACCCCGTTTCCTTCCCCTGCTGTTCCTCTTTCGTCATCCTCACGTTCTCTTCTCAATCATTTCATAACTATCATGTTCTAGTGCAGCCGATCATTCACCATAATATCTTGTTTTTGTCAGTCCGTCATAACCTTCACGGTTTGATGTTCTCGTTGTGTCTGTTAGTCACATTCCTTACTTCTGTCCTTCCTCCGTCCTGTTTACATTCTCCTGTCCTTGTTCTTCGTGAATCATTCCTTCCGTTAACGTTCTCGCATTCTTCTCACCCGTCTGTCATTCGTTACTTCTAGTCCTGTCCAGGATTGAAATTTCCCACGGTTCTTCCCCTGTCCATTATTCATTATGCTCACGTTCTTCTCTGTTCATCCCGTCCATTTTGCGTTTTTCTCTCCTCGCCGCGTCCATCATTCATTATTCTCGTCATCACTGTGTCTATTTCTTCCTTTACTGCATCATTCTGACAATATCTCACTTTTACGTAGTCCATCGACCAGACGCTCTTTTGTTTCTCTCTCTCTCTCTCTCTCTCTCTCTCTCTCTCTCTCTCTCTCTCTCTCTCTCTCTCTCTCTCTCTCTCTCTCTCCCTCTCTCTTTCTCCCTTTCTCTTCTCTCTCTCTCTCTTCCCTCTCTCTCTTCCTCTACCTCTCTCTCTCTCCCCCCCTCTCTCTCTCTCTTGTCCCGTCCCCCGTTCGTCATTTTCACCTTTTCCTCTTCTCACCTCGTGAAAAATGGCGTTCTCTTGTTTCATTGTCACCCAGTTTTGTCCGTCACTGGATCGTTCTCACGTGGTTCTGTTTTCATGTCATAATGTCGTTCTCATCTTGTTCTCTCCGTTTCCCTCTCCGGAACCCTTGTCATATGTCAATCTCATGTTGTCTCCGTTTCCCTCTCCGGAACCCTTTGTCATATGTCAATCTCATGTTGTTCTCTGTTTCCCTCTCCGGAACCCTTTGTCATATGTCAATCTCATCTTGTTCTCTCCGTTTCCCTCTCCGGAACCCTTTGTCATATGTCAATCTCATGTTGTTCTCTGTTTCCCTCTCCGGAACCCTTTGTCATATGTCAATCTCATGTTGTCTCCGTTTCCCTCTCCGGAACCCTTTGTCATATGTCAATCTCATGTTGTCTCCGTTTCCCTCTCCGGAACCCTTTGTCATATGTCAATCTCATGTTGTCTCCGTTTCCCTCTCCGGAACCCTTTGTCATATGTCATTCTCATCTTGTTCTCTCCGTTTCCCTCTCCGGAACCCTTTGTCATATGTCATTCTCATCTTGTTCTCTTCGGAACCCTTTGTCATATGTCAATCTCATGTTGTCTCCGTTTCCTCTCCGGAACCCTTTGTCATATGTCAATCTCATGTTGTCTCCGTTTCCCTCTCCGGAACCCTTTGTCATATGTCATTCTCATCTTGTTCTCTCCGTTTCCCTCTCCGGAACCCTTTGTCATATGTCATTCTCATCTTGTTCTCTTCGGAACCCTTTGTCATATGTCAATCTCATCTTGTTCTCTCCGTTTCCCTCTCCGGAACCCTTTGTCATATGTCAATCTCATCTTGTTCTCTCCGTTTCCCTCTCCGGAACCCTTTGTCATATGTCAATCTCATGTTGTTCTCTGTTTCCCTCTCCGGAACCCTTTGTCATATGTCAATCTCATGTTGTTCTCTCCGTTTCCCTCTTCGGAACCCTTTGTCATATGTCAATCTCATGTTGTTCTCTGTTTCCCTCTCCGGAACCCTTTGTCATATGTCAATCTCATGTTGTTCTCTCCGTTTCCCTCTCCGGAACCCTTTGTCATATGTCAATCTCATGTTGTTCTCTGTTTCCCTCTTCGGAACCCTTTGTCATATGTCAATCTCATGTTGTTCTCTCCGTTTCCCTCTCCGGAACCCTTTGTCATATGTCATTCTCATCTTGTTCTTCCGTTTCCCTCTCCGGAACCCTTTGTCATATGTCAATCTCATGTTGTTCTCTGTTTCCCTCTCCGGAACCCTTTGTCATATGTCAATCTCATGTTGTCTCCGTTTCCCTCTCCGGAACCCTTTGTCATATGTCAATCTCATGTTGTCTCCGTTTCCCTCTCCGGAACCCTTTGTCATATGTCAATCTCATGTTGTCTCCGTTTCCCTCTCCGGAACCCTTTGTCATATGTCATTCTCATCTTGTTCTCTCCGTTTCCCTCTCCGGAACCCTTTGTCATATGTCATTCTCATCTTGTTCTCTTCGGAACCCTTTGTCATATGTCAATCTCATGTTGTTCTCTGTTTCCCTCTCCGGAACCCTTTGTCATATGTCAATCTCATGTTGTTCTCTCCGTTTCCCTCTTCGGAACCCTTTGTCATATGTCAATCTCATGTTGTTCTCTGTTTCCCTCTCCGGAACCCTTTGTCATATGTCAATCTCATGTTGTTCTCTCCGTTTCCTCTTCGGAACCCTTTGTCATATGTCAATCATGTTGTTCTCTGTTTCCCTCTCCGGAACCCTTTGTCATATGTCAATCTCATGTTGTTCTCTCCGTTTCCCTCTCCGGAACCCTTTGTCATATGTCAATCTCATGTTGTTCTCTGTTTCCCTCTTCGGAACCCTTTGTCATATGTCAATCTCATGTTGTTCTCTGTTTCCCTCTTCGGAACCCTTTGTCATATGTCAATCTCATGTTGTTCTCTCCGTTTCCCTCTCCGGAACCCTTTGTCATATGTCAATCTCATGTTGTTCTCTCCGTTTCCCTCTTCGGAACCCTTTGTCATATGTCAATCTCATGTTGTTCTCTGTTTCCCTCTTCGGAACCCTTTGTCATATGTCAATCTCATGTTGTTCTCTCCGTTTCCCTCTCCGGAACCCTTTGTCATATGTCAATCTCATGTTGTTCTCTCCGTTTCCCTCTTCGGAACCCTTTGTCATATGTCAATCTCATGTTGTTCTCTGTTTCCCTCTCCGGAACCCTTTGTCATATGTCAATCTCATGTTGTTCTCTCCGTTTCCCTCTCCGGAACCCTTTGTCATATGTCAATCTCATGTTGTTCTCTCCGTTTCCCTCTCCGGAACCCTTTGTCATATGTCAATCTCATGTTGTCTCCGTTTCCCTCTCCGGAACCCTTTGTCATATGTCAATCTCATGTTGTTCTCTCCGTTTCCTCTCTCGGAACCCTTTGTCATATGTCAATCTCATGTTGTCTCCGTTTCCCTCTCCGGAACCCTTTGTCATATGTCAATCTCATGTTGTTCTCTCCGTTTCCCTCTCCGGAACCCTTTGTCATATGTCAATCTCATGTTGTTCTCTCCGTTTCCCTCTCCGGAACCCTTTGTCATATGTCAATCTCATGTTGTTCTCTCCGTTTCCCTCTCCGGAACCCCTTTTTTCCCGTCAATCTCATGCTACTGTCCTGTCCACCGTGCATGGTGTTCACGTTCTGCTCTTCGCCTCTCCTTCACGGATATTACGTCATCTCATTCCACCTCATATATGACTGTCTGTTATTCATCATTCCCTTTTTCTCCGTTCACATTTCCGCGTTTATCCCGCCCACTGTACGTTCTCCTCACATCTTGTCCTCTCATCCGAGCTATGTTTCAGGATTCTGTCGTTCTCCCATCCCTCTTTCATCTTCCTCTCCTCTTTCTATCATTTTATTCATCATTTTCCCCTTTTCTTGTCGTTCTCACATGTCTTCACGCCCCGTTCATCGTTCATCATTCTCATGCTCTGGTCCCGTCAGTCGTTCATTGCGTTCACGTTCTCCTGCAGTCAGTCAGTCAGTCAGTCTTTTCACGTTCCTCTGACTTCATTTATTCATTGCTTTCACTTTCTTCTCCAGTCTGTCATTCGTTCTTTTCAGATCCTTCTCTTGTCGGTCCTTCATCCTTTTCATGTTCTTCTCCAGTTAGTCACTCATCATTTTAACACTTTTCTTAACAGTCTTCTCCAGTCAGTCATTCATCGTGTCCCCATTTTCCTCCCGCCGGTCATTCATCATTTTCACGTTCTTTCTATCGTCAATCATTCATCATTTTCACGTTCTTTCTATCGTCAATCATTCATCATTTTCACGTTCTTTCTATCGTCAATCATTCTTCATTTTCACGTTCTTTCTATCAATCATTTATGTTCACGTTCTTTCTATCGTCAATCATTCATCATGTTCACGTTCTTTCTATCGTCAATCATTCATGTTCACGTTCTTTTTATCGTCAATCATTCATGTTCACGTTCTTTCTATCGTCAATCATTCATCATGTTCACGTTCTTTCTATCGTCAATCATTCATCATGTTCACGTTCTTTCTATCGTCAATCATTCATCATGTTCACGTTCTTTCTATCGTCAATCATTCATCATGTTCACGTTCTTTCTATCGTCAATCATTCATCATGTTCACGTTCTTTCTATCGTCAATCATTCATCATGTTCACGTTCTTTCTATCGTCAATCATTCATCATGTTCACGTTCTTTCTATCGTCAATCATTCATCATGTTCACGTTCTTTCTATCGTCAATCATTCATTTTTCGCGCTCATCTCCCCGTCATTCATCGTTTTCATGTTCTCCCTTCTGTCAGTCAACATTTTCACGTTGAATTATAGCAACAATGTTGTTACTAAAACCAATTTGTGTGTGTGTGTGTGTGTGTGTGTGTGTGTGTGTGTGTGTGTGTGTGTGTGAAATATCAATCTAAAAATGTGCACAACGTGTTGGAAAAAAAAGAAAAGAAATTAGGAATGATTATAAACTCCCATTGTATCCCATCAAATTAGGAATCATTGCTGTCATAGGATCTAAAAGCACAGGCGTTCTTTGTGAGGCAATCTCGGACAACTTACCGTCAAGCCTCACTTCTGATATCAAAAGTTTGAGAGAAAGATGAATCTATATCTGTTTATCAAAGACCAAATCCTTCTTTTACTTAAAAGGAATTTAAAGAATATTTTGACATTTTTCTATTCGCGTAAAAGTGTCGGTATTTTGTTTGTTGTTGAAAATGCCAGAAAATCGTTAAAAAAAATCTGAAAGAAAAAGAAAAAAATAGAAACAAAATCTAGTCCTAGTACATCAGGCGGGCTAATCAAAAGTCGATGCTCATAAGATGATAAGCTCGAAGAAAAGAATACGCTGGCGATACTTTTTCTTTTATTTCATGAAGTCCAATCAATTCAATATCATGCCGCAAGACTCTAGCAAAGAGTAAGGAGTGATGTGCCAGTGAGCTGCTTAACACTCTGTGCTGCCTTCCAGTGAGGACATGCGTGTGTGTGTGTGTGTGTGTGTGTGTGTGTGTGTGTGTGTGTGCGTGCGCGCGCGTGCGCGCGCGTGTGTGTGTGACAATCACGTACGTCTTATGAGAGCGCGCACATGGTTGAATATGTATATAGTGTGCGTGCTCGCGCGCATCGTTGAGTGTGTGTGTGTGTGTGTGTCACGGACGAAAATACTTTTGGTTTAGAAGATGAATCATTTCTTCTCAAACCCAGTATAAAGTGGAGTGTTGCCAGTGACATCTTCACTACATTGGCCGGGTGTTGACCCATGTGTTATTTGTGTCATCCCGGGTGCGCTACGTCCGTGCATTTTGCTCCCATCCTCCAATATTTCTCTTCATTTTTTTTCTTTAAAGCCTTCTTTTTCTGTTCTTTTATCGTTTTCCACGTGATTCATCAGCTGTGTCAGGTGCCACAGGCGAGCTGTTTTGTTACCTGTTGCCATCTTTGTTAGGCTAGTGGTGTGGCACTCATTGACGGACCGTCGAGTCGGAGAGATCTCCATCTCTGCTAGCTGGGCCCCTTTTCTTCATCCACTTCGGTGTGGATTTTTGTGTGGAAGTCTTTCACCCTTCATCGGGTCGGAAAGTATTCCACTGGACACCTCGGGGATCCCTGTCCCTGCCAGCTAGAAGAACCACTTGGGTCGTCCTGATCTGGAGTCCCTTCAGTGAGGACCGGTGTCGTATATAATACTGTCGCGTGGAATTGTATCGCAGCGACAGCATTTCACGTGAAATACTGTTGCAGCGACAATATTTGCTGGAAAAAATTGTCGCGCGACAAACTTTTCACGAAAAATGTCCTATAGAATATTGTAGCTGTCCATAAAATGCAGTATTTCCGAGGAAATACTGTCGCTGGGGACACGATTTTATTGAGCGACAGTATTATATACGACACCCGGCACGGTTACGGCTGCCATTTTCATTGGACTGGGGAGCGAACCGTTTCTCACCTCTCCCACCCGCCATTTTGGTAAATATATGGTCTGTTTTGGACAGTTTTGTTTTTATTTGGGTTTTCTAACCTTTCAGCGGTTTGAGAGGTTTTTCATCTCCCTTCATGTGCTGTTGGCTCGGACACACCTTTTCTGTGTGTAACTGCTCAAAGAAGGGGAGCAGGTATGGAAATGGTAGCGAGATATGCGTCTTGTTGTAGAGTTGTGGAAACGCATTATCTTTAATTGTGTTTTTGGTCCTTAGTGGCTAGGGATTCTGTTACTTTGGACTAAGTTGAAAATCGCTTAATATATTATATCCCTTCTTTTTCGGTCAATGGAAGCTGTGTTTGTTTTCTTCTGATTACACAGGTTGAGTCAATGCTTATCTCGCTCAGTATGTGAATTGGGCCGGAAAGATATCAGAAATGTTAGTTTCATTTTCCTTGTTGTTTTCGGACACGAGACGGATCGTGGAACGCATGAGCGTTCGAACGGCTAGTCATTTAGACCGCGGAGTTGGAATTCCTGCCGTTTCGCCCCACATGTGGTTCCGTTCTCGTTGTGTCCTTGTCTTATATGTTTGTGTGACAGACGTGTGGATGAATTCTGATTGCTTTTATTCATTGGAGAGAACAGCATTTTACCAATTCTAACTCACTTGCTTCACCACCGAGTTTTTGGGCGAAAGTGGCCTAAAAGCCGCCTTTTCCTGTGGCGGAAGGAGAGGAGAGAGAATCACCGACAACCCTGACAAAGCCCGTTAAGGTCAAGTTGCCCTCAGAACAGACAGACAGACAGAGAAGAGAGAGACAGAGAGAGAGACAGACAGACAGACAGAGAGGCGGGCAGACAGACACACACACACACACAACACAAAACACACACTCTTTCTCTTTCTCTCTCTCAGTTAAATGTCATAAAATCCGCACACTTCTTCTGACTAATTTCCACCTACAAACTTTGTACACAGACAGGCAGACACGGGGCTGAAACTAATCACTTAATTTACGGCTCGCGGCTTCGTTTACACAGCGCAGGCTAGGCGCTCTGGGGGTTCGTGCGGGGAACTGCTGCGAGACCACGCGGCGTCGCACACACCTGATGACGAGACAGCTTGCCAGTGTTGTGCCCACCATACACACCCGGGCCGCCATTTTTACATTCGACCGGTGGGCTGTTAAAGACGTTTCAGAGAGAACTTGTGTGTGTGTTAAAAACATGGCGAGTCAGGGAAGTGATGTTTCAATGCCTTCTGTCAGTGCTGGAAGTGAAAACTAATATTACTCAAGAAATGGCTGAAGTGTTGTTATCTTCGAAAGGGGAAAACTTTCCGATCAACAGACTGATCTTGTGAAAAAATACATTGTTTATCATGAGGCCAGGGCAAAGTTTTTGACAAAGAATTGAGTGGCGAGCCTGTTCTCCTCCCTCAAAGCCAAAAGGAAGCATTTCGTTTTTGTTTCCTCAAAAAAAAAACGGAACTCTCAGTTGAAGATCTTGACAAATATTTGAAAACACAGTTTTGTGAGCTGCCTTCTGATCCATTTGATAAAACCCAAAACCTTTGAAACTGTTCAAGAAATGACCCCCATCTTACACCGGGCTTGTTACTCAGTGAAAGATAGTGAAAAGAAATCTCTTTCTCAGGGCTCTTTTTTTAGGGCATTGGCTTCAGAAAGCAAAGACAATTTTGAAACAGTCAAAAAAAAAAAACTGGGAGTCCTATCTGAAGAAGATTTGCTGGTTGAGCCAATCGTTGTAAGAAGACTAATTGAAGTGTCATTTTTGTTTCTATTCTTATTAAAAATTTCACAAACTTGCGATTTCTTTCAACGAGTTTTTACAGCAAACGAAAACTCATTCTGAAATACATACAATCCAACCCCAACTTTAAAGCATTCTGGCATGATACACATGACGTGTTAGAACCTGCATGGCAGGAGTAATTGAGCCGCTTCCACAGCGGTAGTTTTACTTGCGCCAACAAAACTAGGCCAATCGGCAGACTTTCCCGATTGACCTACAAAGCCCACCTCTACCCCGCCTACTGGAGCGTCGGGTTTGTTTAGAGGCAGGGTTGTGTGGCGTTTTAGCAACAGTGCGCGCGGCTGTAAGGCCACTGCAGGCCTACCACTGACGTGACTCTAAATATAGTACTGCAGGCCTACTACTGACGTAACTCTAAATATAGTAACGATCATGCATGTACGGTTTGCTGCCATATGACATTTGCGCCTGCCCTGCTTCGGCTGTTTGATTGTTTAAAAACGCAGTGCGCCTTTATGCAACTGGATAACGATTTTTGAATGTTCTGGCAAACAAACTAGATAGGGTTAGGCAGACCTTAGTACATCTACCAGTATGGAGAGGAGTAGTGTGTGGCCAGCACTATCTTCATATAAATGCTCCAAATATACAATGACGGATGTACTAACTACTGGCGATTAGACCCGCCATAAAAGCTTGGCTACAGCAATTACTGCTGTAACTCTGCCAAAGCCAGTTGCAAGCCGGGTTGAGAAAAGAGGAGCACAGCAAACTAGGCCAAGTCTTACAAGCACTGTCCTGTCTATTGTGTGTTTGTTGTTTGTTTGTGTGTGTGTTTTGTCCTACCCCACGCACGCACGTCCCCCCACCCCCACCCCAGCACGCACGTCCCCCACCCCCACCCCACGCACGCACGTCCCCCACCCCCACCCCACGCACGCACGTCCTCCCACCCCACCCCCCTGTGTACACCACACACACTCCTACCCCCAAGTCGCCCCAAGTTCTTAATTAAGTTTTTAATTTAAGTCACCCCAAGTTCTTAATTAAGTTTTTAATTAAGTTACTTCAAGTTCCTAATAAGTTCTTGATCAAGTAACTTCTAAGTTCTTGATCAAGTTCTTGATAAGTTCTTGATTAAGTCATCCTCTAAGTACAACCACAGTTCTTTATTTAAGTTATCTTATAATTATCAAAAAAATACAATCTATGTTTTTATCTTAAATAGTAAATGCCTAATATAGTACACACAACGCCTCAAAAAACGTGTCATCGTTGAGAATGTCTTGCTCAGCGTTCTCTGCATAGATCTTAATGAAATTCTTACATCCTAAGCAACCGCATTGATTACAATTCTGGTCTATGGAAATGTCTTTTATAGACTCCATGTCTTTATTTATTGACTTTATCATTTTATAATACGCCATGATCTATTTTATTAAAAAAATTTAAAATTAAGTTCTTAAAATATTATTGCATTATAAATGGATCAAAATGATCTTTTGTTGTTGACGGTTCTGGCGTGCTGTTGTTTTCTGTATTTAGTGGTTCAGATTTTTTTGATTGCTTTTGTTTTGGCTGCCATTCTTTATATATTTTATAACAGTAATAACCGCCCCAGCAGCAGCAAGGCGCCAATAATGGCAACAGTTTTAAGTTCAATATTCATGAAGACTTTGGCGCTGTAGGTCTTGAATCACATGAAGTTTTTATAGTGGCATTGAATCAATTTGTTCTGGCGTTGGCGGTGTTATGTTTTCATTATGAGTTATATTCTGTAACATTAATTTTTTTTGTCTGTTCCACTCTGCTAATTTTCTTCCTGCTTCAACACGCCAGGATTTTTAATGGTCTCCACCTGATTCAGCGTTTTCTGCTGATTTCTGGCTTGGTTACTTTCTCCACCTGTTTCAGTGTTTTCTGATTCTGCTGGATTTTTCTGGCTCGGTCATTTTGAAGGGAATACAAAATCTATATGATTAAAAGTTATTAATCCCATGATTAATGGCGATAACAATGTTCCAAATCTATAGTATAAATCACACCCTAGAGACTTAATGACTTTGTTAAAACTGGATCTTGCGTTAAATCATACGTAAGATCTTGTTCAGAATCAATGGGAGCAAATCTACTGACTAGTTTAGTGTACAAACTAAGAACCGTTTGCCCCACACTTTTCACCATTCTAGACCCCAGCTGCGCTTCTTACCTGTTATGATACTTTAAATGTCTTGCGGCGACATCTGTTGAATCTGTCATGCTGAATTCAGTTCCGGAGGAACTGTTTGTTTTTCCACACGCTGCCAAAGAATACAACCTCTCCTTTTGGGGCATAATAGCTTGATCATCAACTTGGTCATTCATAAGTTCAGGAAGGTTTAGGCTTCCCTGTAGCTGTAGTAGATCATCCGTGTTCATGTTTTTTATATTAATTATAATTATTTTATTTTAAAAAATGAGCACCGAAAAAAACTGTTGCCAACCTTTTTATACCATTCTGCTGTTATTGGAGGGCTAAGTGTAGGATACTCAATGCTTGGTAAAAGCTTGTTAAAATAAAACCGGCAGATCTTGGCAAACTAGACTTTGAGGATTCAGCAAAGCTGATTGCTATTATTGCAGCTTCGTTTGCCACGAAAGATTTTCTAGTCAAGCAAGGAATAATTCCAGACAGTATAATATGTAAATAAAAAATTACATTTATAAAAAATGGCTTCACTCATAATGATGATAGGCGGCGCTGGGGTTTAAATGCGCTCGCTTTTAGTGGAAGTAATTACGCATTTAGTAAATTGCGAGATGAAGGCGAGAGAAAAAGACATAACAAAGCTGTGGAGCAACTAGCTGCAGCACAAATCGCTATGAAAAGCAGAGAATTGAGCAGTTAGATTTATTAATGATACTCTGAAAAAACAGGGGCATGCAGCTTACACATTTAAAGATGTTGATCAAGCAATAAAACAATATTATCTTGTAACAGGAAAACCCAAATCGAGACATTGCCCCCACCAAAATTCAGTGACTTTTATCAACCATCAGAAAACAAAAGATGCAAGAAATCGGGTTTATTGTCGTTGGTATGACCGTTGTGTATTTTGTTGCACATAATATTGGCTGAGTAAAAAATGAACAAAATTTATTATTCGCCAAAAGGATATTGGAAGGGAATCACGGCAATCAAAAAGCTAAGCCAAGCAGCGGGGAGTCAGTGAACAAACAGCAAAAGAATGGTTATCTAAACAAGCGATTTGGCAAATTTATTTACCGGCGCCTAGACGAATACAGAGACCAACTTTGTAAATTACAACTCCAAACGACCCCCATCAAATGGATCTTCTATATTTACCCTCTGATAGGATTAGACGAAAAAGATTTAAGTACGCACTCACAGTCATTGACATAGCTTCAAGATACAAGATGCGGAGCCATTAACACTAAAGAGTGCTTCTGCTGTTGCTGTTGCCATACAACTGATATATCAACGAGGCCCGCTAACTTATCCTCGCATGATTCAAGTCGATGATGGAAAAGAATTTAAAGGTCAGTGAATCAATTATTGTTAAAACATAGAGTTACCATTAAAGAGGCATTCCAGGAGTTCACAGATCACAGGCTTTAGTTGAAATTTTAACAAACATTTAGCCGAAAGACTTTTCTCCTACCAGTATCACAGAGAGCTGATTTGACAATTCTCGCAACACAGAATGGGTTAGAAGACTGCCCTCAGTTTTGCGCGCAATGAATAATGAAGAATTTAAAGGGTTAAACCAGTACAAGCAATCAAAAGAAAAACAATAAATGTTGTTGAAGGAGAGTATTCATCGGCAAACTATTACCGTTTGGTTTGAAAGTAAGGTACCTTTATTTACCGGGGGAAGCAGAAGGGGACACTCGCATCAGGGCAACAGATCCAGTTTGGAGTGTTGACCCGTACGAAATAAAAAGAATTGTAAAATGAATCGCCCGTGTATTATTTACGAGAAATGACACAAAAAAACACAGCTCCTCAAAGATCTTTTGTGAAAGAAGAACTGCAGATAATCCCACCAGACACTGTTCCGCTTTAATTAATTTACGTAAATATATTTGAGTTTAAAATGGAAGCTCAGAAGGAAGCGCAGAATGAACAAGAATGGCAAAGGAAGAGACCTTGAAAATGATACGGGAATCATTTCATGCGTGTAATGCTATTAAGGAAACATTTTCGAGGATTAATCAATGCATTGCTAAATCATCCAGATCCCCTACAACTCAAACCCCCAAATTGGGAAAAAGATATCTTGAAATAATAAAAAAAATTTGAACGCGTCAAGCAAACATGAGAAAAGATTTTAAATGAATTGGATGATGCTATGATTGATCTTATAACAAAAGTTGATGAAAATATAACCCCCTGTTTATGCGGTCCTCCAGTGCCATTTGCTTATGAAAACTCTGGATTAACAAACACCCGTTTTGTGTTTGTTCTATCAAATGACTTCTTTGTTACAACTGTTGTGTTGATCTCATGTAGATTAGATCGCAGTTTTACTTTGTCATGATGAAAAGTCTTATTGCCAAACAATGCTTCTTTGTAGTTGTCATGTGATATGTTTGACTGCACAACGCTGCGAGATTTCCCTTTGCTTTCTTAATGATTTTCTCCTGGCTCGAAATACTGTACATTTTTGACCTTAAACCAATCAAACTCCTTGATCACCTTTCCAGATAATTCTTCCTTCATCTTTCCTAAAACCTTCTTGTTAGTAATTGAATGCAAAGGTGAATCTTAGGATAATCAGATGTATCATACCATCCTGCATGCCCTTTAGCCACTTCCTTTCCATGTCTTTATAGATGTCTTCAGTAGGGATTCTATAACAAACTATCTGTATCTGTTTTAAGTACTCTGGACTCAGGATACGAGGGCTTAAAGTAGTCATAAAGAAAATTCTAACATCAAAAGCTTTGATAATTCTAAAACAGTAAACCCAATAATACAGGTTTGTCCAATTTGACTTTCTTTTTTTTCATCATTATGCAAAAAGGTGATCATGAAATCTTCTGAAGTCCTGATAATTGGGTTTTTGAAGTCAGCTTAATTGCTTCGTTCTCTCTGGTGACCAATCTGACATCTTTGCGCTTGTGCGGATTCTCCATAGTCTTCCCGAAACAGCTGTTGTTCATCAACTTGAAAAAGTCTTTTTCTGAAGCATCTGTGGATTTAGTTCTGAGATCAGTGTTCTTCATGATTTTATGGTTTCATGAACTGTTCTTGATCAAAAGCAATTATACGATGAACTGCTGTCAACTTCAACCATGTCTTAAATAAAATTGCAGAAGTCTGTAATGACAGACATAATTTTTTTTGCCCGAAGGTTAGGCACAAGTTTAGGCGGCTCTCTTGGATCCATCTTTAGACTTTCTGCTGCTAATGGATAGTCATTATGCAGGTCATGGAAAGTTCCTGAGGATATTCTAAGTCAACTTCTAGAATGAAACCACGCTGCTGATCAGGCGTTAAACTGCCCAACCACTTTAATGCTTTTTGAATTTATTCGGATCGCCGCATGTGTACATTTTAAAGTTACGTAATGGAAGTGATTGCGCCATTGCCCATCCATACAGATTGTTTGCATCTAATACATGAGATAGTTAGACCTTTTACTTGGTCATAGTCGT
>CM031612.1:71631432-71654890 GCA_018398815.1 Conus ventricosus | reverse complement strand
GATCATGGAAATGACAGGTGGAACCTTCACCACAGTGACCACTGGGTGCACGCTGATCAGCTGATACCTGCTCATTGTGAGGGATCACCTGCAGCGTTTAATGCTGAGATCACAACTACAAAGCAATAAATCTTTCAAGTGGAAGTGCACCGCGCCGTCTGTTTCCACTGGCTGTTGTAAAATGTAACGACCAGATCAGTATTGACTTCATTCCTTAACAAACTGTGTCAGGAATCATTTCAATATGCTTCCAAAGAAGAAAGCACAGTTCATTCAAATATAACTGACATTTTCACCGACAAAATGAGAAAGCATACATTTTCAAGATCTTAGTTCTAGTTGCTTCAACTGTGCACGCATCTTGCGTTGAACTGTCTGAAAAAGGGGAAATTTTTTATTCAAAAATTTACGTTTAATCTAACATACTTACCGTGGCCACAAATGCAATAAGGGGCAGAAATTTTGTATCCCTCCCCGTATACAAAAAATCTGTACGGAAAAAACCCCCCTAAAAGGGGGCCTGGCCTTCGCATGCCAGAATACCCTTTTCGGGGTATATTAAACCCGGACTGAAAATTCCTGGGGGAACCAGGAAGGCGGGGGGGTAGGGGGGGGTCTCTGCGTACCCACGGTAAGTATGTTTAATTAAACTTAATTTTAGAATAAAAATTTTTTTTAATTACACAAACAAACCCGGGCTCACTAATGGAGTCGCACACCTGGAAGGAGGGGCTCACCGGGTTCCCCGCCGGGGAGCGGAAGGCCGGAGCGTGGGGCGGAGATGGAGTGTTGCGCCACCAAGCGATGCATCCCCCGACCCACACACGCAACGAGAACGTCCGCAGGTAGAATTGGATAAGGTGCCGGGGGGAACCCCCCAATTGGGGCATCAAACACACTCTGGATGCTGGCATTTAACGCCAGCGAAGACGCCCAAAGCCCTAATCCAGAGGTTAGGAAAAACAGCCAAACCCCTTCAGGTCTCGCGTACCACTTTAATGACTTCTCCCCACCATCAGAGATTGAAGACGCCTGTTCCTCCTTAACCTTTCGTTGTAAGAGAGAAACAGGGGCGCTGTTTGGGACAAAATTTCGTGCGTTTCCTATCTCCCCAAAAGGCAAACCGGGAGAGTGCGGTCTTCTCGCCCGGGGCGAGAATAGAAGGAGAGGGAAGAAGGGAGATGGTGGGGGAGAAGACCGGGGCAACTGTTTTTCCCGCAAAAAAATTTGGGGAGGAGGGAAGAATTCGGCCATCCGGTGGGAAGCACGTCCCTAGGAGGCCCAAAAGGGGGTTTGGACCTCACGGCGCCTCCCTGAGGCCCAAAGAAACAGAAAGGCTTTTTTTAAGGAAAGGAATTTCAGAGAAACTCCCCGGGGGCTCGAAAGGGGGGAACCGAGGGGGGAAGGACTAAGAAAAGACCCACGCCGGGAAAAAGGCGGGGGACGGGCCTCCGGGGCCGTCCTCCCCAGACCCGCAAAAGGGGGTCCCCCCCGGGGAGGGCCCCCTAACTGGCGGATATGGGGGAAAATAGCCGCCCTGTAAACCTTAACAGAGGGGGCTGAAGATTTCTCTCCGATGACAAAAGGCAGTATTCGCCAATTGGTTTTTAAAGGGAATGAGGTGAAAGCGGGGCGGGAAGCCCCCAAGATACCAGCCATTCCAGTGACATATAAACACTTTGGGTGCCTGCCTGTGGCATTTTCCAAAAGGGCCCGATTACCGTGGGGAGGCGCCTCGTCAGACAGCGCTCCCGCACGTAGCGGCGTGAAGATGCGCCTTTGGGGTTGCCGTGTGGAATGCTGACCGCGGCTGGGGCGGGCCCTTCCCTTTTAAGGGGGCGGTATGGGGGGCACGTGCGACAGGTTACATTCCCGGGAAACACCTTGGGCCGGCCACGTGGACCCACCAGAAAAAGGGTGGCTGCTTTTTCCCCTGCCTTGCGGGAATTTTTCCCCCGAAGGGGGAACGCATAGCCCGTCAGGCCCGGACCAAGATGGCGGGCTTCCCAGCCCCCACGCTCCCGGATCCAACGGGGGAGACATACAGTGGGACGGGGGTTAAACCCGGGGTGGCGAACAGGTCCACCTTGGTTTGAACCATCCCGTCCAAAAGGGTTTCTGGGACGGGGGACGGGGTCCATTTGGGGGAAGAACCATGTGGACCTGCTGAGGGTCCGCGAGAAGTTGATTTTCCCGGGAAATGCTTGGGCCGAGACCGGATTGATTGTGCTCCACCAAAGAAGAAGCTTTTCCACCTCAGGGACGGGGATGAAACGCGCCCCCCCCGCTTGTTGATATAACACGCCACCGTCGTGTTGGGGTGTTGAGGAAATGTTTTTTCCCAGAAGGGGAAGAAACTCCTGGGGGCTTGGAACACGCTTCACTCCCCCTTTGAAAAAGCCGGGACCCCCTCCGGGGACCATTCCCCCGGAGGCCGTCAGAGAGCTGACGGGGGCCCCCACCCGGACGGGACCGTCCGGAACGGGTCCTTTCCTGTGGGGGGGGGGAGAGATGGGGATCCCTGAGCTAGCCAGGAGGGGGGTGCCATTGTCCACCGAGAGGGGAACCATGCCCGGAGGGATGGGAAGGTCCCACATGAGTCCTGAGCCCAACGCTTGCGAAAGAGGCGTTGAAAACGGCGTTTTGCGCGACCGGGGGCACAAAGGGGGGCCCAAGACTCCATCAACCCAGAAAAGGGGCCGCTTTCTGTGGCCCGCCTGACCAAGGAAAGGGGGGGGCCAAGAGGTGCGGGGGCGACCGGGCCGGGGGGGTTGGGAGAGACCAGCCAGTCGGTGGTTGGAAGGACATCCCGAACTGAAAAGCTGCGACGGGTGAACGGACTTCCTCGTTGCGAACGAATCCCCGTTTCTGACGAGCTTTAAAAACCCGTAGGGGTTGCGGGGGCACAGAGTGCTGGATGAGGGAAGGAAAGCCGTTTTAAAAACCCCCCCAAAAAGAATTCCTTTTTCCCCCAAAGTGCAAGCAAAGTTCCCGACCACCTTCGTGAAAACCCGGGGGCCGGGGGTAGTCCAAAGGGGAAGAGCCTAAATGAAAACCGGCCTTCACGCAAGCGGAGGGACTTCCGTCCCTTTGGGGGGACAAGAGATGGAAGTACCACCTTCAAGTCGTGGAACCGCCCCGTCGCCGGGATGCATGGCATCGCGGCTGACATGGGGGTTTCCATCCGAAAACAGGGCGATAAAAACCTGTTCAAGGGCAAAATCTAGAACCGGGCTCCCCCTCCAGAAGCTTTGGGGCCCCCAAAAATGCGGCCCCTAAAATCCGGGGAGGAAGGGAAAAGGGAAATCCTTGTGGCTCCCTTGCTAACAGCGAAAAACCTCCTGGTCTAAAGGGCCCGAAGGGAGCAATCCCAGGAGGCAAGGGGGGGAAGGGGTGAGAGGGCCTCACTGCACCCCAAGGAAAAACGAAACCCCGACCGACACCCGCAGAGCCCAAGGGGGTTGCGGGGAACCGTTTCCCCCGGGCCCAGGTGCCTGACAGACTGCCCCCAAAGGGTGCCCTGGGGTGAAGTACCCAGGGGCGGGGGCAAGTCCATGGGGGGGGGCCGTCGGATGGGGGCTTTCACCGCCGGGCCGAGCGGAGGCCGACCCCCCCTTGGGTTTCCGCCTCTGGTCCCCCGGGTCCAAAGACGTCGTCCCTTGGGGTTAAGGGACCCGGGGACGAGAAAGGCGCTGGGGCCCCTTTCGTTTTTAACCGGGCGTGGGGGTGGGGCCGACTGAAAAGGGGAGGGCACGCCAATCTGGCCTGGGTCTTGATGGTGGCCGCACTATTCCCGAACAGGGGGAAACCCCACTGACAGGCAAGGGCCCGAGGGAACCGGGCGATGGAAACGGGCACAGAAGATGCCAAAAGGACCGCTTCCCTACCGAACCGGTTAGTGGGGCCTAGAGAAGCCCCAGCCAAACTTAAGCCCTTAAACCATTTATGGGTACAGGTACCCAGCATTGGGTCCGCGGAAGGGGATGGGGAAGGGAAACCGTCAGGATCCCCTTTAAGGGGAGCACAGTCCCCCAAAAGGAATCCATAACGATATGGCCCCCAAACCCCTCCTCGCAGACTCTTCCCCCTCCCAAGGCAGCGCTCGGAGGGGCCACCTCCACGGCGATTTTGACCCTCCGGACCAGGGGGAAGGGCCTCCTGGGAGAGGGGAAGATGTTCGGGGGTAGTGTCATTTCCAGGCCTTCTTGGGAAATGGAAAACTCTCTGGGTTTAAAAAGGAACTTCCCGCCCCACGCGGAAAGGGAATAGGGACCAACCCCAGGGGGCCTGCGCCCCGTGCCCCCGACTCGATTTTTTGGGGCCCCCCATGCATCGGGGCCCCCTAACTATCCTTTTGGAGAGAGGAGGCTGCCGCCGAGGGCGAGATCCCAAGGCAAGTTCCGCTCCCAAAGGGGAGGGGGCCCCGACCTCCTGGAGGATGACACGCCCCCGAACCAGGGAAGCCCGCACAGCCCACCGAGTTTTTGGAAAGAAAAAGAACCGGGGGGACTGTCCTCACCTCTGACTCAGAGTCCGCCAGTCGACCCACAGACCCATGGAGTGGCCCCCCCGGCGAAGCGGGGCGCGGCGAGGGCCCTGGGGCCGGGGTGGCTGGTGCCCCAAAATACCGGGGGAGGGGGCAACCCCGGAAGGGGAGAGGGGCCGGGAGGGAGAGCCCCGCATGGTGGGGGGGCTGGGCAAAAAACCCGGCCCCCGGGGAAAACCCCCGGGGCAGGGGGGTGAGGAAAGCCCCCGTTCGGGGGAAAAGCCATTGGGCCCCTGGCGCCCCGGCAAAGGGCCCCCGACCCCATATAGGGGGGCGAGAATGTGGCCTGGCCCACCCTGAAAGGGGGGGCCGAATGCCGGTCCTCTGAGGGGGGCCGGGAGAGGGGGCGACACCCCGGTGGCCTGCCCAAAAAAAGAGGCAGACACATGAGGGGGGAAGGGAAACAAGGGGGGGGAACTAGAATTTCGAGCCCGGCAGGAGTTGCTTCCTGGACGCCCCACCGGGCAGAGGGGGGACGCAAAATCCCCCTCATTGCCCGGGTCCGTAAGGGCCCGTACACCTTCGATTCGCCCTGGGGAAACGAATGTGACAGTAGAAATGAACCGGGGGGTACTAAACGGATGCACAGAACCGGCGCATCGCTCCCGTTTTGGGCAAAGGGGGGAATCCAGAACCGCAGCTAGCTGACCCCCCAAAATGGGGTTGCGAGAAAGACTCGCTGTGACGGGATCGACAGAACCCAACGAGCCCATCACCGTCACAATTGAGGGTTGCGAGAAAGGCTCGCTGTCACACAACAGAACCCAAACTAGTTTAGGGAAACCCCCGGGGGGGAAAGCGACGCGAAGGGAGAGGAGGGGAAATTTGGGGGGGTTAGACAAAGAGCTCCGGCGGAGTGGGGAACGAAAGACGAAACCTTTTTAATTCTCGCCTTACCACCCAAAACGTTCACGTACTTTTTCCCCTTTAATAAAACAAAAGCAAGGACACCCAAAAACACAAAAACAACGACGATTGCGAGAAAAGCAAAAAAACTTTGCTGTAGGGATTTTCCCAAGGGATTTTTTAAAAACCCCAAAGTTGTTTAAAAGGGCTTCTTTTTAAAAACTCAATTTTCTGAACACATGATATAAAACTAGTTCTTCTGATAATATTTGAAAGTTATATTTTTTTAAAAATTTTTGGGTTAAAAATTTTTGAAAGTGGCAGTTTGTGGACCCCCCTTGAGGTACCATAAATCCTTTCTAGCCTCAATGAGCCCAAATTGTTCCTAGCTACCTTTATGCACTTTTTGATAATCCCATTTTTTTTCGTCTTCTCTGAATAAATTCAACAGGTAATGTGAAGTTTTGGTTAAAAAGCAATTTTCCAAAAAAGGGGCACTTTTTAGAAATTATGCTTGTCTTCACATGTTTTTTAATTTGTATCTGTTGTTGTACAATGTTTTTTTTTATCCAAAAAATGTTTAAAAAAATTATAAAACAATATATAAACATTTTGCGAGATATTTCAAATTTTTTTTAAATTATCCCAACAAAAAAATTTGGTTTTTTTAAAGAAGAGAAAGTATACTTTTAACAGCTTTTCACCTTAAAAAAATATATTTTAACTTTTTTCGCCCCAATAATTAGTGCACAGTCATAAAAAATTTTTAAAAAATTTGGGTTTTTCCTTGAAGCAGCTGAACTTTTTTGGATCTTTTTTTTTTTTCCCGACAGATTTTTTTTGTGTCAGATATAATTTTTTGATTTATTTTCTGCCCCATTGCTGTTTTTTTTAAGTTTTTGCACCCAGTCAACAATCAAAGTTTGAATTCCCCCCTTCTTTGTTCCTAAAATTTTTAAAAAAAGGGGCCAGCAACAGAATTTGTCACTTTGGTGCCCAAAGGGGAATCTTCAAAAGTCACCCTTTTTCAGTTTTTTCCCCCAATTGATGCCAATGAAGACAGAACTTATAAATTTTTTCCAAAATTCAACTTCTTCTTTTTGCTTTGTTTGAAAGTTCTTTAGCTGGAAAACTTCTCAGCCTTGAGTTTTACAGTGCTGGATCACCCTTTAAAACCTGTTAATCAGGAAGTGGTCCCCCCTGGGGAAAAAGCTTAAAAGAAACCATTCGCCACAGCGTAAAATGTTACGATTTCCCCTTTTTTCCCTTTTAAAGGGTTCTGTCAAGCTCATTAACAGTCTTTTTGGGTTCAGCTGGATATTTTTGGGGGGGGAAAAGGGGGGGGGGGGGGGGGGGGGGGGGGGGGGGGGGGGGGGTCTTTTTCCCCTTTCCCAAAAAACCAAAGGAAGAAAGCACTCAGTTCTTTGAAATGGTCGTCCTCTGAAAACAAAGGGACACACACAGAAAACCCCACACACGAAGTCACGAACACACACACCCACAAACAAATTTCAGTCAAACTTTCGCACCCGATACAGCACACCACCCCAAACACACACCACAGAGCACCACCAACACACACACACCACACGATGCTTTGCATTTCCCACAGTCCCCCCCCCCCCCCCCCCCCCCCCCCCCCCCCCCCCCCCCCCCCCCCCTTCCCACCCCACCACACACCCCAGCACACACAGGGTTTAACCTGTGTCCCCATTGTGTTTTTTAACAAGATGGGGTAAGAACAATTAATGAATTATGTTGAAATTTTTTAATGGGAAAAAATTATAAATACCTGAAAAAACAGCAAAAAAATATGTCGGGACTTTAGAATGAGAAAAAAAACCATGTGTTGGGGCAATTCTTACTACTTTAAAAATAAATCACTCCCCCAAATTTTATTTCATTTAAAAAAACCCGAATCAGAAAGCAAAATTTTTTTGTGTGTGTGGGCCAAGGTATTTGTATTTTGTGATTTTTTCGGGTGCGAGAGGGAAACCTCGTGGGGGTGTGTGTGTGTCCCGTGTGCGTGGTGTGTTTACATGCATGCACGCACGCAAGAAAATCCCAGAGTTTGAAAAAGCAATGCTTTCAGTGACCCATCGCTGCTGCGATCATGCGGCAAAGTGTTCAAAGCAACGACATGTTCTTTTTCAGGACCCAAAATTGGTCCAAGCCCGGGCCCTTTTCAAAAGAAATACTGAAGAACTACAATGAAAATTTCATTTTTTTTGGGACCGGGTTTTTCCAAATTGATTTTTTGGGTTTTACTTGTTTTAAAAATGTTAAAAATCCTTCCATGTAGCTGAAGATAAAAAAAAGTCGATCTTTGTAGTTGAAGTGTCGATTAAAAAAAAAGGTTTCTCCGGTTCACTTTTTTAAAAAAAGATTTTTTTTTTTACAATCGCGTTTAAAAGTACACAAAATATAACTTATAGAATATAGTAAATGTATAAAACTTACCTTTCTGTGTTTTTTTTTAGCGCCGGATGATAAAAATTTTGGTAAAAATTAGGGGTTGGATTTGTAAGCAATGACACAGATACTTTTCGGGAACTGGCCGCCTTTGTTGCCCAGCTTAAAGTTTTCCAATAGTGATATGCGGGGAACCCCCGGGGGAGGCGGGCATGTTTCGCTTTTTTTTAAACCCCATTTATTGGAAAGTGGGGAAATATGGTTTAAATTTTGTTATATTTTTGAACAGATTTCGTTTTATTTAGGATTTTAGGGGAATTTGATTTTTAAAAAACAAATTTTGGGGGAATTTAAACTAAATTTTTTCTTTTACCCTTATCCCTACAAAAAATGAAGTTTGAAGTCTCTTTACAACTCTTTATGATTTTCCCTGACCCTATTTGTGCGGGGCCGGCCCCCCTGTCGGGGAAAAAGGTGGGTTTTTTAAAAACTTGTTTTTCTAAAAGTCGCGGGGGCAGGCTCCCAAACCGCGGGAAGTCCTTCTTTAAAAGGGTTTGGGAAATAAACTTATTATGTTTTTTTTTAAATGATAAAACCTTTTCCAAAAACCGAAAGGGAAAAAAGATTTGGTAAATTTGATGGGTGTTTTTTTTATTTTTCAAATGGGCCCATTTTTATGTGGTTTGAAAAGTTAAAACCCCCGGAAAATTTTTGCCCCTTGAGCGCTGTTCGCCAGGCAAGGGGCTGCTTTTGGAAATACCTTTGCTGTCGTTGTACTTGCGGTTTTAAAGGGGAAAAATGGCTGCCGAGAAAAGGGTTGATTTAAAGCATGCGCAAGGCAGGGCCCCTTTCGGGGGGTTTTTTTTCGCCCGGGACTTTTTTGTATACGAGGCGGGATAGCAAATTGCTCCCGTTTTATTGCATTAGTGACCACGGTTTTTAGTATGGAAATTAAAAATTCAGTTTTGACTGGGGAAAAAACTGTCAGAGAAAAATTTTTTTTTTTTAGGGTCTAAAATTTGTTTTCAGACCCTGCAAAATTTTACAGAAAAAAAAAGATTGCTTTGGTTTGTTTCCAATTCCGGGTTGTGGGCAAAGGTTGCCTAAAGCAGTTTCCCCCCTCCCCCCCCCTCCCAATCCCCTACTTCCCCCTTCCTCCCTGGGAGGGGATTTGCACCACCCCCTTTCATTTCAGAACGGGCCCTCATTTTCATGCCCACAGTTTATTTGACCCCAGTTCCTAAAAACCCTTTTAAAGCTGGTGGGGTTACCCCCAGACTCAGTGACACGGCCAAACCCCAAAGGACTTAAGCGGGGGGGCAATTCCCTTTCCCAGCAGCACCCCCTCCATCCCGGCCCTGCCCCAAGGGCGGGCCCAGTGGGCCCAAGATCCGCTGGTTCCCCCCGGGAAGATGGTGTCTCCCCCCCGCCCTTGTCCCTGACCTTGTGCCCGAACGACAGCACGTCCCGCCCCCAGCTGGCTGTTTTTTCTGTTGCCACAGTGCACAGCCTGGAGCCACCAAAACACACACACACACACACACACAAAACCCCAACAAACAAAACACCACTCAAACACACCCCCCACACACACACCCCACCCCACACTTTAAAAACAAAAACACATACATTGTTTTTGGGAATCATTGCAGGGTTTTACAGATTTTTGGGACTAAAAAAATCCGGACTTTTTATGGACTTTTCAAGCACTTGTTAAAAAAAATTCAACACTTTTTAAAAAAAAATTCAAGGACTTACCTAAAGGGATAATTTCGGGGAAAAATTAATCGGGAAATATTGACCCCAATTTTTTAGTTCTTTGCGTTACGAAAAATTTTTTGCATAGGGTATTTAATGTCTTTTGTTTCCCACCCCTGATGGGGCCCTTTGGGGGCGGCGGGGCTTTAAGCAACTTTATTTTATCTTTTGTCTCCCCCTTGGGGTCTGCCTGAAACCCATTTTTGTTTTTTCTTTTTCCGGGCCATACAATTTTAAAAACAAAATTTTCCCCGGCAACCAGCTTCTCTTTTTTCAAGTTTGGGGGAATCTTTTTTATCACTTGCGCAAGTCCACAAAAAGGGGAATGCGGGGGCAACTGTAAGGTGTTTTTCCTTGTTTGTTCTTGTTTGCTCGGGGGGGGGGTTTTGTCAATTTCTGCCAGGGATTCTGTGTCGTCAATAGAAAAAAAAAGGGCTGGGAAAAAGATTAATTTGTTTAAAAAATTTTATGTTGTCAACCAGGGGGGAAAGGCCCGGTCCCGCACTTTTACTTTTTTATACATCGTTTGTCCGTTTAAAAAAATTAATTTATGGACAGGAAGTTTTCTTTCTGCATCTAACTACCTTTTAAAGAAACTGCAAAGTTAGATAGTAAAGCCTTAAAATTTTGCTTTTGGGGTTCAGTGCACACCAAAAAAATGAAATGCTTTAAGTGACAAAAAATCTTACCTCCCTTTAAAGAAAACGAACGTTTGGGTGTTTTCCAAAATTCGTTGTAAGGGCCTTAAACTGAAAAAAAAATCTGTATGGTAAAAAACCTTTTGGATTCCCAAGGGGAAACCCCAAAAAATCTAAAAAAAATATCATACATAGAGCCAAATTTGAAATTTCACTTGTGAGCTTATGTCAGAAATTGTATATTTTGAGCAAATTTTGGGAGGTTCCCCTTTTTCCCAAATGGCCCCCCGGGAGAAATTTAACGCAAAAAAATTTAGGTTTTAAAAATACTACTTTTAAGAAAGTTTACAATGTAAAAAAATTTTGTAAATTTTAAGGTTTGAGAACATCTCGAAAGATTTTTTCCCCAAAAAAAAATTTAAAAAAAAATTTTTTGAGGGTTTAAAAATGGAAAAATTGCAGTGGTGTGGATTTTACTATACCCTCCTTAAATGTGCAAAAGTCTTTCTATCTTGGGAGAGAATTTTTTAATTTATACATCAGGCTATATGCAATTATGAAAACTTGAAATTTTATTTATTGAAAACGCCCGGACATTGGACAGTGTGCTATTTTGTGTTTATTCAAAATCAGTTTTACAAACATTAAAGCACTGGAAAATCTAAAAATTTGAAAAAGATTTTTTTTGAAATTAAGCATTATTAACTTGTTTTTCTTTCCCCAGGTATAGCAGTTTATTTTTTCTGGGGGTTTCCCTTTAAAATTGTGGGTTTTTAAAAGGGGAAAGAATTAGCAGACAAATTGGCCCAAAAAAAGGGAGCTTGTAAAAATTTTTTTAAAACACCCCTTTAACAAAGTCTTAATTTTTTTTCCGAATTTTATTTTACCGGATTGGAAAAGAATATTTCGGAAAAAAAATTTTTAATGAGAATTTTTGTCCCCGCCAAACTGTCCAAAGGGTTTTAGCCAGACTAAATTTATAAATTTCGGTTTTAAAATTTTTCATGGAAAAAAAAAAATTTTCAGGGTAAATTTCGTGTATTTTTTCAGGGGAAATTTAATTCGTCATCTTTTTTTTGAAAGGGCCCCCTTTCTAACCCCCGTTATAAGGAGAAGAATAATTTTTTTTAAATTTTTCTGACCCTGTTGATGTTGTGGTAAATAAAATCTTTTCTTTTTTTTATTTTCTTTGGTTATTTTCAGTTCCCCCCCTTTCAAAAATTTTGGAAAAAAGCCATTTGAGATATGTGTGGGTTTAAAAGTGGTTTTTTTTGTTGGTTTTTTGTTTTGTTTTTTTTGGGGGGGGGGGGGGGGGTGGGGGAAGGTGGGTGGTAGTTCAAAAGGAATGTAAATTGCAGTTTAAAGGTCCCAAGATATCTTGCGATGAAAAGACGTTAATAAAAAATACGAATGAACCCGTTGTGTCGGCAGCGCATTCGGTTTTTTGAGTTAGGGCTTCCAAATTTTTTCTGATGGGTAAAGAATTACCCTACTTTTGTTCCTTTACCCCATTTTGGGTTTCCTTTTACATTTGGGAAAAGATGAATTCATTTTCTTGTCAGTTTTTTTTGGGTTTTTTAAAAAAAAAAAAAGTTTAATGAAAACAGGAAAATGACCCTGTAAACAATGTCATAAAACATGCACTTCAGGAAATGTTGATATGGGGGCACTTTCGGTAAGGGGTTCAAATCTTTTCTGCCCCTTTGTCCACTGAATTAGTTACCTCCCTTTGCCTATCTTTCCTGTCAAAATTTTATTAAAAAGTCTGTGACGTTCTGCTGTCCCCCCCTTTTTCCCTTTCTTTGGGGGGCCCTAATGTCAAAGGCTCCCCCCCCCCCCCCCCCCCCCCCTCCATTTCCCTTATCTTTCCCGTCATTTTTCATTAAAAGTCTGACTGCTTCTGCTGTCAGTTCCCTTTCTTGAGGGTGCCCTAATGACAATCCCCCCCCCCCCCCCCCTCCCCCAAAAGGTTTTTTAGGCCCCTGAATTTAAAAAAGGGTGGTTTGGCAAGCTAGACAAAAAAGTCTGTGCTCTTTTAGCCACTGTATAGGAAACAGTGATACATCCCAAAATTTTTCCAGTAAAAAGAAGAAACAAATGGAATGTAATGCAAGAAAAGCTCATGCCGGTTTTACAGGGAAAGTATTGGGGGGGCAAGCTACATCAAGTCTGAGGTTTGAATGAGTCCATTTAACTGAGCTCACTAGCAAGTGAAGCAAGATTGCTTCCCCCTTTTCCCCAAACAGCTTTTTTGACTCCTGTTCACAGGGCCGCGTAACTAAAGTAAATGCAGAGTCACAAAAGCTTGTGTGTGTACATAACGATGCAAAAGCAAAAAGTTTTTATTAAAAATTTAAAAAAACATCTTGATGCTTAAATCTGATTTACAAAAAAACCAAAGGTCTCTCTGTCCCTATGGGCAGTTACTGTGTTCTGTAATCCCCGATGTTGGTTTTACAGTCAAAAAAAAAATAAAAAAAAATGGAAAAAAAACAATTTTATGCATACCGGGGGAGCCCGGCTGGTGGTCCTGAAAGGGGGTGGGCCCCCCTTTTTTTTGGTCCACGGGGGCCCTGTCATAGGCGCAATTCCTTGTCTGTAGCGCCGAAACCTGGGGTTTTCCGGAGGTGGAAAAACCTTCCCCCGGTAGCTGAAAATCCGTTGTTTTGGGATCCAAAATTCCCCGCATATTCTTTCTGCCATTTACATCTTAGAAATAGAAGTTAGCTTCAAAAAGGGGAGGTTTTCTGCAGGTGGACAAAGAACCGCACTTTAAAGGGAAGTTATAAAATTTTTTCCACCAGACAAAGGGGGAAATTATAATTATTCACCAAAACAAAGGACAAAAAAATTTAAAAACAAAAAACCCCACGTTTCAAAACCCCTTTGGTCTTCTTTAGGCCGATTTTACAACATTCTGGACAATGGAAAAGAAAAACGAGCAATCCCTTAAATTTAAAATCTCCTTAAAAATTTGGGGGCCAAAACGGGCAAAAAAGTTGAAAACAACAAGTGTGCTCTTTCGCCTTTTTATTGTCCCGTTTTTCTTTCTTGAAGAAGAGCAAAAACGAGTCGAAAGGTCCTGTATTTTTTCTTGTAATCGGGCTGTCCCTTTTTTTGGGCTGGGGAATAATGATAATTTTTCTTTAAAATTTAATTTCAGAAGCAAAGCAACTACAATACTTCAAAAATAATTTTCAGCACACATTTTTGTTGCTCAGTGTTGTTTATTAAAAACCTTTAAAAAAAACAAAATCTTCAAGGTTTCTTTAAGGTCTTAGTTTGGAAAGGGGTCTATTTTTGAGACATGGGAATTTTTTTCAAACTTGTAATTTGTGTTCTGTTGAAAAATACGCCCATTTTTTTTTTGTACCAGATAAAAGCTATCATAAAGGTTTTCGTCATTTTTGTGTTTTTACACTCCAAAAATGAAAATGAAAGTTCTTGTTATTATAACTTTAAAAAAGAAGTCAAAAAACGGAAACCCAAGTGGGAAAAAATTTCTTTGTCCCATAACCCTACTTTTGAAATTTGGGGTGTTTTCTTTGTTTTTTGTTCTGTGTGCCCCTGTTTTTGTCATAAAAATTTTTTGGGGATTTGGTTTTGTAAGCCCGAATTCCCTTTGGAGTTAAGAGCCTGAAAATTTTTTCATTGTGAGAGCAAGAGTACGCTACTTGTTTGTTATTTCCACGTTTTAATTAGTTTTAAATTTAGTGAATCAGTGAATTGTTTTTCTTTAAACCTTTAAAATGGCAGGATAATTTTTTTTTCAATGATAAATGTGTAAAAAGGGAAAGTCAGTTTCACCACAAAACGTTCATAAAATTTACAAACTTGGGTTTTTTCACCCAGTTAGCACATATCGCTAAAAAATAACTGATTTTTGTTTTCTGATGTTATTTCTTTTCGAAAACGGGGAATTTGGGAAAAATTCAAATGAAAACGCTCTGAAAAAAGTTTAAACATGAGTTTCTTCATTTTTTTCTCTTTTCCCGTGCCTGTTTTACAATACCCCTCTTTCCCCATTGCAAAAGCAAAATTCTAAGATTTTTTGTGAACCCGCTTAGATTTGGGTTATGAGTGGGTTACCAAAAAAATAGAAACTGCTGGAAAACGCCCGAACACTCATGCAGCTTAAGCTGTGTCCTGCTAGCAGTTGCAGGCCAAAGGGAAATGCATCAAGTGCCAGGGCAGCACTGAAGGGAAAAGTTCTGATTGGGTAGCAGACAGGTTTGTTTAGTAACCGGAACAATTTATTTGAAAAACCCGTTTTTTTAAAAAGTTTACATATATGGCTTTTAGATGGTTACCCCCTTTGTTTTAGTGGCCCATGACATTGAAATTCAGGCCCCAAAAGGGCCAAAGTGGGGCACATAGTTTAGTACCCGTTGACAAGGGATAGAAAAACCCAAACGTCAATAATTGCTGGGAAAGATAAACTAAAATTTAAGTGTACAATAAATGTTAAAATGCTTTTGGGAAATTTCTTTCAAATTCTGGTTTCAAAACTTCTATCACAAACAGTTTTGCAGGCATTACCAATTTTAAAAATTGATATGGTTGGGTTTTTCTATTTCAACAACAACAAAACAACAAAACCCTGAAAGAAATAACCAAAAAAAAAGGGGGTTTAAAACCCCCGAAAAATAAAAGGGTTTTTTTTTTTTTCTTTTTGTTTTTCATTTTTTGTTGTTCATCTTTTATGACAACCGGTGGCATTTCCCCCGTTGGCCCGCAGTCCTGCCCCTCCCCCCCCCTTGCCTCCCTCCCCCCATCACGTCACACCCCGACTTGTCTTCACAGTCCCAGCACCAAACAAACCCCGGGGTAGTCATTGTTTAGTTGTATGAGGCAAAACCCCCCCACAGGAGACAATGCCCTGCGCTGAATCACTCGGAAGGGGTTGGCTGGTGTTTTTTTACAGATCAACATACACCCGTGTGGTGGGCACCACCCCTAAGCCCCTTTCTTTCGAAAACCCAAATGCATCTCTCCCCCGAGGGGGGCCCCCCACACCCCCCGGCGACAGTCCACAAAGGCAGACCCCAAATGGTAACCTTGACACAAACCCACTTCTGGCATAGATGTGCAGGGGGAAATGAAACTGAGATCCCCCATTTAAAAGCAGGGCATGTAAAGCAAAAAAAATTTGAGAAAGTTTTAAAATTTTTTTTTTTTTCTTCTTTTAAATTCTAGGCCCGGGCGATGAAGTTGAGGGTGAAGATCATACCTGGAAGTGGAATTCCATGCTGGGGTTTTAAAAGTCTGCCTTACAGGGCCCGTATTTCGCTTGTTTTTAATACATCTGGGATCAAAACCCGGGGCCCGAGGGATACAGACACCTGCAGTGTTGGCAAGAAAAACGCGCAATATTTTTAGAAATGACCCCCTGAAATGGATGAACTCGACCCCGTAGTTCCCGTTTTTCCCCCTGCGCCCCCAGCAAAGTGAAACATGGGTAGGAGTGGCCCTAGGGGTGAAAAATTCACAAATGTAACCCCAAAAGGGGGTTTAATGAGAAACAAACCCAAGACCTCCCCCCCCAGGACTCTCCCACGTAACCCAAAGCACAATTTAACCCCTGGGGATAAAAACTGTTAAAAAAGCCCTTTTTTTTTTTTCAGAAAAAAAAACAAAAAACCAAAAAAAAAAAACCAAAAAAAAAAAAAAACGAAACCCCCCAAATTCCAAACCCCCCCCAAAAATCAATCGCGCTCTAAGTACACAAAATATAACTTTAGAATTAGTAATGTATCAACTTACTTTCTGTGTTGTTTTTAGCGCCGGATGATGAAAATTTGGTGAAATAGTGTTGGATTTGTAAGCGATGACACAGATACGTCTGACTCGTCCGCCATTGTTGACATGCTTCAAGTCTTCCAATAGTGATATGCGGGGAACCGCCGGGGGAGCGCGGCGCACTGTTTCGCATTTGTTTGACCCATTTATTGGAAAGTGCGGAATATGAGCTTTAATTTGATATATTTTTGAACAGATTTCGTTCATATTTACGGATTTTAGAGTAATTTGAAGTTTTAAAACATAATTTTAGGGAACTTAACTAAATTTTTTCTATACCCTTACTGCATACGAAAATGAAGCTTGAAGTCTCTTCTACAACTCTTTATGAGTTTCACTGAGCTATTTGTGCGCGCCGCGCTCCCCTCGTCAGGGGAAGAAGGTGGGTGTAAAAACTTGTGTTCTGAAAGTCGCGACGGCATGCCTCCCGACCGCGGAGAAGTACTTCTTTACAAGGTTGATAATAAACTTATTATGTTCTTTTAAATGATAAAACCTATCCAAAACGAAAGAAAAAAGACTGGTAAATTGATTGGTGTTATTTTTATTGTCTAAATCGGCCATTTTTATGTGGTTTGCACAAGTTGAAAACACGGAAAATTTCGCTCCTGCAGCGCTGTTCGCCAGGCAAGGGGCCTGCATTGGAATACCTATTAGCTGTCCGTGTACATGCGGCTTAACGGGAAAATGGCTGCCGAGAAAAGAGGATGATTCTGAGCATGCGCAAGGCACGAGGCCCTTTCAGGGGTTTTGTTGTCCGTACGGACTTTATTGTATACGAGGCAGGGATAGCAAATTGCTGCCGCTTATTGCATTAGTGAGCCACGGTATAGTATGTGTAATTAAAATTCAGTTTAGACTGTGACAACTGTCAGAGAAAATTTTTTTTATATGGCTCTGAAATAGTTCTTCAGATCTGCAAAAATATACAGAAAAAAAAAGATTGCTTTCGGTTTGATACCACTTCCAGTTGTCGCAAAGGTTGCCTCAAGCAGTATCTCCCCTCCCCCCCCCCCTCCCAATCCCCATACTTCCCCCTTCCCTCCCTGGGAGATGATTTGCACCATCCCCATCATTTTCAGAACTGGCCCCTCATTTTCATGACCCACAGTTTACTTGAGCCCAGATACCTCAAACCACTCTGAAGCTGTGTGTGTACCACAGACTCAGTGACACAGCCACACCCAGACTTACAGCAGGTCACTTCCTTTACCAGCAGCACCGCTCCATGCGAGCCCTGCACCAAGGCGCGGGACCAGTAGGCCAGATCCCGCTGAGTCTCCACCCGGAAGATGTGTGTCTCCACCCCGTTCCTCGTGCCTGACCGTGTGCCGAACGACAGCACGTCCCCGCCCCCCAGCTGGCTGTTGTTCTGCTTGCCACAGTGCACAAGCCTGGAGCCACCACACACACACACACACACCACACACACACACACACACACACACACACACACACACTCACACACACACACACACACACACACACCCACACCCACACACATACACACACACACACATACATTGAAATATGTAATCACTGCAGGGTTCATACAGATTTCTTGACTAAAAAATCCAGGACTTTTTATGGACTTTTCAAGCACTTGTTAAAAAAAATTCAAGCACTTGTTAAAAAAAATTCAAGGACTTACCTCAAGGGATAATTTCAGGAAAAATAATCATGAAATATTGACACAATTTAGCTTCTTTGCTGTCTACGACATTTTTGCATATGTATATAATGTCTTTTGTCTCCACAGCCCTGATGTGGCCCTTTGCGGTCGGCTGGGCTATAAGCAACATTATCTTATCTTTTGTCTCCACCTGGGTCTGCCTGCAACCATTTTTGTATTTTCTTTTTCCAGCCATACAATGTTAAACAGACACTTCCCCGGCACACCAGCTTCTCAGTTTCAAAGATGGTGGATCATTCTATCACTTGCGCAAGCTCCACAAAAGCGGGTAATGCTGGCAACTGTAAGGATGTCTCCTTGTTTGTTCTTGTGTGCTCTGTGTTGTCATTTCTGCCAGGCGATTCTGTGTCGTCAATAGATAAAGCTAGGAAAAGATTAAATTTGCTCAAAATTATATGTTGTCAACCATGGGGTCAAGACTGTACCGCACTTTTACATTTATATACATCGTTAGTCCGATCAAAATTAATATATGGACAGGAAGTATACTTCTCTGCATCTAACTACCTTTTAAAGAAACTGCAAAGCTTAGATAGTAAAGCCTTAAAATTAGCTTTGGGTGTTCCAGTGCACACAAACACAATGAAATGCTATAAGGAGACAAACATCTTACCTCTTAATGAACAACGAACGTTGGATGTGTCCAAATACGTTGTAAGAGGCCTATCTGTAAAAAACTCTGCTACTGGTGAAATTCTTATGGATTCCAACAAGGAATACCCAAAAGATCTAAAAATATATCATACATAGAGCCAATTAGAAATTTCACTTGTGAGCTTATGTCAGAATGTAGTATTGATATTGATGCAATTTCGGAGGTTCCCATTTTTCCTCAAATGCCCCATGGGAGCATCTCAACGCAAAAATTGATGATAAATATACTACTTTGAAGAAAGATGACAATGTAAATATTCTAGTAAATGAAGTTCGAGAACATCTCGAAAAGACTTATCCAAATCATTTAAAAATATTTACAGATGGTTCAATAATGGAAACATCTGACAGTGGTGCTGGATTCACTATACCATCCTTAAATGTGCAAAAGTCTTTCTATCTAGGCAGAGAATTTTCAATTTATACATCAGAGCTATATGCAATTATGAAAGCTCTGAATTATATCTTATATGACACGCCAGTATCATTGTACAGTGTGCTATTTTGTGTTGATTCAAAATCAGTTTTACAATCATTAAAGCACTGGAACTCTAAAATTAGAACTGATATTCTTTTGAAATTAAGCATCTATTACATTGTTTACTTTCCGAGGTATAGCAGTTGATTTTTGCTGGGTTCCTTCACATTGTGGTTTAAAAGGGAATGAATTAGCAGACAAATTGGCAAAACAGGGAGCTTGTACAATTTTTGAAACACCCTTCAACAAAGTCTTAAATTTTTCTCCGCATGAATTGATCCAGCGATTGGAAAAGAATATGCGGAAAAAACATCTTAATGAGAATTTATTCGTCCTGCCATCATGTCCAAGGTATATAGCCAGACTAATTCATAAATTACGGTTAAATACATGGAATACAAAATATTCACGAGGTATTGCGTGTATATGTCAGGAGAATATCTCAATTCGTCATCTTTTATTTGAATGCCCTATACTAACCCCCGCTTATAAGGAGAAGAATATTTTTATAAATAATTCTGACCATGTTGATAGTGTGGTAAATAACTCTTGCTTTTTTGATATTGCTTTGGTTATTGCTCAGTCCCCAGTTGCAAAACTATTGTGAAAAAAGCCATTTGAGATATGTGTGTTAATAGTGGTTTTTATTGTTGTTGTTGTTGTTGTTGTTTTTGGGGGGTGGGGGGTGGGGGGAAGGTGCTGGTAGTACAATGGAATGTACATTGCAGTTTAAAGGTCTAAGATCATCTTGCGATGAAAAGACGTTAAATAAAACTACTGAACTGAACTGATCTGTGTCGTCAGCAGCATTCGTTTAGAGTTATGGGCTTCCAATTATTTCATGATGGGTACAAGAATTACCCTACTTACTGTTCCTCACCTCATTTAAGATTTCCTTTCACATTTGAACAGATGAACTTCATTATCTTGTCAGTTTTTTTTGTGTTTAAAAAAAAAAAAAACGTTTAATGAGACAGAAACTGACATGTAAACAATGTCATATACACATGCACTTCAGGAAATGTTGATATGGGACACTTTCAGAATAGGGCTTCAAGTCTTTTCTGCCACTTTGTCCACTGAATCTAGTTACCTCCATTTGCCTCATCTTTCCTGTCATAATTCATTAACAAGTCTGTGACTGCTTCTGCTGTCAGTTCCCTTACTTGAGGCTGCCCTAATGTCAATGGTCCCCCCCCCCCCCCCCCACCCCCCTCCATTTCCTTCATCTTTCCTGTCATGATTCATTAACAAGTCTGACTGCTTCTGCTGTCAGTTCCCTTACTTGAGGCTGCCCTAATGACAATCCCCCCCCCCCCCCCCCCCCCCCTCCCCAAGAGATGTTTAGTGCACATGAATATAAACAGGCTGGTTTGACAAGCTAGACAAAACAGTCTGTGCTCTTCAGCCATCTGTATATGGATCAGCTGATACATCAAATTATGCACAGTAAGAGAAGAACAAATCGTAATGTAATGCAAGAATGCTCACTGCCTGGTCTACAGCGGAAGTATGGGTGGCGCAAGCTACATCATGTCTGAGGTAGAATGAGTCCATAACTGAGCTCACTATGCAAGTGAAGCAAGATTGCTTCCCCTTTCCTCAAACAGCTTTTACTTGACTCCTGATTCACATGGGCCGCGTAACTAAAGTAACTGCAGCAGTCACAAAATGCTTGTGTGTGTACATAACGCATGCAAGAAAGCACCAAGTTTGATTAAAAATAAAAAAGCATCTTGCATGCTTAAGTCTGATTCACAAAACACATGGTCTCTCTGTCCATATGACAGCTCTACTGTGTTCTGTATATCCATCGATGTTGGTACAGTCAAAGAAAAAATAAAAAGATGGAAAAAAAACAATTTTATGCATACCGGGTAGCCAGCAGCTGGTGGTCCTGAAAGGGGGTGGCCCACTCTTCTTTGCTCCACGGCGCCGTGTCATAGAGCGCAATGTCCTTGTCTGTCAGCGCCAGAAACACTGGTTTCCAGGAGGTGGAACCACCTTCCCCAGGTAGCTGCAACATATCCGCCTTGTTTATGTATCCAACATTCCACGCATATCATACTGCCATTTACATCATTAGAAATAGAAGTTAGCTTCAAAGGGAGGTGACTGCAGGTGGACAATGAACCGCACTTTAAAGGGAAGTTATAAAATTTATTCCACCAGACAAAGGGGAAGTTATAATTATTCCACCAGACAAAGGGACAAACAAATTACAAGACAAAACCCGACACGTTTCAACCTCTTTGGTCTTCTTCAGGCCAGATATGACAACATTCTGGACAATGGAAACGAAGAACGAGCAATCCCTTAATTAATATCTCCTTAAATTGGGCGCAAAACGGACAAAATGTTGAATCAACAAGTGACTGCTCTTTCGTCCTTTTCATTGTCCTGTTCATCTTGCTTGAAGAAGAGCAAAGCAGTCGAAACGAGTCCTGTATTGTCTTGTAATCTGTCTGTCCCTTTTTTTGACTGGCGGAATAATGATAATTTCTCTTTAAAATTAATTTCAGAAGCAAAGCAACTACAAATACTTCAAAGTACTCTTTCAGCACACACTTTTTCGTTGCTCAGATGTTGTTTATTAAACCTAAATCACACACATCTTCAAGGTTTCTTTAAGGTCTTAGTCAGGAAAGGGCGTCTATTTTTGAGACATGGAAGATTTATTTCAAACTTGTAATTTGTGTTCTGTTGAAAGATACGCCGATTTTTTTTTGTACCAGAATAAAAGCTATCATAAAGGTTTACTGTCATTTTTGTGATTTCACACTCCATAAACTGAAAATGAAATGTTCTTGTTATTCATAACTTAACAAAGAGTCATATCACGACCTAAGTGAAGAATTTCTTTGTCTATAACCATACATGATGATCTGGGGATGTCTCTTTGTTTGTTCTGTGTGCTCTGTGTTGTCATATCTGTTTGGAGATTTGGTGTCGTAAGCAGCATCCGTTTGGAGTTAAGAGCCTGTAATTATTTCATTGTGAGAGCAAGAGTAACGCTACTTGTTTGTTATTTACCACGTATAATTAGTTTAATTCAGTGAATCAGTGAATTGTCTTCTTTATCCTTTAAACTGGCAGTGACTAATTTTTTTTTCAATGATAAATGTGTAAACGAAATGTCAGTTTCACCACAAAACAGTTCATAACTTTACAAACTTGTTCTTTCACACAGTTAGCACATATCGCTAAAACTACACTAGATCTTATGCTTTTCTGATGTTATTTCTTTTCGAAAACGGCAACTGGAACAATTCAACTGAAAACCAGCTCTGAAAAAAGTTTAAACATGAGTTTCTTCATTTCTCTCTCTTTCCTGCTGCCTGTTCTCACAATCACCTCTCTTTCCTCCATTGCAAAGCAAGATTCTAAGACTGTTTGTGAAGACCAGCTTAGATTACGCTTACTGAAGTGCTTACCAATAAAATAAGACACTGCTGGAAACGCAGAACACTCATGCAGCTTTAAGCTGTGTCCTGCTAGCAGTCTGCAGGCCACAAGGAAGTGCATCAAGTGCCAGGTCAGCACTGAAGGGAAGAGTTCTGATTGGCTAGCAGACAGGTTTGTCTTAGTAACCGGAACAATTCATTTGAAAACCAGCTCTTTAAAAAGTTTACATATATGACTTTTAGTATGAGTTACCCGTTTGTCTTAGTGACCATGACATTGCAAATTCAGGCCCAAAGACCAAAGTGACACATAGTTTAGTACCAGTCTGACATGGTATAGAATACCAATCGTCAATAATTGCTGAATGCATAGCTACATATAAGTGTACAATAAATGTTACATGCTTAGAGCAAGTTTCTTTCAAATTCTGAGTTCTCAATACTTCTATCACAAACAGTACTGCAGGCATTACACAATATTAACATATGATATGGTTGGGTGACATATTTCAACAACAACAACAACAACAAAACATGAAAGAAAAATAACCAAAAGAAAAGTTAAAACCTGAAAAATAAAAGCTTTTTTTTTCTCTTTTGTTTTTCATTTCTTTTGTTGTCTCATCTTCTATGACACCTGGTGGCATTTCCCAGTGCCAGTCAGTCCTGCCCTCCCCCACCCCTCTGCCTCCCTCCCACATCACAGTCACACCCTGACTTGTCTCTCACAGTCCCAGCACCAGCAAACCACAGGGATAGTCATTGTCAAGTTGTCATGAGGCAACCCCACCACAGGAGACACTGCACTGCAGCTGAATCACCTCGGAAGTGTTGGCTGGTGTTTGTACAGATCCAACATACACAGTGTGGTGACACCACCTACTAAGCCCTCTACTAACGAAAACAACTGCATCTCTCCCCAGAGGGTGCCGCCACACCCACCCGGCGACAGTCCACATGAGCAGACCGATACTGGTAACCTTGACACAAACACACTTCTGGCATAGATGTGCAGGGGAAACTGAAACTGAGATCACCATAACAGCAGGGCATGTAAAGCAATAAAATTTGAGACAAGTTTTAATATTCCTTTTTTTTCTTCTTTTAAATTCTACAGGCTGATCGATGAAGTTGAGGATGAAGATCATACTCTGGAAGTGGAATTCCATGCTGGTTTAAAAAGTCTGCATTACAGGGCTGTATTTGCGCTTGCTTTCATAATACATCCTG
>CM031612.1:71618932-71626432 GCA_018398815.1 Conus ventricosus | reverse complement strand
TGTGATTGATGCATTACTGCATAGCAGCGAGGCAAGGACGGCGTAGGTCAGACAAGAGAGAAGATTCTGCATTGCCCATCTTCTTCTTCTTTTTCATACACTCAGACAGGAACCCCAGAGCCACTGACGAAAGCTGCTGTACAGCGGAGGCCCTTAAGAGAACCGCTATATAAGAAACCATTTTTATTATTATTATAACCCTTAGAGCTTCTCCCTCGTCGATGTGTCGGCAGCCAGGTCTCTGCTCTTAGCTTATTTTTCATGTGTGGGACAGTCCTGCAGGAAGTGTTCCACAGTCATTGGGGCTGTACCGTATGGGCACCCTGTAGACTCGCCAATGTGGAATTTTGTGAACATGTGGTGTTTGAGTCTATAGTGCCCTATCCTTAATCTCACGATGCTCACTTGGTCTGGTCTGGGAAGCAGAGAGTACGCATCCTTCTTGTTAAAGTCTGGGTGCGGCCCAAGCCATCTTCTTTTCTGCTTCTCCGTGATAATGCTTTTGGCTTCATCTCCCATCTGAGAAGCATCGGTCATATTCCAGAAGGCATATTCTGGCTAGACAGAATGGCAGATATAGTGAAGACCCCTGTTTCATGCAGCTCTCTCCAGCATTCAATACCTGTGGTGCATTTCATGTCATGTGCCACCCGGTGAAGCATGTTCTTTTAGAGTGACTTTGGGACTTGCTTGATGTGAGACATAAACACTTTTAAAGCAGTTTCCAGGAAAACCTTGTTCAGAGATGTCCCACCTGATGTAATCTTTTAAATTTCTTACAGATATTAACATTTAAAAAACAAATCTGATCTAAAATTTTACGGAGAATGATCGCTTATGTGAAATTTCCGGTGTGGTTATAAAAGGTATATTTTAAAGGGTTATTTTGATGACAGTTTTTTTAAAAAGTTTTTTAAAAAAATTACTTGTGAATTGTGTTCAACGCGGTGATGGCCCTGATATGGTCCTTTGTAGGGTAAAGGCAACAAGAAAAAAAAAGGAAAAAAAAAAGAAAAGGAAAGAAAAGAACAGAAACAAGCATTCTCTACCATACTCGGGGAATGCAGACTCGACTGGCTGGACTATGTGTTCTGTATACAAGGCGGCTGCGCCAGGAAGGGGGAGCTGGCATCCAGGAGAAAGATCAAAATGCATGGTCCAATTTGAGAAGATGAAAGTCTGCTTGTTCTTCGTTTTCGTTGTCCTTAATGTTGTCGATCTTGCCCGAAGAAGACCAAAGAGGTCGAAACGCGTCGTATTTTGTCTTGCAGTTTGTTTGTCTCGTTCGTCCGGTAGAATAGTACCAATTTTTCGTTTACATTTGTTTCAATTTTTGTTCACAGTCACCTCATTTTGAAATTCCTTTTCAAAGTTATGAACTTTGATTTTTTCCCCTTCGAAAATCAGAGGGGAGGAGAGATCAGAATCGGAAAACCAAGATGTTATGAAAAGAGTTTTTCTTGTGATATATGATTTTGACAATATGGAACAGGAAGGATTTAAAAAAAAGAAGAAAAAAGAGCGAAACAACGGAGAAATTTTAGTCTTTCGAATTCTACAGGTCATTTTCCCGACAAACACAAACTCAACCAGCTGAACCCGATCGACAGGTAGAGGGTGACAACAGGGGGACTGAGCCCTCTAGTAACTCACGCACAGCTGTGTCGGAGCCGAGTGTCGTCGCCAGCAGGGGTGTGTGTCCCAGTGAATCCTTCTCACGGGTCAAATGAGGTCACAGTCCGAGCTGTAATAAGTCTATGTTGGGTAAGGATTGTGTGAGTTTCAGATTCGTTCTCGACATGGCGGCGAATGATGTGTTCCAAAATCTTGCCAGGGAACCGAAGTAAGCGGAACTGGTCAGAGGTTTCCAGGACCGTAGCGGTGGCTCCTTTTTCAACGAACTTGTGATGATGACTGCAAGCCTTTTCTGCAGGAGATACCCAAACTCAAAGGAGGACAAACAGTAAACAAGTGGCGGATGTTTTGCTCCCATAAGGAACCTAACACAGAGTAACTTTTATTCAAGACTGGCACAGCCTTTTTAACTTGAATAAAGTCAGACAAATACATGGACGAACAATCTAATAGTGGGGGAAAAACAAGCGCAGGCCAACAACTGAACTGTCAAAGGAGAACGATTTGGAAGACAGATATCAGGGAGGGGGTGGGATGGGTGGGTAGGGGAGGCGGTGCTCTTCGGCGCACGTGTTGATTCTCACTGTTAGTGTCAAGGGTATCATTATTGTCAGGTTTTAGGCTGCAGAACGATTTCGTTACACAAATGAAGGGCACCAGGAGTGCAACAGATTGTGGCTGGATATTGGTGAGCAGTGTTTTCATTTAAGTTTGCTGGCGTTCTGTACCTTGACATACCATTAAAAAAAATGATTTGACAGAATATCTGCTTTTGTTCCTGGCAGCAATTTTCTTTGAGATTTCAAAAAGCACATATGATGACAATTAGTTGATAATTTTGTCAGTTCGCATTGCATTCTACTCTTAAAAAAAAAAAGATTTATAATAAAATACATTTCCTTCTGAATGAATAATCATTGTAATTGTATTAAAACAATATTTGTAACAACTATCGATGACAATAAATCAATCATTTTGTCAGTTGGCATTGCATTTACACCCCCTCCCCCCCCCCCTTTTTTTTAAAGATAGAAATTGGAATATGTTTCTTATTGAAATGAATGATCATTGTTTAAAAATAAGTTTCGTGACGACCATCACAGCACAAAAAAAGAATTACAGTCAATTAACTGATTTCCAAAGCGACGAAATGAGGCAACAGACATGATGCTAGAACTTTCAGGCAGCAGTTAGCATTTTCATTGATGAATTGTTTGCATCTTGATGCAAGTGTAACATGATTGTATGAAGATTTTAACTGTGATACAACTGATCAAATTCACTGAGTATCGACGGAGAATTTAGACTGAGATTTTATTACGTGTATTGTTTGGACTGTTCTCTGCAGTCATGAACTGTAAGAGCATAAAAATTAGGTGGTAGAACAAAACATAGTGCATGAACGATGGCAACAAATCCAAACCTGCAAGACTCTGAATAAGGGGGAAAAATTGGAGACATATAGCGAAACAGTCAAACAGATCTTTATCTGATTTAGTTAACAGAAAAGTCTTTGACAAGGCAATTTGGAGTTTCTACATTATGAATATATTGCAGGGTGAAGAAGGGAAGTGATAGGCAAAAGAGGATGGGTGGGAACTGACTGATGAAATTCAACACAAACAGACATGTTCATTGAAGAAATGTGTAATATTTCATACCGACATGAACCTCACCCAATCCCATACACGTGAACTGTTCGATAGAGGTAGTCTTTTTAGACGGTGACTTTACACAGGTGAAGAAAGCTCCTTAATTCCGTGCCGTCTGCTGCGAAGAGCCGGATGTTGTTTTGGGCAAACCAAGTTCACTTCTGAAAACCACCGGATTTATATACTAGCGATGTGGGTTACGGAGAGGATGAATAAGATGGGAGGAGGGTGGGGCTGGTGGAAGAAGGAACGAAGGCAGCGATCCTTGACAAAAAAACAAACAAACAAAAACCTCCTTCGAGTGTTCTACTTTATCTTTGGGTTTCAAAGCGAGGTGAGTGCAGGCGGAAATTGAATCACATTTAAAGACAAATTATGATATATGTATGTATGTATATATTATGCACGTATATATATATATATATATATATATATATATATATATATATATATATATATATATATATATCCATCTCTCTCTCTCTCTCTCTCTCTCTGCATATATAAACGCACCAAAAAAAAAAAAACAAAAAAAACGAAGATAAAAACAACAGATTCATATAATTCTTCCCAATATTTCGGCCTGTAACAGGTTTTCCTCAGGGGACGTTAATGAGAACACACACACACACACACACCTCGCACGCGCGCGCGCGCGCGCGTGTGTGTGTGTGTGTGTGTGGTGTGTGTGTGTGCGTGCCAGCGCGCGCACACACGTGCGTGCATGTGTATGTGCATGTGTCTTGCTTGATTTTTATAAAATAATTTTAAACTACTATTTCTGTTTACAAGGATGCTTGCAAACATGTATGGTACTATGAACGCGTGTGTATGTGTGGTCAGCTGTGTAAAACAAAGACAACCGACAAGGGTGTGTATATTGTCTCTCTCTCTCTCTCTCTCTCTCTCTCTCTCTCTCTCTCTCTCTCTCTCTCTCTCTCACACACACACACACACACACACACCACAACACACAACACACACACACACCACACACACACACACACACACACACACACACACACTGTCTCTCTTCCAATCGGTCAGGCAACACACAGGCCTACTAACAGATCTGATGCAGTGCATGTACACTAGTTGCCTTCAATATTCATTGTGCAGTTATGCGTGAGGCAACGAACACTGCGCTTTGTTTCGCTTTGAAGGCAGCGCTCTAGGTACACAGTCGCTGTGTTGGGGCAAAGCGCCCACCCAACGGGAAACTCTGAATGACATCTCGCACGCAGCTCTGCACACTCATAGCCAGAACCACCACAACACACACTACCTTTCAAACGTCTCTTTAATTTGCTGAATGATATGAATCACTGTCATCCATTTCATGAACAGTAAGCTTAATACTTTAATCTATTCAATCGTAACAGCCTGTTAAAAAAACCCAAAGAACAGGCACTTCCACTGCAATCCTCCTCCAACAACAACGTTAAGAAGATTTAATTAAAAATATACTTCCGGAACAATGCAACATTCTCCAACACCACACTCTCTCCACCCCCACCCGCATCCCACCCTTTGCCCTCTGTTCTCCACCCTGGAAGGTCCACAGACTGAGCATCTGCGTTGGAGAAAAGAGTCTTACAATCAACACGACAACAAATCAACGTTATGGCGAGAAAACAGCTCGCTCGCTCGCTCGCTCTCTCTGTCTCTCTGTCTCTCTCTCTCTCTCTCTCTCTCTCTCTCTCTCTCTCTCTCTCTCTCTCTCTCTCTCTCTCTCTCTCTCTCGGCAAGAACGAACATGCACGCACACACACACACACACACACACACACACACACACACACACACACACACACACACAGACACACACACACACACACACACACACACACACACACACACACACACACACACACACACACACGTGCGCACGCATGCTTGCAAGCACACTGATAATGGCCGCCTGCTGAAAAGGAGCGAGATCTCACAGGAGTAAAGGAGATCTTTGGCATTTTGATATACACAAAAATAAAATGAGCACTTTGATTAAAAAAAAGTCATTTTGGTTAAAACAACCTACACTTTCATAAAAATAAGATTTTATACAGCATGCACAACCCCCCCCCCCCCCAATAAAGATTTTAAAAAAAAGGAATGTCCAATATTAAGAAATTGAAGCAAAATATCCATAATCAGAAAACAACCATGAAGATACTAAAAGAAGTTTCTCTGACAACATAATCATACAATATCAAAACCAACCAACCCAAAAACAACAACAACAAAACACATCACAAATGAACTTAAATGGGACATCAATACTACTTGAAAGTAAGTCAGCAATTGCACACATAAGTATATGGAAAAAAAATCATTATTTTCATGAAATACTTGTGGCACTGATGTGGCTGCCTTCCCTGTCAAAATAAAAAGCGACAGGAGAATATCGAATGTGTGCGTAGGAGAGCATTATCAGATACGTTTCTTCACACACTGTTTCACCTTGAAAGGTGTTACAATAAACACGGAAAAACAAATCAGCATTATGGCAAGAAAATTGTACTCTCAAAAAGAATCTCTCTCTGTCCTCTCTCTGTCTCTCTCTCTGTCTCTCTCTCTCTCTGTCTCTCTCTCTGTCTCTCTCTCTCTCTCTCTCCTCTCTCTCTCTCTCTCTCTCTCTCTCTCTCTCTCTCTCTCTAACACACACACGCAAAAACGGGAATCATCAAGTGGAGGACAACATCATCCCGAAAGATATTCACCAGCACCCCAAAGATACGGAGAATATGATTCTCCACTGTGGAGATCTCATACCGTGTGGACCAGATCAATGACTCCAATAATGATAATATCACATTGATGAATAAACAGTGAGTGAGTGTAAAGCTGATGAATACATGTACTTAAAGAATAAATAATATGCATTTCACAAGCAGGCACACACTTAGGGATAATCGGGGAAATCTTGTCTTGGATTCGAAGGAGACACCGTAAAAGACCACAAGAGCAGCTTTCTGTTGGACGTGAAATCCTGAACATTTTTTTTTTCCAAGCAAAAAAAGGGAGAAAATTTTAAACAATGACAACGCCCTAACATACACCAAATCTAATCATAATAACAACATGCTGCTACGCCATTCTTTCAGGACGCCATTCGTCAGCCAGGAGAGATAATTACAATGATCAGCGATGAAAACAAAATCGTCAGTCATACAGCTATGGAGCCAAACAGGGAAAGACATCGATATCACTCGATCTCCAATGCAGACTGATGAGCCATGAAACAAATACGAGATCAGCTGAAAATAAGAATTAGACTGACAGGATTTCCAATAATACAAAACCTATTGCACGGAAAGAAGACTACCCACTAGGCCCTTGAAGAGAAAAGCTTTCAACCCTAAACTACGAATTAGATAGTTTACATTTCAGCAATAAAAACTTACAACAGAAACACACACACACACACACACACACACACACACACACACACACACACACACACACACACACACACACACAAGAAAAAAAAGCATCCGTAAACTACGAGAGATGGCTCTTGCAACACTTTAGAGGAAAATGTAGGTGCTGTATAACAATTAAGAGGATTACAAAAAAAAAGAGGAATATAAACATTCATAAAAAGGAAGCACCTACAAAGAAAGCAGGACGAAACATATTCTGTGACTAATATGAAATAAACCAGTACGAGAACGGATTAAACAACTTTGTACAAAAGACAGATTCCCATGCCTTAAAAGGGCGTAAACTAGTAAGGAATGTTGACTTTCATTAAAAAACAAAAACAAAAACAAAACAAAAAAACAACAAAACAACAACAACAACAAAAAACCCCCAAAAAAACAGAAATGATTTTTTCTATTATCACTACTACTATAACTACAACCAGTACTAGCACTCGTACTGTACTACGACTCATACTTCTTACTAGCCACAGCACGATCTGTGGAATCCCTGAGTAACGTCACTGCCACTGGTCCTAAAGCTCAGCTGGGCTGTGATGACTGGTTGTCCACCACCTAGTTCGTCTGCCCCCCCCCCCCCCTACCCCCCCCCCCCCCCGCCCCCTTTTCCCTGCCTCGTTTCTTTGGAGGATGGTCTTGGAGAATCAGCGTCACCGTGTCCAGTGTCCAGGCCACTAGGCCAGCTTTGCTTTCTTCGCTGTGGTCACCAGGCCTGTATAGTGACACCCCTCGCCCGCTGCTGCCAGAGGGATGTGCACTGCAGAACTCCA
>CM031612.1:71591432-71613932 GCA_018398815.1 Conus ventricosus | reverse complement strand
GTGGCAGAATTGCCAGAGCTGGGCTTGAGTCCTGGAACCCTGTAGCGTGTCCCTGGTATCCCTGTGGACTTGAACTGGGCTCTGGCTCCGTTTCTCCCTGTGGGTTTGCCTTTCGCTTTGGGATAGTGTGCCCCTGATCTTGTCTCAATTCTCGGCTGGGCTTCCAGTCTTGACACTTTGGTCTCGATGCACTTCACTAGGCTCTAGAGAACGTGGAGGACTTTGGTTTTTGAAGAATCTGTCCGTGGTCATGGGTTGGAAGGGTGGTCCCGAACGTCGAACAACTTCTGCATAGGTCATCGGCGGGGGTTGGAACTGCTTGCTAGGGATGGATATCACCACCTTCTTTTCCACGCCTGCCACCAGGCGGGAGTGCATCATGCAGATCCCTGGCTCCTGCAGCTGAAAGGCATCGGCGGTGTTGTAGACGTTGACCTTGAAGTTAGCGTCTTCCTTGGTAAGATAAACATACAGCTGGGTGTGCTTCAGATTCTCCATCCTCTTGTACAGAGCAGTGGATGACACGATGATCAGCACATCGCTTTCTTTTAAGTCTTTGCCCGATGGGTCTGCAAACCAATGGTAGATCTGATGTAGCTCGAAAGAGACACTGCTTACATGAAGGACAACAAATCTCCGCACATCCAGAAATCATACAACCACATTACCTTCTTCTTTCTGTCTGTCTCCCACACGTACTCGCAGACGCATGTGCGTACATATACAAGAACATACACATGCATTTCTACATCAGTATTGTTCAAACGTGCACAATTTTATCTGTTTTACAGTCTATAGCCTATTTTCTTTTCTCTTCTTTTCTTTCTTATACGTGTTTGCTGACTAAAGAGACACAACGTTAAAATCCCCTACTTTTCTCACGAAAAATCTGCGTTTTCTCTTCCAACTGTTACACTGAATTCTGATTCATGAACCACCGGCATGACTGAGATCATACCATATCCCACCATCACAGAAGGTCCTTCTGTTTAATTCATCGTAGCCTGAGGCGTTGAGTTTTAACAAGCCAGCGGGGGTGGGGTGGGTGGGGGGGGTGGGGGGTGGAGTGGGGGGGGGGGGGGGGTGGAGGGGGTGGGTGGGGGGGGAGGAGGAAAGAAAAACGAATACAACAGACAACTTACTGTTCTGGCCAATCCTCAGTTCATTCTTCAAGTAGTTCACAAGGGTTCCAGCACACTTGCCGCAATCCGTGATCTCCCCTGGGCCATGTCCGGCATGGGAAAAGAAGACAGGATCGGGACCGTCATCAGGCAGACGATGTTGATACTCCTCAACCGACACCTCTACGTCGGTGACAACACGCGTGCAGCTGGTGACGTACTGGAAGTCACGTTGCTGCTCACCCGGCAGAACGGCTCCAACGCCTGGAGAAGTCGCTGAGTCTTGGGCGTGCACCGGTATGGCAAGTGCAGCTGCTCAGTGTTAAAGTCTTTTTGGGGGCGGTGAGAGAGAAATAGCCCGCTGCACCAAATCTTTGCCGCTGGAAAGCTCTGTTTGATCGCTTTGAAGAGTTCCTTAATGTCCCAAGAGGTGGTTCGCTTGTGAAGCCCGTCGATGACTATGCAGATATCTTCGTTCATTTCTCGAGTCCGGTCAGAGTTTTCTGCAACACCTTCCAGAGCTGCTTTGGTGAAGAACTGTGTTAGAAGATCTGGCTTAACTCTAGCAATCTCGTTAAACATGATGTCATGTTGCTTGTGCTCTGCCGATCTAGGAACTTTCCCCAGTTTAGGATCTTTCCTGATTTTCCGTATTTCAGTCACAACATCTTGTGACGAAGCCAGCTTCGTGATGTCTATCCTGTGGTGATGGGGTGACTCCTCGCCCATGATGGTCTGGACGAAATGGAGCAAGAACTCCGAGGCTGGCTGGTTAGAAATTCTATCGTTTGACTGCAGCATGAAGACATGCTGTCCTTCCCTCAGCCACTGCGCTGTTTTATTCGCCAGGACGACTGTTTTACCGCTGCCTGGAGCACCGGCAATGTACATGTACTGTTCCTTACTGCCCACCACCTTTGCCTGCTGCTCGTCAAGTTGAAGTTCGAAGAACTTTTCTCCCATGTCGTGGACATACTCTGAAAGGTTTTTCACCTCTTCATTGTTGAAGAAGCTGAAACACAACACAGTGCATGCTGCATGTGTACACGCGCGCTTAAAATGCAGCACGCACAGAAGAGCGCATGCATGCACGCACGCACGTTCTCTCTCTCTCTCTCTCTCTCTCTCTCTCTCCTCTCTCTCTTTCTCTCTCACATACACACACACACACACATACACACACACGCACGCGCACGCACACATGCACGCACACACACACACACACACACACACACACACACACACACACACACACAACACACACACACACACACACTACATTTACGTGTATATAGGAATCAATCAACCAGTAACCCTCGCGTCCCTACCTGTATGTGCAAGCTATCATGTGTCTGCGTACGTTATCATTATTTGAAGCTATAATATCTCAATGATCATCCCTGGCTAATGGGCCCTTATGCATCATCATCATCATTCTCTTGCCCATGATGGGCGTAGAGGAGAGATGAGAGACACTCTCGAAGCCAGGCACCGCCATCCGGCCCTGTCCTCTGCCTGTCGCATCAGCGTGGGGCCATCCATCCTGGTCCATTCTTTGATGTTGTCCATCCAGCATTTGGCTTGTCGTCCCCTTCGTCTGCCGCCTTCCAGCGTGCCCTGGAGGATTGTTTTGGGCAGTGAATTGTGGCGTATGACATGCCCGAACCACGACAGCTTCCTCTTCTTGACTGTTGCCAAGAGGGGTTCTTGGGGGCCTGCAAGTGATGTTATTTGGCTCCTCACAAGGTCGTTTGTCTTCCGGTCTTGCCAAGAGATCCCGAGCAAGCGCCTGAAGCATTTAGTTTCAAACGTCTGGATTCTCTTGGTGGTCTCTGCTGTCATGATCCAGCTTTCGCAGCCATACAGCAGGATGGACAGCACCAGGGACTTGTACAGCTTCATCTTCGTAGGAAAGCTGATCTCCCTGCTCTTCCAGATCTTGTTTAGCTTTGCCATTGCTGCTGTTGCGATCGCTGGTCTGGTCTTGATTTCTGTTGTAGAGCGACCGTCTTTGGTGAGAGTGGCGCCAAGGTATTTGAAAGCGTCCACTTCTTCAAGCTGTTGTCCGTTCATGTAGATTTCAGCATGGGTGTTGGTTGTGCTGTTGACCAGGACTTATGCAACAAGTGACCACTAAAGCTTCCTGCTCCCAAATTGCAAGAACGTCAACAGAACTCGACCACTCACGTAACCTGGCATAAACAGTAGAGACAAACGAAAAGCAATGACAAAGAGTAACAATTAAGAGTGCCGAGTTCTGTTTAAATTTCACTTCATATTCGCTAAAAACACGTTAAATGTTATGTCACAGGGCTTGAGAACGAGGACATCTTTCAGAACTATATTCAGGCATTATTTGTGTCCCCTTGCATCGAAAACAGAAACATCATTTGACAGGTAGGAAGACCTGTGGACAGTCGACCTTTCCATTTTCTGTGGTGGCTTGGCTATAGACTGCACGACTTGCCCAGCTGGCTACGATGATACCATCACAGACACATGGACAGCAGTGCTGGTGTCTGCTGAGTATTTTATTGCAAGTTTTGATGGGCAATGAGGATGGGGGGGGGGGGGGGGGGGGGGGGGGGGGGGGGGGGGGGGGGCTTGTTGGTTAACTTTCTCCATCCCCAAAATGTATCCTGGTACTTCCTTTTTTTTCTCGGTCATCACTCCGCCCCAACATCGCTGACGCTGATTGTTGGATCTGAAATGTGCGCATCTGATCTAAATTTTGCATACACAAAGGGGGTCAGATTCTAATATGTCTGCGCAGAAGTCGCCCTGGGTGATCCGGTAATTCTATTCCATCCTAAAGATGTCCACTCCCTTTTCTTCGTCTGGTTTTCTTTTAATTTCGTAAACTGTTTCCTCTTCAAGAGCTTCTGTTCCATCTTCCCTTTTTCCTGTGCATATGTGTGTGTAGGTGTTTGTAGCTATGCGGACACACACACACACACACACACACACACACACACACACACACACACACACACACAACACACACACACGCACACACACGCACATACACGCACACACACACACACACACACACACACACACACACACACACACAACACACACACACACACACACACACTTGCTTCCTTTTCACTCTCTCTCTCTCTCTCTCTCTCTCTCTCTCTCCCCTCTCCCCCTTTTGCTTTCTTCCCCCCCCCCCCCCCCCACACACTCTCCCTTTCCTCTGCTCCAATACTACTGTTAACCTTTCACTCTTTGATCATCCCTATTCCTTTTGACCTGCCGTTGATATTATCAATATTACAATATTTATCCTCACCACCTTCTCCCTTCTCCAGTAGCACTATCAACTTTTACTGATTGACCTTCTCCATTCCTTTCCACCTTCTATTACTGGTGCTAACATTCCTTTCATTATTATTGCTCTCAGCAGCATTGTCATCACATCATCATTATCAGCACTATCATCATCATCTTCATTAAAAAAGACAACCTTCATAACTGTTACAATTGTTATATTTACTACTAATACATTCATTAATATAATTATTATTCTTTTCAATACTTCTGACGTTCAGGCTTGCCACTTTTGTAGCCTCCTATAGCATCACTATCATTACTATATGGTTACAATCATGATTATTATCAAAAGTATTAATATACATATCATAATTATTAATATACCTCTTAGATTCCATCCTTCCCATGATTTATACCTCCCATCTCCTTTCTGTTCTTCCTGTCCTTCCCCCCTCCTCCCCATGTGTCCTGGCTAGACGCTCTGAGACTCCTTTGATGTAAGGGATCCCTTACATTAAAGGAGTCTCAGAGCGTCTAGCCAGGACCTTCCAACAACATGGATGCAAAGTGTTCCACAAACCTACCAACTCCCTACGCCAGCAACTGACCCATGTCAAAGACAGAACGGACCCCCTCAAGCAGTGTGGTGTAGTGTAACAGGTAGGGTGTCAAGACTGTACCCATACCTACACTGGCGAGACAGCAAGACCACTCACCATCCGTCTACAAGAACACCAAAACCGATCTACTTCTGCCATACATGAACATCTACAAGCCACAGGCCACAGTTTCAGCCCCAAGAAACCAAGATCTTATCTACAGAGCCCTTCCTCACAAAAAGAAAAGTTAAAGAAGCCATCGAAATTAAGACCAGACGCCCCAGCCTGAACAGAGATCAAGGCTTTGAACCCCCCCCCCCCCCCCCCCCCCCCCCCCCCCCCCCCCCCCCCCCCCCCCCCCCCACATCTACAATCAGATCCTGACAACCGTTCACCCCCCACAAAAGTCGTCCTATCAAGCCTCGCTGCCACAACGGCAACAGTGAGCTGAAGAAGACCCTGTCGAAATATTCTCCAAGTAAGTTTGTTGATTCCGAGTCTGTAACTACTTTTCTAATGTCGAATCCAGAATCCAGAAACCTATATCCTTGAAGTGGTAGCAATTCTGCCTTTATTTATTTTTGTATATATTTTGATCATCATCATTACCATTATCAGTATTCCTATCAGCAATATGATTATCATCATTATCTCCCTTCTGACAGCCTCGTTTCCATTCAATGCCTATCTTGCGCTGAAGTGGATGAAGATAAGTGATTGCTCGTTCATTTTCGTTGTCCTGATTGTTTTGTTTTTTACCTAAAGGTGACCTAAGAGGTCGAAACGTGTCGTGCTTTGTCTTGTGATTCGTTTGTCCACATTCTTTTGGTGGTGCACTAACACTGATATTTAAAATTCATCTTAAAGTGACACCAGCTGTCCCTGGATGTGAACTCGTCATCGACAGGATGAGGCACCTTTAGCGTTCTAATCACTGGGCTAGCCTAGCCCTTGGTGCTGACTCACCTGGCCAGAATACATCTGTAGTTTTCAGGGCTGCATTTGGTTTTGGTGCCAACGGCAGTGATGGCAGACCACCATTTGTTGAAGGCGTTCATGACAGCGGGGTCAGCTTCATCCACCACGCTGTCTTTGGGCGGCAGGTCGTCTGAACACAGGCACAGGTCCTCCACAGCTACCTGGCCCAACGTCTCCTCCGAGATGCATTCTGCAAGAGTCTGCATGCAAACAATGACCAAGAGCTCAAAGAACGCCATTGCTACCAAACAAGACTTTCATGGTTTTTCACATGAATGACTTGTGAGTTGACTTGAGAGCGGCGACATCCCTGGTATGGCCCTTAGCGGTCGGCTAGGCTATAGGCAACATTACTTAACATTAATTTCACATGATATTAGGATGTAAGGACTTTATGACAGACGCTTAGACAATCACAGTTTAAAAGTTCCATCCGAACTCGTATTCAACAAGAACAGAGTGCTGTAGGCAGTCTAGTTCTTCAAGCTGCTCACCCTTTGATTCTTCTGTTAGCTCGGGGGACCTCAACTTCCACCATTTCAGACCAGTGACAGTTTATTTTGTACCTGTTTTGGGGTCTATGAAAACAACCAAAGCAACAACTAAACATTCTTACCTTTCTCAGTTCAGGTTCATGGTCCAAGGCCCTCTTGAGGTCGGCACGTGAGACATTGGGGAGGGCAACAGTGTTCACAACGTTCACCTTCTGCTGTGCTGGCTGCAGATACTGAAGAACTCGTCGTCCTTCTGAAGCCTATCCACAGTCTTCTCTTGCAACACTTTGGCCAATTCCAGCAGCTTCTCTTGGTCGCCAAAATGATCTTGTGCATCTCCGAAAGCCTGCAAAAAAGTGTTTTCGTGCTGTCACTATACAAAACATAAAATACTTCTCAATCTTGAGTGCCTGAATCGCGTCTGCATGGGAATATACTTTTATACTTTTTTGTGCAATATGGCTGGTGAAGAGAAAAAAGAAACTGTTACAGAATTAACATAATGAAGAAGTATGAAATGAGTGAAAAATATGTGATCATAATATGATGAACCGGTATTATTTGAAATTTGGTAACCTGGATCTTACTCTCTCGAATGCAACAATTTGATTTTGAAAGCTTCTTTTTCATCCCACATAGAAGTTCTTGCCAAGAATTCCCACTTCCCATTCCCTGTGGCTGCTGCTTCATTGAAAAATTCACCCATCTCTCCCAGTGTTCATTACAGTTGTATGTAAAAACGTGTTGGTAATGCACTCCCTCCATCTTCCCTAATATCATGACAATTAAAAAAAAGCCCTACCCCAACCCCTCCTGCACATCCTTAAAAAAGCTAATTCAGCTCAAAGGCGTGTCATATTTACCTTGACTTCCAGATGGATATATCCTAATGCAGGGTGCAGAAGGATGATGTCGAAGTCCCCTCTCTGAAGACACAGCTCATCCTTTGGGACAAAGAGCAGACCAGGGTTCTTCTTCTCTTGGAAATCCAGGAATTGTTTGTTGATCAGGATTTGCACGGGCTCCTCGTCCACTGCCCTGATTCCTTTGAAGATGGTCTCTGCCGCTCTATTCACCGCTTCCACAGACCGGATGTTACTGCACATGTCCTTGGTCATGGCGGGGACAGCTGGAGGTGACTGAGGCTCCGAGCTTTCTGATGTCAGGGAGGATCTGGCGCTGGAGCAGTGTGCTGGCGGGCAAAGATTAGGTCCTAGCCAAGGTTGTTTGCCAACGGTCGGATACTGGTCTAAGAACGAGGTCACTGAGGTGGAGGACCATGTAGTGGCTTGGGCCTGGCGAAAACAATGGATATAACAGAGAAAGAGAGAGAGAGAGAGAGAGAGAGAGAGAGAGGAGAGAGAGAGAGAGAGAGAGAGAGAGAGAGAGAGGAGAGAGAGAGAGAGAGAGGGACGAACGAACGAACGAACGAAATTTTATTTCACCAGGGTAATGAGATAAGCAAATTACACATGCTTTTTTTCCACCCAGCCCTGGGGAAAAAAAACCCACATGGACAACACACAAGTCAATATGGCAACAAGGAGGAAAAAGTAAATACACCAGTCAACTTGCAAACTGTAAGAAGTAACAGACTAATACTACAAAAGCAAACAAGATCGTGCAAGCATCCATATGCGAGAGAAAGAAAGAAAGAAAGAAAGAGAAAGAGAGAGAGAGAGAGAAAGAGAGCGAAAGCGGGGGTATGGGGTGTGGGCGGGATAGGGGATGGGTGGGGGGTGGGGGAAGAAAATACATGTAAAGTACAAATACAAACGGGGAAACAAGAGTCAAATAGACTTGAATACACTCTATACATCAAATAACAAAATGCAATTGAGCGATATCATCAATGTAAAACATGTCAATTAGCTTAACCCATTATTGCTGTGGTTCAAATGACACGTGCAAGATTTCCGTCTAACACAGGCTTGTAATCGTACAGTATTTTATTTCTATTCACTGAGTCTTTTAATTGATTTAGGAATCAACTAAAAAATATATATCTTTTAACTTACTGAACAGATATCCTTTTAAGCGCTCTTTGAAAATATTAAGACTTGAGATTTCTTTCAGAAATGGAGGCAAATTGTATACGAGGCTTGATTTGTAAAGGTCAAGTCTGGGCAGAGGCATTATTAACTTGTGGACGTGCCTATTGTCATTCGTCCGGAAACTGTTTACAATGGAGGGAGGTGCATTTCCATTTACCACTTTATGCATAAATATAGCCTTATTATATTCGAGTTTTTGCTTTAGGGGAAGGATATCCAAGGATTTATAATCGTTTAGAGTTAATGAACTAGATTTTAAGAGAACTAATTTTATTGCGCGCCTATACAATCTTGCTAAAGGTTTCAGAATGTTTGCGCTGGCTGAATCCCATAAAGTAGAAGCATAGTCTATAATTGACTGTATATGGGCATGAAAGAATTGTTTTCTAGCATGCATATTCAGAAAATGCTTTATTTTTGACAACTGGAATATTTTTTGGGATATTCTTTTGCGTAGGTAAGCTACGTGATCGGACCATGATAAGTTGTTATCAATGACAACACCCAAAACTTTATGTGTTTTTACTTCTTCGATTTTTTCACTAGAAATAAATATTGAACATAAATCAACAGGCATATTTTGACGTTTTTGTCTGCTAGTTATGACCATGCATTTAGTTTTTTTGGCATTAAGAGACATGTGATTGATTTCCGCCCATTTGACGGCACTGTTTAAACTATCTTGTAGATCGGACGTCACAACCTGCAAGCAAGGGTGGTTAGAATGCATAGAGTTGTCATCAGCAAATAATTCGCAGTCACATCGGATACGTAGCGGTAAATCATTTATATAGATCGAAAAGAGTAAAGGGCCAAGAACAGATCCTTGTGGAACACCATATTTTACTGGCTGCAAATCTGATTTTAAGGAATTAACACATACTACCTGTTTTCGATTAGAAAGAAATGAGGACATGAACTGAAGAGTATTTTCAGAGAGTCCGTATAAAGCGAGCTTTTTTAGGAGAAGAGAGTGGTTTATGATATCAAAAGCTTTAGCTAGATCAATGAAGACAACTCCTGTAAGTTCATTGTTATTAATGTTCAAGAGCCATTTGTCAATCATTTGCGTAAGCGCGGTATGGCAGGAATGGTTTTCCCTAAAACCTGACTGCTTAGGATGAATCAAATCATATTTGTTTAAATGGATAGCTAAATATTTTTGGATATGTTTTTCGAGCGGTTTTGAGAGAATTGACAGAACAGATACAGGTCTGTAGTTACAAGAGAGAGAGAGAGAGAGGGAGAGAGAGTGAGAGAGAGAGAGGGAGAGAGAGAGAGAGAGGGAGAGAGAGAGAGAGAGGAGAGGGGAGAGGAGGAGAGAGAGGAGAGAGAGAGAGAGATGAGAGAGAGAGAGAGAGGGAGAGAGAGAGATGGAGAGAGAGAGAGAGAGGAGAGGAGAGAGAGAGAGAGAGAGAGAGAGAGAGAGAGAGAGAGGGAGAGAGAGAGAGAAGAGAGAGGAGAGAGGAGAGAGAGAGAGAGAGAGAGAGAGAGAGAGAGGAGAGGAGAGAGAGAGAGAGAGAGAGAGAGGAGAGAGAGAGAGGAGAGAGAGAGAGAGAGAGAGAGAGAGAGAGAGTGGAGATGAGAGAGAGAGGTAGAGAGAGAAAAGAAAAGTGGTCACTTGGTTTCTTTAGGTTTAAGCCAGTAAAAGTGTTTCGATCATTCTTGATAATGAAAACGTTAGATTATTTAAGAAACTAGTTTCCAGCTTATCGTTCTCTGCGCACTTTGTCTGAAACAACTCGTCAAGACATTTCTCGTTCACCAGTCACAGTCCTTGATGGCAGAGGGGGCGCAGGGCCAGAGACTCTCCCCCCTCCCCCCCCCCCCTCCCCGCTCTGCCAGCTTATAGGGTCTTGGAGGCCGGCTCACTCCAAGGTAGGAGGAGGGGGTGGGGTGCGTGTCCAGTGAAAGGCCGGGGCCTCTGAGCTGGACTACACCACTGGCGGATTGTGGGAGGTGAAGACAGCGAGAAGGAAGGGGACAACTCTGGGGGAAAAAAGGGGAAGAGCGAGGAGCGCGAGTCTGACTGAGAGGGGAGGAAATTCAGGCTCCAGAGTGGAGCCGGAGGGAGAGTGCTGGGAGACGATCAAAGTGTGAGCGGTCATCAGGCGTGGGCACGTGACTGCTAGAGGTTGGAACAAAGGAGGGGTGCGACTGGGGTATAGGGTACCTCATCGCTGACCAGACCTGTACACACCGCTTGTTGAGAGAACCCTGGGTGCCGCCGTATGGAATTCTTCCTCCCACCCCCAACAAGTGTAGGTAGCATGAAGCTATTGCAGGTCTAAGTTACCTTCATTTCATCATGGGACCGATAGTTTCTAAATTTGTTTTATAAACGTATCAGGCATAGCATGTGATAGTACAAGGCACGCACATTCTCAATGTCTTTGTTTGGTAACTTTGTTTTCCTGGAGTTTGGAGTACAAAAGGCACACGAAGTAGTCAGGGCAAAGCGTGGAAGAACTGTGTTGACACAAAACAAACGAATAAAAAAAGACTCGGCATTCTATGGTTATAAGCATGCGCACGTATGCTTCCATGAAACAATCTGGGACAAACGACTTAATCAATCCTTAACGAACCCTCACCTCGTTGTTCTGGCGAGAGACCTCCGCATCTCGTTCCTCTACTGTGCGCTCTGGCGCCGACCTGTTTTCTCTCGTTCCTGACACATGGCTTCTGGAACTGCGCTGGGCCCGCCGCCGGTTATATGGGCAATGGAAGGCAATGTGACCAAACCCCTTGCAGCAGTAGCACTGAATATATCGGCACTGGTAGCTTTTGTGGCCTACGCCTCCACAGAGGTAACACGTAACTGGGTACCTAGAGGCCATGCCCAAAGACGCCGTCAGAAAGGTGCAAAGGTGTTGAAAGCAGTACGCTGCGCAACTGATGCCTCCCTTGGCTAGAGTCTGCAAATCCGTTTCAGACGTCTACACTGATGGGACGTTTTGTGCGAGTTCAGAGCGGTTCTGCTATTCACTGTGGTCTGTTCCTGACTTGAAGATTTCGACTCCAGTCAATTCCATGTCTTTGAAGAACAAGTTTGAATGGATTCTATTCGATTGTTTTGGAGTGCTGGTGAGTTTGTTCATTTAGTTCATGTTGTGGAGAAGTTTATTTTCACTCGTTTGAAGTAACAAAGTAGCTTATTTGTTCAGATAATCATACTTAAAAAAAAGAAAAGAAATCAGCGTTCATTGTATGTACCAAATGGAATGTCAGTGATTTAATCATGACCTTGACCCACAGGAGTTAGTGCTGTTCGGTGCCCAGCCTTATCTGTTTTCATCTTAAATTTCAATCTTATTCCATGGATCATCACTTTGGATCACCACACTTAATTCCGCTTGATGACGTTGGTCCACCAAATTGGTCTACAATATCGCCGACAAGTTGAAAGGAGAGGAAGATGTGGGGGATGGGGGGTATACAGTCTCGTGGGTGTTGAATGCCTGTCTCCTGGCTTCTCTTTCTCTCAGCTGCGCATTCTGGGGAGGGGTGGGGGTGGGGGAATGGTGACGCTGGATATTCAAACGTAACCTACGCGGTCACTGGCTACTCTATGCCGGCAAAGAGATCCAGGGAACTCTAAATATCAGACACGCCTCCCTTCTTCACGTCCTCGAGGATTTGGCTTCCACGGGCCTGAAGCTCACAGTCCTGATCTGAAACAGACATAGATGTGGACCTGTCAATCATCATAGGCCCTGATTCCTTATGAGCGGCGCGGAGTAAATACAATTTGAAACTCACGCACACACCTACGCACACACATACGCATGCACGCACACACACACACACATACACACCCGTATGCATTCAGTCTTTCCCTGTCAGTATATAGCCTCTCCACCTGCAAGCCCCATGTAGTGCTCCCTCGTGGAGACATGTCAACTGGACCCTGGACTCAGGCTAAACTACAGGGGACTCGGTGGAAGTCTGGCCACCAGCGTGTGGATACGCCCTGGTGCCCACGAAGCAGACTCCCAATTTTGGGTCAAATAACTTCACTGCCTTGTGGACGTCTTGGGAGTCGCGAAAGCTGAGGGAGCAAATCCTGAAAGAAAATCCGGAGTGGAGCCCTTAAGGCGGTTGGTCAACACACTGTGACACCTTCTGGCAACTCCTGCAACTGGGCTGGCACCACATTGTACTGGCTTGTCCTTTCCGTTGGATCCTGCCAGCAAAGCCGAGAGGGGATTCTAGCGACTGAGCACCCCAGGATCTCCTTACACTTCGCCCAGGCCTGCGTATTGGAGAGGTCATTCCAGTGCCGCTGTCCCATCGACAGAAACAACACGGGAGACAGCAGTTACAAGTTATAATCCCCGAGCGAATAGGCGTAAGCTCGGGCACTACGGGCTGTCTCCACCGGAGGGAGGGACCATTGCGTTCTACTGGTCAGCTACCGCCCACCTCAAGCTAGGGCAGCCCCCAAAACATCTGTTCTCGCTCGGGGACTTCAATGCCCGGATTGATGCTGACCACAACTCCTGGGCTCGCTGCAACGGCCGCCTCGGCATTGGCAAGCTAATTGAGAACGGACAGCGGCTACTTGAGCTCTGCTACTACCACCACGACCTCTGTACCACGAACACCTTTTTCTCCACCGAGCCACACCACAGTGTGTCCTGGAGGCACCGCAGATCCTGTCACTGGCATCAGCTGGACTTCATGATCACCCGAAGACCATTGCTCAACCATGTGCTCGTCACCCGCAGCTATCACAGTGCTGACTGCGACACTGACCAGTCCCTGGTTGGCAGCAAGGTGCGTCTTCGGTTCAAGGGAACCAACCACTCCAAGCAGAAGGGACATCCTCGAATCAACACAGCAATGACGTCAATGCCCGAACTGCGCGAATGCTTCGCCAGAGCCATTGACAAGACACTAGAGTACTGCCCGACAGACAGCACTTCAGCGCTGTGGAACCACATCCGCAATACTACCAACCAATCCGCCTCGGACACCTTAGGGAAGAGAGTGAGAAGAATGAAGTCTGGTTCGAAGCTGGAATCGTAGAAATGGAGCTTGTCATTGCTGCTAAGCAAGCCGCGTTCCTCAATAACAAGAGAGAGCCCTCTGCAAAGACATTGGATGCACTCCAAAAAGCTTGCAACAACACCCAGCGGACCACCCGTAAATGCCCAAGGAGTACTGGCTGAACCTGTGCCAGGGCATCCCCATCTCCGCCACTGTGGCAACATCCGCGCCATGTACGAGGGCATGAAGAAAGCGTTCGGCCTTAGCGCTATCAAGATAGTCACTCTAAAGTCTACCTCAGGGGATGTCATCACCGACCGCAGCAAACAGATGGCGAGATGGGCGGAGCACTACCAGGAGCTGTACACCAGGGAGACCTCAGTCACCTACACAGCTATCGAGAACCCCCCCCCCCCCCCTCCTCTGTCTGCAATGGAGGAATTCAGCTAGGCCACCAACTCGCTACCCTGAGGTAAAGCTCCAGGCAGTGACGACATTCTGCCAGAACTCATCAAAGCTGGCAAGGTGAGTTCTCTCCTCAGTCACCACCATGAGCTTCTGCTGCCGTGTTGGGAGGAAGGGACCGCACTGCTTCAGGGCTGCGAGATCGACAATTCACATGGTGTTCTCCTTGTGGCAGCTACAAGAGAAGTCCTGGTGGTCCTTTGCGAGTGGTTGGTGCCGCAACCCTTGTTCATCGCCTTCCCAATCACGAGCGGTGTCAAACTTGGAGCGTGCTCGCTCTGACACACTTCAGCGTCTCCTCCTTGCTGTCGCGCAACACCTTCCGACAGTCTGGAGACGGCATCTTCCGCCACACTAGGAGTGACAGAAGCCTCGCCGCAACACCTTCCGACAGTCTGGAGACGGCATCTTCCGCCACACTAGGAGTGACAGAAGCCTCGCCGCAACACCTTCCGACAGTCTGGAGACGGCATCTTCCGCCACACTAGGAGTGACAGAAGCCTCGCCGCAACACCTTCCGACAGTCTGGAGACGGCATCTTCCGCCACACTAGGAGTGACAGAAGCCTCGCCGCAACACCTTCCGACAGTCTGGAGACGGCATCTTCCGCCACACTAGGAGTGACAGAAGCCTCGCCGCAACACCTTCCGACAGTCTGGAGACGGCATCTTCCGCCACACTAGGAGTGACAGAAGCCTCGCCGCAACACCTTCCGACAGTCTGGAGACGGCATCTTCCGCCACACTAGGAGTGACAGAAGCCTCGCCGCAACACCTTCCGACAGTCTGGAGACGGCATCTTCCGCCACACTAGGAGTGACAGAAGCCTCTTCAGCCTGGCACGCCTCCGAACAAACACAAAGGTGCAGAAAGTCCTCATCAGGGAGACACTCTTTGCAGACGCCGCCGCCTTCACTGCCCACACCGAGGAGGCGTTACAATGGTTCATCACCTGCTTCGCTGATGCCTGCACCGAGTTCGGCCTCACTATCAGCATATAGAAGACAAGCATCATGGGCCAAGACGTCAGCAGCACTCCCCGCATCTCCATCGGCGATCACACCCTTGAAGTGGTCGACGACTTTAATTACCTGGGCTCCACCATCTCCAGCAACCTCTTTATGGACGCCGAGCTTAACATGCAGATCGACAAGGCAGCAAAAGCGATGGCCCGTCTAGCGAGGAGAATTTGGAACAACACCATGCTAACGTCAAACACCAAGATGAAAGCGTACCAAGCCTGCGCGTTGAGCACTCTTCTATATGGAAGCGAAGCATGGACACTGTACTCTCGATAAGAACGCAGAAGACTCCTGGGCATCACTTGGCAGGACCGCATCACTAACAAGAACCTCCTGATCCAGGCGGGGATGCCTAGCATGTTCGCCATGATGACAAAGAAACGCCAGCGCTGGCTTGGCCATATCCATGTCAGCTGCATGGACGACAGTTGCACCCCACAGGACATGCTGTGTGGTGAGCTGGCTACAGGCTCCAGACCCACAGGACGGCCCTCCCTATGTTACAATGTATGCAAGCGCGACCTGAGGGCAGGCAGCCTCGACCCAGCAGATTTGGAGACAGCAGTTTCGGACCAGGTCAGCTGGTGGTCCACCATCAAGGCCAGTATCAAGCAAGCACAGCAGAGGGTAGAGGCCCAGTGGGAAGAACGGTGGCACTGCAGACGGCAAAGAATTGCGTCGGCACCCATAGACACGCATAACCAAGACTTCATATGCAGGAACTGCAACAGAGTCTGCCACTAGAGGGACGGGCAACTCCACAACTGATTTATCCATGGCGCAACACCATTGTCTCTCGAGACAGATGAATGCCAACTATGCTATATATGTAAATGTAAATGAGAGGAAATATGACAACTGATAATGAGATGAAATATAACTGGTCAATGAGAGAAAATGTGTCAGCTGCAGAATGAAAGGTAATACAATGAATAATGGAAAGAAACATGACCAACTGAATCTTGGGAGGAAATATGAAAACTGAATTATGGGAGGAACCATGACTACTGAATGATGAGAGAAAATATCACAACTGAATGATGAGAGAAAATATCACTAGTGGATATTGATCGGAAGTATATCAACTGGATAAGAAGACATACTTGCTAATACATTAACCGTGAAGTCACACTTCTTTTTATTCAGAGCACGTGGGTAATTTGGAGTATTCTACAAACTCTTGACAAATGGCGTATAAAATACACCAAAAGTATATTGTTATATACAGCTGCATTGCATAGACACGAGGCTACTAGATTTTTGCCAGCGGTGTGAGTGATAAAAAAACAACAACCATCCTTCTCTATCAAGAACTGAAATAAACCAAAAAAGCAAAAACACAGCGCGCCCATTTGATTACTGCCTAGAAACATTCTTAAAATGAATTCTAATCCGGCCAAGAGACGAACAAGCCAGCAACAAAGAAGAACAGGCCAACGAACGTAGGTGAACACGTAACGTCCTTGAAGGAAGTACAAATCGTGCATAGATAAATGAGAGAGATTAAAAAGAACAGCTTTTACATCCTATCGGTCTGGTTCGGCTTCTTTGTGTACATCATTCGCTTTATTTTCAATATGAACAATATGACACATAATTGGCTTTATGTTCAATATGAACAATATGACACATCATTGGCTTTATGTTCAATATGAACAATATGACACATCATTGGCTTTATGTTCAATATGAACAATTTGACACATCATTGGCTTTATTTTCAATATGAACAATATGACACATCATTCGCTTTATTTTCAATATGAACAATTTGACACATTGTCACGACCGGCCCCTGGAGGTCTGCCCTGACAGGATCGGTCTAGGTGGGAGTGAAGGGAGTGACTGACCTCACACGCCTCGCAAGAGACCACACAATAAAGATTACGATTCAACACCCCATTTATTCACACCAACATACAGTCATAAATAAGCATTCCATCACACACAACATGCACAATCACAATCAAGCATTCCAACACACACAACATGCACAATTATAAATAAATATTTCACCATACGACATACACAATCACAATCACAACATTTCAACACATATGGCATATACATAATCATAAATAAACATTTCCAGCATCCATCCCTTCCCACACCATGGAGTGTCTCCACACCCCTGCCTCTCCAAAGTCTACTAGGAGCACCCTGTCGCACTAGGTGCTCCAAACCGGGTCGGTTCTTGAAAAGAGTCGTTCAAGGCCGACACCCTTGACACGCACAAGCAGACAGTGAAGAGCGCGTCCTGGGGGGAAACGTGGCGTTGTTACTGGAGGTCCTGGACGGGGATCAGGGCCGGCCAGTCAAGCCGGCGGGCTTTTCTACCAGTCCGCGGTCCCGACCAGAGCGTGGCCTCAACCAGCGCGTGGCACCAACCAGTCCGCAGTCCCAACCAGAGCGTGGCCCCAACCAGAGCGTGGCCCCAACCAGCTCGTGGCACCAACCAGTCCGCAGTCACAACCAGAGCGTGGCCCCAACCAGAGCGTGGCACCAACCAGTCCAGGCTCCGGGTGAAGCCCCCGGGAGGGGGGAAAAGGTAGCTGGGAGGAGAGAAGAAAGGGAGGGAAGGAAGAAGGGTACTGGAACCCCGCCGTCAGTACAGTCTGACCCAAGCTGTTAAACCCTAACAGCCACTCGCATGATGGGCGAGGGGAGGTCTACTAAACACACCAGCTCAACACAGACCTGAGCGTAACACAGCACACCAACCAAATCAGGACCGTTCATTAAAGTGTTCTCACACGAAGCAGGTAAAAGACTGCATTAAATCAACAGGCTATAAAACCAATATGAGTTATCTTCACCCTTCTCTCACTCACGTTTAACAATTTCCTTTCTTAGGAAATAAACCAACACAGCGACCCTCGCTTTATAACTGCCACCACATTTGCAAATAATAATTCAATGGCATAATTGTCACATTTTATAGCCACATTTCAAAATAACACAAATTTTCAACCACGCATCCAAACAACTAATCATGCGTACGCACGCTCGCGAACATAAAACTCGTTCTCCTTGCACACACAAACAGACGGTGGCCGAAGAATGTGAGACCGGCAATTGTGACAGGGGCGGACGAGCGAGACCAAACAAGTACCAACCCTGAATCACCAGGTTCTCTCCCATCCCCACCGACTACCGCATCACCAGATGCATAAAAAGGAGAAAGAATTTAAGATATAATTTTGACTGGCCAGGTTAAAGATAGAATTAACCAGAAAAAGTGGTCTCAAACAATATTTCTTTTACAATTTTGCAAACAAAAGAAAATTGCGCAAAAGAGAAGAATAAGCCGGCTAACAAGAGAAAAAAAACAGCAACAAATAAACCACGAAACTGATGCTTACCAGCTACCCGTGGGTGACCCGAGTGGTGGGTCAAACGACTCTCTCTGCCCTCTGTCCAGTCGAGAGGACAGCAGCGCAGATGCGGAAAAAGATGAAGTGATGTGATGTCCCTCCCCTACGGGCCGACCGTAGGGATGAAGGTACCGACCGTACCTTCGACGAAGAGGTGTAGAACCAAAAACAGAGCAGGCGCTCTCAGAGACATCTTCCGCTCGAGTAAAGAGGAAACCTCCCTCAACGATGGCAGCCGACTTGCCACGCTACGTCACAGTGAGCATACCTCAAGCCTACGAGGAATGATGCACGTGCGACAGGTAAAAAGACAGGAGAGAGGCCGATAGAGACAGCCTGTACAAGAAAAAGATACCAGCCACCCGTGAACCTGCAGGATGAATTGCACGGGCAGTGGAATTAGAGAGAGAGAGAGAGAGAAAGTAAACCTAACCTGAACTAAACCACACCAAAGGTGCAACCACACCACAAGCCACATTAAGGGACGGATACACGACAACAACAACAACAACAACAACAACAACAACAACCCAATGAACAATTCCATCACCCTAGATGGGTCAATCGTCATAGGCCTCGTAACAAACTCGTGACACACATCATTGGCTTTATTTTCAATATGAACAATGTAAGCATTGTCTTTGTGTATATCATTCGCTTTATTTTCAATATGAACAATGTAAGCATTGTCTTTGAGAGCTGGAAATCAGAAAGTCGAACTTTCCTGAAACACCATTTCCTTCCCCACGCTCTCCAATTCTCCAACGGGTCTTTTCTACTCTCTCCGGCACACTGCACCTTCCAGGAAGACAGCTCTGATAGACAACACAGGACCACAGTGTTGAAGATGAGAGCACGTGAGTGTCTTCTCCTGTCTGACACTGCAGCCGTGACATTGGTGAACACACACACTAACATCACATCTGGACACACTACAAACACAGACACTGGAACACAAACACAAACGCATCCACGCCCAGATATACGCAGTACAGAGACGCATAAGCTCGCCATATTAGCACGCTGTCGCATGTATCTACAAATGTGAAAACACCAACAAGAAAACGATCCAGCAAACAGAACTTACGCCTGAATGGAAAGAGATCCTCTGTACGTGAGCACACGGCCCTGTGGCAGTCTTTCATATGCTAATGTCTGTGGCTTTACCCTGTGACTCCATACAAACGTCCATAGGTCAAAGAAATCTGTCCGCAAGAGCCCCCAACTAGCAGGAAGTTGATCTCATTATCTACCAGCCTGCATATTAGGCATTCACACTGCCACATCATAACCGAATCAAGACACACGCAAAGTGTTGAGCATTTTCAAAAAAAAAAAAAAAAAAAAAAGGCCCTGTCGTCAAAACTCCAGCCTCAACAAAGTGATCATCATGACCCTCCCTCCCTTCCCCCCCCCCCACTCCCCTTTACTTTTTCCCATTCCTTCCCCCATACCACGCCTCTCCCCTCCACCTCTACCACCACCAGCCCTCTCTCCTCCACCTCTACTACCACCAGCCCTCTCTCCTCCACCTCTACCACCACCAGCCCTCTCTCCTCCACCTCTACCACCACCAGCCCTCTCTCCTCCACCTCTACTTCCACCAGCCCTCTCCTCCACCTCTACTACCACCAGCCCTCTCTCCTCCACCTCTACCACCACCAGCCCTCTCCTCCACCTCTACTTCCACCAGCCCTCTCCTCCACCTCTACTACCACCCAGCCCTCTCTCCTCCACCTCTACTACCACCAGCCCTCTCTCCTCCACCTCTACCACCACCAGCCCTCTCCTCCACCTCCCCTCTCTCCTCCACCTCTACTTCCACCAGCCCTCTCTCCTCCACCTCTACTTCCACCAGCCCTCTCTCCTCCACCTCTACCACCACCAGCCCTCTCTCCTCCACCTCTACTTCCACCAGCCCTCTCCTCCACCTCTACTACCACCAGCCCTCTCCTCCACCTCTACTACCACCAGCCCTCTCTCCTCCACCTCTACTACCACCAGCCCTCTCTCCTCCACCTCTACTACCACCAGCCCTCTCCTCCACCTCCCCTCTCTCCTCCACCTCTACTTCCACCAGCCCTCTCCTCCACCTCTACTACCACCAGCCCTCTCCTCCACCTCTACTACCACCAGCCCTCTCCTCCACCTCTACTACCACCAGCCGCCTCCCCAAAACAGCCTCAAATAAATGGAGAAGAGACGGGTAGTGGTGATGGTGGTGGAGGTGGTGGTGGTGGTGGTGAGGGTTTGGGTTGGAGTGGGAGGGGGAGGGAAGGGACTGTCATTCGACTAGGGTCAACGCAAGCTCATATTTAGCTCGGTGGGGAAGTTCCTTTATCTCCGACCACGTCAACCTACAGCGTTATCATGCGCTGACTGAATTCCTACCCCGTGTACGTCTGTCCGTTAACATCATCTCAAATTTTGATCTCATAGGCGCTTATGACTCAATACCTTATCATGAACTGAAAAGGAGAAAGTTACACATACTTCTGCATATCTGTCTTCATCCATTTTCAATCATGCATACTCACACGAATACACAATCATGACTAAATGCGTGTGTGCGGAGATGCACACACACACACACACACACACACACACACACACACACACACACACACACACACACACACAGATGCGAGCATGCATGCATGATCACATACTCACACAACACACATTCAAACACTCATGCCCACACAAAAATACTCGCGCATGTGCATGCATGATAACTAACACACACACACACACACACACACACACACACACACACACACACACACACATGGCTAAATGCCCATGCGTATGCATAGTCCACACACACACACACACACACACTTACGCGCATACACGCACACACATACACGTACCCACGCACACACTCACACACTCGCACACACACACACACACACACACACACACACACACACACACACACACACACACACACACACACACACACACACACACGTATGTAAGCATATGCACCGGACTACCTGAAAGATTGTTCTACTGTATAATGCAGCCAGGACTCCTTGAGACCGACACTGCCCGCCCACTTCAATTCTCCTGTCTGTCTGTCTGTCTGGCTGGCTGGCTGGCTGGCTGTCTGTCTGGTTCTCTTCTCTTCATATCTGATGTGTTTCTTGCCGAGTTTGCCCTCTCCTCCTCTGATTCTTCTTTTTCTTTTCTTCTTCTTGTTGTCGTCGTCATCGTTGTTGTTGTTGTTGTTGTTGTTGTTGTTGTTGTTGTTCTCCTTCTTCTTCGTGTGCCTATTACCCCCCTCCCTTCTTTCTTTGTTGTGTGTGGAAAGGACTATTAATTGAATTCTGTATCACACAGTGCAATAACTCGACTAGTGTGAGAAGTTTCATAACAGGTATGGTGTAATGCGTGTGTGCTTGCATGTGCGCACACGTGCCAGCGTGCGTGTGTAAGTTGTGTGTGTGTGTGTGTGTGTGTGTGTGTGTGTGTGTGTGTGTGTGTGTGTGTGTGTGTGTGTGAGAGAGAGAAGAGAGAGAGAGAGAGAGAGAGAGAGAGAGAGAGAGAGAGAGAGAGAGAGAGAGCATATCAGTGCGTGCGTGTGTGCGTGCGCGCGCGCGCGTGCGTGTGTGTGTGTGTGTGTCAAAGTCAGTCAAAGTCAAAATTTTATTTTCAGATGGAACATTGAATAAGCAATGTGTGTGTGTGTGTGTGTGTGTGTGTGTGTGTGTGTGTGTGTGTGTGTGTGTGTGTGTGTGTGTGTGTGGTGTGTGTGCGCGCGCACATGTGTGTGTGTGTGTGTGTGTGTGTGTGTGTGTGTGTGTGTGTGTGTGTGTGTGTGTGTGTGTGTGTGTGTGTGTGGTGTGGGAACAGAACAGAACAGAATTTTATTCAGTAAGGCCAAAGCCCCATTTGAAGGGGTGTGAACATGGAGAGTGTACAAAATAAGACAAATTCGAATGATACAATCAGTCAATCATCTGCTTGGAAGCTAGTTCAAAGAAACAAAGAGAAAAATGAAAACAATATCATACAAGTTCGTATATGGCATTATACACTAGATTGATTCCAACTGACCAGTAAAATGGGTAATTCAGGACATAGCTATTTCTCTTTTCTTAATTAAAGGCTTTATAAA
>CM031612.1:71563932-71581432 GCA_018398815.1 Conus ventricosus | reverse complement strand
ACAGAGAAGAGACCATGGATGAGTGGAGACTTCTGAAGAGAACAGTCCTGAGTGAGCAGTTCCCTAGAGACGACTTTGTGACTCTATGGCAGGCCATCTGCAAGTTCTACCCTGAGGACTTTCCAAACCTTAAGAAGCTGACAGCCTGTGCTCTGACCTTGCCTGTCCACACAGCAGATTGTGAAAGGTCCTTCTCGGTGCAGAACTACATTCACACCCAGAGGAGAAGTGCCCTCACAAACACACATTGTGACCAGCTGATGAGGGTGTGCATTGATGGACCTAGCTTCCAGGACATGCCCTTTATGAGTGCAGTGCAGGTGTGGGCGGAAAAACGCAGGCGGTACCTGTTCAAGGACTAGGTGAACATAGCTTTGATTGTCAATGACCCATCTTTTTCAAAATTGACCCATCATTTTGCATGGCCATGGGTCATTGGGCCCATGATGTCTGAAAACAATCTGAAGCTCTGCTCGTTTGGTGGTCATCAGGTGATGAGTGACCAACATCTTCTTGTTTCTTTCTAAAATGCTTCCAGCAAGCATTCTGCAGTAGGCTATACCCTTCTTTCAGTGATAATGGGATTTTCAAATGATATGTTTCGTTTACATTATAATCTGCAGAGGTTTTAGCTAGTTTATCTGCAGATTCATTGAAATGTATTCCACTGTGTGAAGGCATCCAAAGAAATGTAAGATTACTACCTCGTAGGATAAGGAAATGCACCAAATGATTAATCTAAAAAATCAAATCTTGTCTCACACTAGAATTTGAATTGCTTAAGGCATACAACACTGATTCTGAATCGACACAAAAGAGAATTTGAGTCACAGTTTTCGGAAAATCAAGCAAATAATGTAAAGCCATGAGAATAGCAGTTAGTTCAGCTGTAAATATAGATCTGTGCTTTCCAATATAAAAACCTCTTTTGACCTTTAAGTAGGGGATAGTGAAAGCAGCACCAGCTTCGTGATTTTCTGGAACTGAACCATCGGTATGTATAAACTTTGAGATGATCTGGATAATTGAGAAATAAATGCTCATTTGCAACTGTGCCAATAAAATTTATATTCTCACTTTTTCTTTGCATCGTATAATTAATGTCAAAATGTCCTTTTTGTAATTCCCATGGAGGGATAGCACTACATGGATTACTACATTTTACCATATCTTCTAATCGTATTTCTGATTGTTGAAAAGTATCTAGAGTTTCAGTTCTTATTGTTTTAAGATATGATATGCTTTTGGCTCGTTTTGGGAAATCAACATCTGATCTTACGCCACTTTCCTTTTCAACATTGTTTTCACTTAAAGAGCCTTTTAACAAATATTTAGCGATGGCAAGCTGACGGCATTCATTTAAAGGAAGTACTCCTACCTCTCTATATGTTGCTATTGTTGATGTATGGAAAGGAACCCCCAAGGCCAATCGAAAAGCTTTACAATCCACACTTTGTAATTTGTTTAATAAATATTTTGGAGCAGTGAAAAATCTTCTTGACCATACGTAAGCCTAGAACGAACAAGACTTATCGCTAGATGTTTTAGTACTCTGACATCTTGGCTCCAGTATTGCTTACTAATAACTTAATTTTTTTTAAAAGTTTTTCTTGCTTTAGTTAATAAATATTCAATGTGATAATTCCAATTTAATTCAGAAGTAATATAACCCCCCAAAAAACAAACAAACAAACAAACAAACAAACAAACTTTTCCCTTTGTTTATATTCCAAAATATCAGACCCAATATGGAGGGATGGCAAGTTGGGTGGATCAGCACCATTGTTAAATAAAACCAGATGAGTTTTCTCAGTTGATAGAGTTAGACCATTTTCAAGCAAGTAGTTATTTAATTTATCTAATTCCATTTGATAAGCTTTTCTATAGTAATTTATATCTCTTTTTGGTGACTTCTTTTTCATGGATACATTCATCCACATGCAAATATCATCTGCATATTGTACTAAGTTGACATTTTTTTAGAAACATGTAGGTTGGTCATGAAGTAGTATATTAAAAAGATGGGGCGCTATTACCGAGCCTTGTGGAATACCCATTGTAGGCATGCGTGTAGTCGAATAGGAATTTCCCACCTTTGTTTGCATGCTTCTTTTCATCAATAAGTCTTTTATGTAAAAGTAGATGTTCCCAGACAAACCAATTTGTTTCAATTTATATAGTAATTTATGATGCCAAACGCGATCATATGCCTTTTCTTATATCAAAAAAGGTTGCTAGAATATTCTTTCTGCGAGCAAATTGATGCTTTACCTGTGTAGTCAATTTGACAAGAAGATCAATGGTTGACCTACCCTTTCGGAAACCGGCTTGGGTTTTTGGGATCACTTTATTTTTATTACAATAGAATATTAGTCTGTTTAAAACTATCTTTTCCATGAGTTTGCCTACATGCGAAGTTAATGATATAGGTCTGTAATTATTCTTATTACTTTTCGTTTTTCCTTCTTAGGAATCGGTATTATGATAGAATGTTTCCATATTTTAGGGTTTTGTCCCTGTTCCCAACACTTTTGAAATAAGTCATGTAGCAACAGTACCCAACTGTCTGGCAAATGTTTAAGTAAGATATTTGAAATAGCGTCCATGCCTACTGATGACTTTTTATTAGTTAGGCCAAGTATAGCTTCTCTCAACTCACGTATAGTAATTGGAGCATTGACATAAAGATCATCTTTACGCTGTGGATCTTGATAGTCATTTCTTTCTTCATTTTCCTGAACATTTTATGATTTTTTGGTAGTTTGCTTGCATTCATTATATCAGCAAACATATCTACAAATGATTCTGCCTTTTCCGAATTGCTTGGTAATTCATTACCATCAAATTTGATTGGACAGTGTGGCAAATGAACACCATTTTTCATTTCATTAAACTTTTCCCACACCCTCTGTAAGTCTTTATGGGTATGTGTTTCATTGGCGCATTTCATTGGTGTGTGTGTGTGTGTGTGTGTGTGTGTGTGTGTGTGTGTGTGTGTGTGTGTGTGTGTGTGTGTGTGTGTGTGTGTGTTATGTGTGTGTGTGTGTGAGTGAGTGAGTGAGTGAGCGAGCGGATGAACGATGGAAATACGACATAGAAACACAAAGCAACGGAAACGTGACACACACAGCAACAGAGGCATGACACCTAGAGCGACAAAAGAAACATGACATGCAGAGTGACTGAAACATGACACAGAGAGCGACGGACCCGTGACACACAGACAGACAGAGACAGGATACACGGAGCGATGGACACATGCCACAAAAAACGATGGAAACATGACACAGAGAGCGACAAAAACAAGACACATAAGACTGAAAAAATGACAGACAGAGCAACGGAAACATGACGCAGAGTTGGAGGGAAACATGACACACATGTAACGGTAACATGTCACATGGAGAGATGGAAACACAACACAGACTAATGGAGACATGACACAGAGCCACAGAAACTTGACACTCAGAGCGACGGAATCGTGACATATAACAGGATAGAACATAGCACAGACAGGGGTGGAAACACGAAAACATGTGACAGTACCATGCCACATGGGAGATGGCTACACTACACAGACGAATGGAAACATGACACAGAGAGCGACAGAAACATGACACAGAGAGCGACAGAAACATGACACAGTGAACGACAGAAACAGGACACAGAGAGCAACAGAAACATGACACAGAGAGCGACAGAAACATGACACAGAGAGCGACAGAAACATGACACAGAGGGCGACAGAAACCCGACACAGAGAGCGACAGAAACATGACACAGAGAGCGACAGAAACATGACACAGTGAACGATAGAAACAGGACACAGAGAGCGACAGAAACATGACACACAGAGCGACAGAAACATGACACAGAGAGCGACAGAAACATGACACAGAGAGCGACAGAAACATGACACAGAGGGCGACAGAAACATGACACAGAGAACGACAGAAACAGGACACAGAGAGCGATAAAAACATGACACAAAGAGCGACAGAAACATGACACACAGAACGACAGAAACATGACACAGAGAGCGACAGAAACATGACACAGAGAGCGACAGAAACATGACACAGAGGGCGACAGAAACATGACACAGAGAACGACAGAAACATGAAACAGAGAGTGACAGAAACATGACACAGAGAGCGACAGAAACATGACACAGTGAGCCACAGAAACATGACACATAGAGCGACAGAAACATGACACAGAGAGCGACAGAAACATGACACAGAGAGCGACAGAAACATGACACATAGAGCGACAGAAACATGACACACACAGGGTTGGAAACATGACACAGAGCAACAGAAACTTGACACTCAGAGCGACGGAAACGTGACATATAACAGGATAGAACATAGCACAGACAGGGTGGAAACATTACACACGTGACGGTACCATGCCACATGGAGAGATGACTACACTATACAGACTAACGGAAACATGACACAGAGGGCGACAGAAACATGACACAGTGAGCAACAGAAACATGAAACAGAGAGTGACAGAAACATGGCACAGAGAGCGACAGAAACATGGCACAGAGAGCGAGAGAAACATGACACAGTGAGCAACAGAAACATGACACAGAGAGCAACAGAAACATGACACAGAGAGCAACAGAAACATGACACAGAGAGTGACAGAAACATGACACAGAGAGCGACAGAAACATGACACAGAGAACGACAGAAACATGAAACAGAGAGTGACAGAAACATGAAACAGAGAGTGACAGAAACATGAAACAGAGAGCCACAGAAACATGAAACAGAGAGCGACAGAAACATGGCACAGAGAGCGAGAGAAACATGACACAGTGAGCAACAGAAACATGACACAGAGAGCAACAGAAACATGACACAGAGAGCAACAGAAACATGACACAGAGAGTGACAGAAACATGACACAGAGAGCGACAGAAACATGACACAGAGAACGACAGAAACATTAAACAGAGAGTGACAGAAACATGGCACACAGAGCGACAGAAACATGACACAGTGAGCGACAGAAACATGACACAGTGAGCAACAGAAACATGAAACAGAGAGCGACAGAAACATGGCACAGAGAGCTACAGAAACATGGCACAGAGAGCGACAGAAACATGACACAGAGGGCGACAGAAACATGACACAGTGAGCGACAGAAACATGACACAGAGAGCGACAGAAACATGACACAGTGAGCGACAGAAACATGGCACAGAGAGCGACAGAAAAATGACACAGAGAGCGACAGAAACATGACACAGAGAGCCACAGAAACATGACACAGAGAGCCACAGAAACATGACACAGAGAGTGACAGAAACATGACACAGAGAGCCACAGAAAAATGACACAGAGAGCGACAGAAACATGACACAGAGAGCCACAGAAACATGACACAGAAAGCGACAGAAACATGACACAGAGAGCGACAGAAACATGACACAGAGAGCGACAGAAACATGACACAGAGAGCCACAGAAACATGACACAGAGAGCGACAGAAACATGACACAGAGAGCCACAGAAACATGACACAGAGAGCGACAGAAACATGACACAGAGAGCGACAGAAACATGACACATACAGCGACAGAAACATGACACATAGAGCGACAGAAACATGACACAGAGAGCGACAGAAACATGACACATAGAGCGACAGAAACATGACACAGAGAGCGACAGAAACATGGCACACACAGGGTTGGAAACATGACACAGAGCAACAGAAACTTGACACTCAGAGCGACGGAAACGTGACATATAACAGGATAGAACATAGCACAGACAGGGGTGGAAACATTACACACGTGACGGTACCATGCCACATGGAGAGATGACTACACTATACAGACTAACGGAAACATGACACAGAGGGCGACAGAAACATGACACAGTGAGCAACAGAAACATGAAACAGAGAGCGACAGAAACATGGCACAGAGAGCTACAGAAACATGGCACAGAGAGCGACAGAAACATGACACAGAGGGCGACAGAAACATGACACAGTGAGCGACAGAAACATGACACAGAGGGCGACAGAAACATGACACAGTGAGCGACAGAAACATGAAACAGTGAGCCACAGAAACATGACACTGTGAGCGATAGAAACATAACACAGAGAGCGACAGAAACATGACACAGAGAACGATAGTAGCGACAGAAACATGACACAGAGGGCGACAGAAACATGGCACACACAGGGTTGGAAACATGACACAGAGCAACAGAAACTTGACACTCAGAGCGACGGAAACGTGACATATAACAGGATAGAACATAGCACAGACAGGGGTGGAAACATTACACACGTGACGGTACCATGCCACATGGAGAGATGACTACACTATACAGACTAACGGAAAAATGACATAGAAAGCGACAAAAACATGACACAGAGAGCGACAGAAACATGGCACAGAGAGCGGCAGAAACATGACACACAGAGTGACAGAAACATGACACACAGAGAGCGACAGAAACATGGCACAGAGAGCGACAGAAACATGGCACAGAAACAAGCGGAAACATGACACACAGAGAGCGACAGAAACATGGCACAAAGAGCGACAGAAACATGGCACAGAAACAAGCGGAAACATGACACACAGAGAGCGACAGAAACATGGCACAAAGAGCGACAGAAACATGGCACAAAGAGCAACAGAAACATGGCACAGAGAGCGACAGAAACATGACACAGAGAGCGACAGAAACATGACACAGAAACAAGCGGAAACATGACACAGTGAGTGATGGACACATACAACACAGAGATGGAAACATGACAGACAGAGTGACAGACATAGACGAAACACATGACGACGGAAACATGATGCAGAGAGGACAGAAACATGACCCAGCAAGGTGAGGTGAGCATGACACATACAACACAGACTTGGAAACATGACACAGCAAGGGACACATACAACAGAGAGATGGAAACATGACACAGCGAGTGATGGACACATACAACAGAGAGATGGAAACATTATACAGCGAGTGATGGACGCATACAACAGAGAGATGGAAACATGACACAGCGAGTGATGGACACATACAACAGAGAAATGGAAACATGACACAGCGAGTGATGGACGCATACAACAGAGAGATGGAAACATGACACAGCGAGTGATGGACACATACAACAGAGAAATGGAAACATGACACAGCGAGTGATGGACGCATACAACAGAGAAATGGAAACATGACACAGCGAGTGATGGACGCATACAACAGAGAGATGGAAACATTATACAGCGAGTGATGGACGCATACAACAGAGAGATGGAAACATTATACAGCGAGTGATGAATGCATACAACAGAGATGGAAACATGACACAGCGAGTGATGGACGCATACAACAGAGAGATGGAAACATGACACAGCGAGTGATGGACGCATACAACAGAGAAATGGAAACATGACACAGCGAGTGATGGACGCATACAACAGAGAAATGGAAACATGACACAGCGAGTGATGGACGCATACAACAGAGAAATGGAAACATGACACAGCGAGTGGTGGACGCACACAACAGAGAAATGGAAACATGACACAGCGAGTGGTGGACGCACACAACAGAGAAATGGAAACATGACACAGCGAGTGGTGGACGCACACAACAGAGAAATGGAAACATGACACAGCGAGTGGTGGACGCACACAACAGAGAAATGGAAACATGACACAGCGAGTGATGGACGCATACAACAGAGAAATGGAAACATGACACAGCGAGTGATGGACGCACACAACAGAGAAATGGAAACATGACACAGAGAGTGTCTGAAACTTTACACAGAGAGTGACGGAAAAATGAAACAAGAGTGCAACCGAAGCATTGACACAAACCTTTGAACAGATTGGGGGGAAAAATCCCCTCAAACGAATGAACAACTAAAGGAATGACATGTATAAACAAACATAATGACTGAAAAGTGACATTGGTTTCAAGGAAGTATCCTTTTCAATGCAACCTTACCTGAAAGATGAATACATTGGAGACATCCACTCATAAAATAGAACCTGTTTCCCATCACATCCATTCAACAATTACAGCACACGAACAATTCTGCGGAAGATAGTTACTGTCTTCCACGTTGATTGCTTCAGCAGAACTGATCGAAACCCACACACAGATCTTTGTATATATTCGAGCCACGTTTTTCTGCTCACACAGCTCGCCACCAGTCAGCGGGAAGGAAGCCTGTCCCTTCTATCTGGTTGATGATGATGTCAGCAAACATTACAGTTGCCGTGAATGTCCAAGTCATTTCGACTGCACCGAGCGTGTTAATCACAAACTGCCACACACACACACAACTACACACACACACACACACACACACACACACACACTGGGTAGTACTCCTACGCAAAAGAACAAAACTACCGTACACACACACACACGCAGCTCGCCCTGCGTTTGTTCATTGGGGCGGAATAGCGGCGATGCAGCAATGGGCGTGGGAAAACGTTAAGCGGCTGGGTGGGTGGGTGGGTCGATAGGTGGAAGGTGTGGAGGTAGCAGGTTGCGTCGACGTTGTGCATGAGAGACTCTGAAAAGACTGAGGTGAGCAGGTTGCGCTGCCGCCTGATATGCCTTTTCCCTTAGTCTGGGTTGTGTTGGAAGAGGGAGCGTAGGGTTGGGGGTGGTGGTTGGGTGTTTGGGGATTGGAGAAGTTGTGCGCGCGCGCGAGAGAGAGAGAGAGAGAGAGAGCGAGAGAGAGAGAGAGAGAGAGAGAGAGAGAGAGAGAGAGAGAGAGAGAGAGAGGTGTTTGAAGGGGTGTATTGCTAGTTTAAAAAATCTCCTGTCACTGAACAACATGTTCTTTATAAACTTTTGGTTTCAGCTGTATTAGTGTAGCCCAAGAGCACTATAACAAATGCAAATAAGATTCACAATAATGATGATGAAGATATCGATGATGATGAGGAGGAGGAGGAGGAGAAGGAGGAGAATGACAGAGGAGGAGGAGGGGGAAGAGGAGGAGGACAACAGCAACATTTCTGCTACTAGTAGTAGTACTACTACTACTGAAGAGAGACTCAAGACTCAAATACTTTATTACTCAAGGATAGAGATTTTAGGCAGTGCCTATTCTTCAATCGGTCCTTGCTATTCTACAACATTCAACTAAACACACTGCACATATTAATAATGGCAGAAACAATGAAGAATTATATTAATAATAATAATAACAATAACCATAGTAATAATAATAATAATGATAAAAAAAAATTCCATTACAAAATTACACAAACATAATCAGACACGTACGCGCTCGCTCACATGCACGCACACGCCCACACATACACGCACGCACGCGCACACCCACACACCACCCACCCACACCCACACACACACACACACACACACACACATTTTCATTAGCTAATATAGAGGCAAGCATAAAAGTAGGGCGTTGAGACTATGATCAAAAGGTTAGATTTATTGTTCAAGTAAATGTTTAAGTATTGCTGATTTGAAGGACGGCAGTGATTGACATGTTTTGGCAGACGGAGGAAGAGAGTTCCACACAAATGGACCAAAAAACTAGATTTGAACAAATCAATGCGGACACATGGTAAAATGTAATTATTTGAATCATATCGTGTTGTCGCCATTTGGATAAACTCAGCAAGATATGTTGGCGCCATGTTTGCATGGACTTTAAACATTAGTACTGCCTTATTATAGGTCAGTTGGCTCTGCAGTGGTAACATCATTAGTTTTGCCAATTTGCCCGTGGTTGATAGAAACTTGTCGGGAAGAATCAGCTTAATTCCCCGTCTATGCATAGAGTTGATCTTTTTTATGTGATTTTCACCGGCACCACTCCAGACAGCGGACGCATAGTTGATGTGAGAAAGGCAATGGGCTTCAAAAAATAATTTCCGGATTGTGGTTCAACATAATAACTGAGTTTATTGAGTAAAAACAAATTGCGAGCCAACTGTTTGCAAACATGATTTATATGTGATTGCCATTTAAAATTCTCATCAATGATCGCGCCTAAGACACGGTGTTCGGTAACCTGCTCGATCAAGGTTTCACTCATTTTTAGGCTCAACATAAGAAGCTGTCGTTGATGTTTCTGTCTCGATGCTAGGACCATACATTTTGTTTTGTGCGGATTAAGGACCATTCGGTTTTGGTTGCACCATTCTAAGACATCAGTGATACTTTGTTGTAACGATATTTGTACAGACATGATGTTTGTATCACTACAGTGAAGAGAACTATCGTCAGCGAACAGATCACAGATGACATCATTGTGAGATATGTGCATCGGTAGGTCATTCATAAAAATACAGAAGAGAAGAGGTCCAAAGACAAAGCCTTGTGGAACGCCACAGCTCACTATTCCTTCAGAGGAATAAGTACCGTTTAAGTAAACACGCTGGGTCCTGTTTTCAAGATATGACTGAAAGAAGGTGACTACTGCCGGATTTTGAACATATGCAGTCATTTTGTTTAATAATATGAGAGAGAGAGAGAGAGAGAGAGAGAGAGAGAGAGAGATTTATGCAGTGTCAGCAGGCAGCTCTCCTCAATAGACCTCATAACCAATAGCAATTGGCTTAAACATATACACACACGGGCGCGTGCAGACAGACAGACAGACAGACAGACAGAGAGAGAGAGAGAGAGAGGAGAGAGAGAGAGAGAGAGAGAGAGAGAGAGAGAGAGAGAGAGATTATAGCAAAGGAACATTAAACACACACACACACACACACACACACACACACACACACACACACACACAGAGTTCACAATAAACGAACATTATACACTCACACAGATGAAAACAAACGAGCAACAGAGAGAGAGAGAGAGAGAGAGAGAGAGAGAGAGAGAGAGAGAGAGAGAGAGGAGAGAGAGAGAGAGAGAGAGATTTGAAAACACACACACACACACACACACACACACACACACACACACACACACACACACACACACACACACACACACACACTCACACACACACACGTTTGTGTATGAAAATTCACTTCACTTGTGATGGTCTATTCACTGATCCCGCCTATTCTCATTCTTTTCTATATTGCTATTCTGTCTGTAACTCTGGAGCATAAGCCCAGGGAAAATTTCAATACGATCCATTCTTAATGATCGTTTTAAATCCTGAGAAAAGCAAGAATTTCTTTCAGTGCACAAGTACCTGAAAATTGTTCCTTCCACCACTAGTGAGAGAGAGAGAGCATGCGAGTAAAAGCTAATTCAAAGTTTCTCAGACTTTCTGAAAGGTGACTCTCTCTCCCTGTGTTGTATCCCTAAATCATAACCCCTTCTACCTCTACTCACCCCCCGTTCCCCCCAAAACATTTTGTGACAGTCATGTATGTTGTTTTTTCATAGATCTTGGATCTACTCTTTGATCAGGATCCCCATTACGAATCCACATCAAACATTAACGGGTGCATCATTGGGCCACGTTCGATCTTTCCACCACGTTTTGTAAAGTATCGCTTGCGTAGTGTGTTTCTTTTCATGTGTGTGATTTTGCTGACATCACATCAACACATGCTGGTAAAAACCGCCTCCTTAATGGAGGTCACAGAACCTCGTTGTGGTCTAGCTCATTCTAAACTTTTAATGGTAGGATGGTCACTCTGGACTTTACGATAGGTGAATGGAGCCCTTGACATTGTGGATGATGGGGAAATTAACCTAGGTGAACTGCGCAGCACGACCCCTGTAGGAACTAGAAGGGCACCCCGTGTAGTCTTAGAGTTTCTCCAAGCTCCAATCGGTCTGGGACCCACCCTTTTATGTCAGTTCCTGAATGAAGATTTAATCTAATGTACATCAGGGAAAGTAATACTTGGCACGGGTTGAAGGGCTTTCTCAGCACTGTTTTGCACACATGCAAAATACGAACTTTCATTTGCATCACTGGAAAGTTTAAATACTCAATGAAAGAATAAGCTGTAGTAGGGATCCATTCTAGGGAGAGCTTGAAAGCAAAAGGTCATCAGAGAAGAACCCCCAGCCCCCTCTTACAAGTGTTTTGGGTCTGAAAGCCTTACACTCTAAGGGGGCCTGGCCTGGGCACATCAAAGTCATGACTCACAGATGCGTTTCAGCGGTCAGAAATATGCTTGCCATTAATGTAATTCGAAACTGCAACTCCTGGATCATCTCAAGGCACAGTTTCGTTAAAATCAACACCATAGTATTTGTGTATTAAATTTGTGATAGTTTTACTGACAATCGTGGATGCGGTGTTTGCACTGAAACGTACTACTTCGTTCCTTCACCCACATTCCATCTGCTAACAAAATGTAGTTATAATGAGTACAGTAGGCTTTGCCTGATCTGGCTGAGACAAACAAGCCAGCAACAAAGAACAAGCCAACGAACATAGGTGAACACGTAACTTCCTTGAAGGAAGTAATAATAAAGCATAAATAATTGAGAGAGATAAAAAAAAAGAACTTTACAACCTACTGGTCTGGTTAAGCTTCCTTGAGTATATAACTCGCTTTGTTTTCAATACAAACATGATAAACATTGCCTTTGAGTGCAGAAGTTCAGAGAGTCGAACTTTCCTGAAACATCCTTTGCTCCCCCACGCTCTCCAATTCTGCAACAGGTCTTTCCTACTCTCTCTGGCACACTGCTCCTTTCCAGGACACACAGACCTGACACACAACAAAAGTCCACAGTGTTGAAGCTGATAGCAGGCACGTGTCTTCTCCTGCCTGACACTGTGGCTGTGACATTGTTGAACACACACTGACAACACATCTGTGTACACTACAAACACAGACGCTGTCGTACACAAACACCCGTATCCACGCCCAGATGTCCGTCAAACAAACAGATATGCATTAACTCACTGTATTCACACGTAATCAAATATTTGTCCAGAAAACGCCAACAAAGAACGATCCAGCAATCAAAACTTACGCCTGCATGGAAAGAAATCCTATGTACATGGACCCACGACCCTGTGGTACAGTCTTTCATTTGCTTGTGTCTGTGGCTTCACCCTATGACTCCGTACAAACGTGAGCAGGTCGGCAGAAACTTGTCCGCAAGGAGCCTCCAGCTGGCAGGAAGTTGATCTCATTATCTACCAGCCTGCACATTAGTCATTCACACCGTCACATCATACACGAATCAAGACTCACGCAAAGTGTTTAGCGTTCTCAAAAATGGCTGTGTCGTCCAAAAGCCTGCCTCAACCTCACAGTGCAATAACTCGACTAGTGTGAGAAGTTTCATAACAGGTATGGTGTAATGCGTGTGTGCTTGCATGTGCGCACACGTGCCAGCGTGCGTGTGTAAGTGTGGTGTGTGTGTGTGTGTGTGTGTGTGTGTGTGTGTGTGTGTGTGTGTGTGACAGACACAGACACACACACACACACACACACACACACACACACACACACACACACACACAGAAAGAACGAACGAACGAAAGATGGTGACATTAATGATGAGCATGAGGATGATGATCACAGTGATGACAATGACGATAATCATGGTGGCACGAGTGATGCTGCCGTGGGGACTACTGCCGATAATGATTATGACGTGAATGACGACGGTGATGATGTCGAAGTTAATGAGGATGCATATTTATTTTTTGGGGTCAAATGCTGGATTGGATGGCATGAATTATATCACGATAATCCTCTGTTGCAGATGTTAAACGCACACCATCACTCTATGGGTTGAGCGTTACTGCCTTCGCGTGGCAGAAGGAGACACTACTCTGTCCTCATGTGCATTTACGAAGGAGGGTAAGAGAGAGAGAGAGAGAGAGAGAGAGAGAGAGAGAGAGAGAGAGAGAGAGAGAGAGAGAGAGAGAGAGAGAGAGAGAGGGGGGGGGGGGAGAGACAGAGAGAGAGAGAGAGAGAGAGAGAGACAGAGAGACAGAGAGAGAGAGACAGAGAGGAGAGAGACACACAGAGAGAGAGAGAGAGAGAGAGAGAGAGAGAGAGAGGGAGAGAGAGAGAGAGAGAGAGAGAGAGAGAGAGAGAGAGAGAGAGAGAGAGAGAGAGAGAGAGAAGAGAGAGAGAGAGAGAGAGAGAGAGAGAGACAGAAACTGAAATTTTTAATTGTAAGGCAACTGACCTGTATACAATGAGTACACATTTGCTGAGAATAAAATGAAAATGGGTACTGGTCATCTGCAAAAGGAAGTAATTTTTTCCAGAAGCACATAAGCAAACAATTACATGGGGAAATAATTCAAAGAAACAAACCAAGATAAACAAAAATATTTTCACTTGCGCTTGAAACCAATCACAACACATATTCACATATATAGTTCCCGTTCATAAGTTCATGTCTACTTTTCAGTGCATAAAACATATTCGTTGCCAAATTTCTAAGGATGTTTTCAGATTGCATCAAATAAGCTAAACAATGGCCATTTGGATAGGAATAGAATCTTGATCAATATTTGTCTCGCAAATATGAGTACTTTAGACATTCGAACTTTTGCCTATGAAGTGTACGAAGGATGCCAAAGAAAGGAAGAAACACTAGCAGTTGCAATAGATCAGGAATATGCATACAACAAAGTCCAGTTCTCGCTTCTCATGGAACTACTCCTTGACTATGGAGTCAGTAAGACACTTACACGATGGATAGCAGCGGCACTTCGGGAGCGAACCGTCATCCTACGATTTGGAGATTGGACGTCTGAGCCTCGTAAACTTTCTATGGGATTACCTCAAGGTTATCCTCTTTCCCTTGTTTTGTACAATGTTAACACTAAAGGCCTTGTAGACCTCAACAGGAACGGAATTGCGCGAGTGATGACATTTGCAGATGACGGCCCGATCTACAAAACATCAAAGAATGTTGAAGAAAGAACGAAAGCAGTTCAGCAACAGTTGAACAACATTGCTCAGTGGTGTCAAGAAACTGGATCTTCCATCAACCCTACAAAAGCTCAGACTTTAGTCTGCACTCTCAAAAACAAGATATCAGGACAAGTACCCTCACCAGTTTCCTTCGATGGAATACCGATTGAATCAACTAACAACCTACGCTATTTGGGTGTAGGCTTTGACAGAATGCTAACCTTTAGAAAGCATGTTGAGAATATAGTTCTTAAATGCAAAAAAGGCTTATCTGCCATGAAAGCATTGGCAGCTAAAGGCATTGAACAGCGCCATCTCTACCGACTGTATCATGCACTTGTACTTAGTGTAATAGATTATGGATTAGGGCTTACAACACTGTCCAACAGCAACCTTCTCAAATTAGAAAGAATTCAAAACGAAGCAATGAGATTGATCCTGGGAACCACAAAGGACACACCAAGTCAAACTATGCGATACCTGCTCGCCCTTCCTTCAATGCAGACAAGACACAAGCTGGAACAGGTGAAGGCATATTTCAGAGCCCTTGAAAATCCCCCAAACCCACTTCATGCGGCGGTCAAGGAAACAAAAGGCACTCGGCTAGGACGTGGAAAATCATGGATGGGACAGGTAGAAGACAGTATACAGCTTGTGTGCCAGTTAGCAAAAGTCAAAGAAACCAAGGAATGGGAGAAATATCCAGATCACTTGAAACACATCTACTAAATTGCCATCGCTCCAGAACTTGGAAGACATTGTCGAGAATGGCCAGAAGGCAAAACCAACGCAGAAATTCAGATGCTGGTAGAAGACCTTTGCACAAAAGATGATATTTTAATATACACTGACGGTTCTGTCACCAAAGGTAAGTCAGGCTGGGGATACACAGTAAAGCAAAATGGTCGTACTATCCAGGACAATGGTGCGCACAATTTAACAACTTCAAGTCTAACAATGGAGGTAGAAGCAGTAACACAAGCACTCCACTGGCTTTCATCCACAAGCCAGTTTCAAGCTCAACAAGCCATGATACTGACTGACTCCATGAACCTACTTCAGAAAATGAAAAGTGGAATGGGAAGCCCTGCTTGGAATGAACTAATGCGCAGCCTTCCTTTGGAGAGACTCATATGGATGTACTGCCCTGGACATGCTGGAGTTAAAGGAAACGAGAGAGCAGACACACTGCCAGCAAGGCAACGATAAGAACTGGATTACAGCTTAGTCGATCTGATGTGAAAAGAAATCTGAAGAATCAGTTAAGCAAACAAGAGCAAAGCCACTATACTATAGACCATCTTTCAGATCTGAACATCAAGAGAGGAAGTGGCCGCACATAATAGACTTAAGGGAAGATCAAGAAACATCGCCAACCAAACAAACATTGGAATAATCTCAAGGCCAACACTACGAAGACTCCTAGAGACTGGGGCAAACCCATACTGGGCCTTTAAAGTAACAGAAATAAAAGATGAAACACATGTCAACTGAGATAAGACTTGAATCTCAGCGCCCCTAACGCATACTGTTGACGTGTGTGCGCTGGTGTGTCTTCATCAGTGGGGTGATGCCAGCGTGTTAATTAGAGTCCATGGACATGAGTGTGCAAGCGTTGGTGTGTGAGTATGTATGTAAAAGAGCGAGTGAGTGTGTGTATGTGTGTGTGTGTGTGTGTGTGTGTGTGTGTGTGTGTGTGTGGAGAGAGAGAGAAGAGAGAGAGAGAGAGAGAGAGAGAGAGAGAGAGAGAGAGAGAGAGAGAGAGAGAGAGAGAGAGAGAGAGAGAGAGAAAGTGAGACAGAGAGAGTGTATAAAGAACATCAATCATGACTCTTACCTCATGTGACCACAGAGCCAGATCTTCACCAAGTGCAACGGAACGACAGCTTCTTGGCTATCGGATGACAGTTTACTGTCTCTTAAGCGAGCAGGGCAAAACGACACAGTCCAGGCTGTATGCGTCGCCCCACACGGAAAAGTATGTGGAAGGAAGAAGGAAAGGGAAAACGGAAATAGGCGTGAAGAGGAGTTCTCGTTTCTTCCTTCCGTGGAAAACCTCAACCCAGTAGCTGGCGGTCCACCATCAAGGCCGGAACTGCAACAGAGTCTGCCGCTCGACGATCCGGCTCTTCAACCACGGAAGGCTTTTCACTCCAATATCCTAGTGCCCTACCAATCGCGTAGAAACACAAGCAGTCCACAAGTCAGTCCATCATTCTGCTATGTTAGCTGACATATAATAATAATAATAATAATAATAATAATAATAATAATAATAATAATAATAATATAATAATGTATGGATTTTATATGGCGCAATTCTTGGGATGAACTCATTGCGCTCAACACACACTCAAACACTCGCACTGACATGTGTCCCCCCCCCCCCCCCCCCACACACACACACACAAATGCACACACACACACCTACCAACACAGGCGCACTTATCAAGTTCATCGGTTCAAGCGTAAACAATACAGTTTTGCATGCTTTAGGTCAGAATAATAGACACAGCATTTAGATATTATGGTTGAAAAAGGCTTTCCTAAAGAAGTATGTTTTTAACTCTGTAGCATTGAACTAATTCAGTGACCCCCAAATTCCAGGAAAAAAACAACATCTTTTCACAT
>CM031612.1:71558932-71561432 GCA_018398815.1 Conus ventricosus | reverse complement strand
GCCCTAGTTTTAACCTTCACTGACCTAAAACGGCACCCCAATGGTAAAAGTTGCTGGCATGAGGCTGAAACATGGTTATCTTCGCTTACAATACGCCTTGCTCTTCATACAACTCGATTTCAATTACCAACGTGCCTGGAACCCGCTTTCGCGAAGGAGGACCCATGCAGCATGATCAGACTTGCGTCTGCTTCAGATCTGTCATCGCCGCCAGGTGTGTATAGTTAGCGGGGTTAACCACTTGAAAAGTAACACGTTTCAGTTGGTGTTCTATTAAGTTTCTTCCGTTTAAAGAACGTTTGAGACATGTGAATATCAACTAGAATTGAGAACAGAAATGTCTATGTAAATTACTTGTAATCAGGAAAAAATACATATAAGACTGATATGGGTGCAAATATTCCTGTGAGGGTGCAAAAAAAAAAAGTATCACCGGTCGTGGCCATCACGCGTGGGAATGACTGTGCTTGGGGTTTTCCCTGCCGGCTTTTGTTCCATTCTTGGTGGACTGATTTTGGTGTCTTTTGTAGAATCAAGTTTCAGCGCATTTAGAGCGGCTTTCTGCATAATGTAGCTATTTGACTGTGAGTAAACAACCTTTTCACAGCTGGTGAGTTTATTTACATTATTTTTAATCCAGTTGTATTTCCATTTTAACTTTTAATGATTAAAAATCGGATTTGAAATGTGAGAAATATTCACGTTGTTCTTCTTCAGATAAAGACTACTGCAAGCTTTGAAAAACAAAACACTGTCACACGAATGCCACCATGCACACACTCACATGCGCAGAGAGACAACCATGCGCCCCGCTCGCCACAACACATCTCACTCCTTTCTTTCAAATACAACAGACTAGAACACAATTTTGAATTTGTCCCCCGGTATATAAAAAAAAATCTTGTATTCGCGCCTCACGTCTTTTGGCGCAAGGGGGTTTTAATGCTTCGTTTTCTAACTTTTCGCAGTATGTCATTCAACGAGACGTTATAACAATAATACTTCTTTCCTTTTATACAAAGCGTTAGCACTATTCTCGCAGAAATTTATCTAGGTCACACTGACCTCAATTCATTCGCCTCATTTTACAAACTTCTTTTTCAGGTCATACAGGCGACCAGTTTGCCTTACATGTTGTTGTTGTTGTTGTCACATAAACAACAGCCCATTCTGGATTCACACACACCAGTTCTCTTTTCATTTTCTAATGAGGAAAAACACTCCTTTTCTTTTCAATCACCAAAATGAGGTATTCTTTTCCGAGATGACAATTTTTCAATTACAAAAAAAGTATGTTTGTTGTCCGTCGAGACGACGAAGACCATCTAGTCATCCTGGGATCGGGGGGTGAGTGCGTAGACGGCTGGTCAGGCCGATCTGCGCCCGGAAGGATCTAGGCCTATCACAGTACGGACAGGGGGTGGTGGCAGCAGAAAGTATACATCCTTTTCCAAGAGGCCAACCCTTCAATTACAAACAACAACAACAAACAAACAAACAAAATTAACTCTATATTTTTTCCATGAGAACATCACCTCATCAAATTTCCGATTTAAGTCTTAATCAAATTTCTCTCGACAGCAAACATTCTTTCCCACAGAGCGAGTTCCTTATGACCATGACTCTTGCCTCTACTGACCATGCAAAGCCGTAGCTCCTGATGCGTCTCAAGGTCTGTGAGGGTTCGTTAATGAATATCTCCAGTGCATAGGGTACTCGCCCCTAGGAGCAGCGATATAATGAGCCTACAAAGAGTTGAGAGTTCAATCCTCTCTCTCTTTCCGAAGTCATACTTATTCATCCTCTTCTTCTCCTCTTAGCTTCTCTCTCTCTCTCTCTCTCTCTCTCTCTCCTCTCTCTCTCTCTCTCTCTCTCTTGGATCATTTGTTAATATGTTCGAGGTCTCTTTCTTTCGATGAGATAGTCCATAAACCCCTTGCCAACTGGACGTTTTGCTATTGGCAAAAAACAACACTGTGTCAGTGTCAGTGTCACTCTCTCTTTTCTTTTCTGGACTCCTCTCTCTCTCTCTCTCTCTCTCCTCTCTCTCTCCTCTCTCTCTCTCTCTCTCTCTCTCTCCCCCCCCCTCTCTCCACTTAGCTAGTCCACTGCCTCCCCGCCAAAGTGACAGGCAGTCTGTTTTTTTTTTTCCCCCAAAAGTACAAATCATTATTAAAAAAGAAAAAAACAACACCTGATAACTGAGAAGCAAGCAGCTTGTAAAGGTGAGTGTTCAATCCTGCAGGTGAAGTTCTCCTAACAACAGTATCAGGTATCCGCACAGCAGTTCTGCCGGTACAACAAAGTGCACAAAAAGGAACATTATCTTTGTTTTTCCCAGGGCGCGTGACACACTACTAGCTGGGGGTTCTTGTGCTGGCATGTAAAGGTGAAGAACTGCTGAGAGAAGTTTTTCAATGCGTGTCGTGACTGTAAGGCAGTCAGAGCCAGGGGCGGTCATCGTTACGAGTTATCGAACTTGTTTTCATTGAGATATGCG
>CM031612.1:71543932-71551432 GCA_018398815.1 Conus ventricosus | reverse complement strand
AACCAACCAACCAGCCACGCAAACAAACTTAGAATCCAGTCCGAACTGAACGGAACTCCACCACAGTGAGCATAATACTACATGAGGGAGGTAGACTTAGCGTCACAGTACAACGAAGAAATACACAAATGAAGTGAGTAAATGGCTAAGTTAGTTAGTTAGTGTTTATAGGGTCCAGCAGACTACTAGCTATCATATCTGAGTCTCTTGATACAAATACCCACTAGTATTAATACATCGCTCAAATGAATAAACAAACAAATAAATGAATAAAGAAACAAAAAAAAAAAAAAACGAAGTACGTAAATGGCTTGATAGAAAACTAACCGAATAAACGAGTAAATAAACGAATGAATCAACTAAGGAGATGAATAAATGAACAGATAAATATATAAATAGATAAGTAAATAAGTTAATAAATAAAGTAAATAATGGTGTGGATGACCATTACTTCTGGGATCATTATTGTCGGTATCATCATAGGGCGAAGTGCGTGGTGTTGTGGTTTGTTAGAGTGCGCCATGTTGGCCCAACACCTCCGGCTTCAGCACTCAGCTGTGACAGGTAGTACTGGGCTTCAGCTTACCAGTAGCAGATCTATTTATCTGACCTGACGGGATCCTCACACTGCGGCATTGAGGGAAACGAAAAAGCAGATGAGATGGCCAAACAGGGCGCCGCAAAAGAGCAGGAAGATAACGCGGTAAGCCTTGCAGAGCTGAATACCATCACCAAAGCTCTGTTTCGAACTCCGGCACAGAATGACAGCCTCCACCTGCTTGCAAGACCAGAGCAGGTCACCATCTTCAGGCTGCGAACAGGGCACAACAGACTAAATAAACACCTCCATTCGAAACTCAAGGTTGTGCCATCCCCAATGTGTCCTTGTGGAGAGGCTGAACAGGACACGCCCCACATACTACAGGAATGCGGGAACTTCCGACGGCTGAGAGAAGAGCTGTGGCCAGAGCCTACCCCGTCGAGGACAAGCTGTACGGCATGGTGGCGTCCCTACAGAAGACCACGGCATTTCTGGAACGAACCGGTCTCCGCGTGTGAATGGCAACGAGAAGAAGAAGAAGATTATTGTCGGTTCTCTTCGCCTGTGTAGGATGTAGAATCTGATTTGACAAACATGACGTCCAGTCTGAATGTCAAACATATTGCTGCACCTGTCCCTTCGCATTCCAACTAACCTGTTTACTATTTTGGACAGGCGCACGCTTGCATTTTTTTTGGTGTGTCTTGCAATAGGCCTGTTTAGGATGAAAAAATAAATCAGGGGAAGATAGTACCGTCTTTCCATTGAATATCGAATGATCTTTTCCCAATTTATGGGTCAAGTGAACAGATGTAGACAGTCCAAATATTTGATTTGAAGCGCCTGCCAGGAGAACGGTTGGGATATCGACTGTCTGCATTACAGATGTACCATTTCACATCTATGTTTTAGCAGTTTCTCTCTCTCTGTGACTGCACTGTCAAGCTGACTGACGAAGCAAAATTGCTCTGGCCGTGCCCACCAGCCGCATCTGTCCCATGGAAGCGGCGGAGTCACTCTCGCTGAACGCGAGTTTTAACACAGGTTGTCTCCCTTGCAGATGTCCATCCATGGAGTCCGAAGTTTAATCAAGAGCTGTGTCAAATGAATGTTGCACTTCTTTCTTTTTTTAAAATGTTCTTTCTTTCTTTCTTTTTTAAATTCTCTTTAATTCTTATCTCCAGATCGCCCAGCATAATGTTCAGACCTGTTGTGATCCGAATCTTGTTTGCCTATGTTAGCAAGTACGTCACATGCTCAAGTTAAAGATGCTGTAACTCACTTCAGTGCTCGATGAGTTATAAAGACGAACGACCTCACCACTGCTGTGCTGTATATTGCATCGTCGACCAGTCCATTTCTGTGTTTGTCCTTGCTCCAGAGCCACCCACGGCATCTGTCTGAACGTTACTGGCAAAGCCCGGCCGATCAGTAGCCCTGTGAAGTCCTCCTCGTCCTTCTCCTTCTCCTCCCTTCACTCCGCGGGAGGCATGGGGGCACCGCGCTGAAGAACAGTTCATCAGGTGCTTCCAGTTCAGACGGATGTCTGCCAAGTCTTGAGCCCTCGATGATGGTCTCTCTCACCGTTCTGCAAAGTGCCACCGCTTCCCTTCTCCTCCTCCGCCTCCATTCTTCAACGGTTCCCAGGAAGATGGTTGTTCTAGCGAGGCCGTTGGATGTTGTTGCATGGTGAAGATGGTTGTTCTAGCGAGGCCGTTGGATGTTGTTGCATGGTGAAGATGGTTGTTCTAGCGAGGCCGTTGGATGTTGTTGCATGGTGAAGATGGTTGTTCTAGCGAGGCCGTTGGATGTTGTTGCACGGTGAAGATGGTTGTTCTAGCGAGGCCGTTGGATGTTGTTACATGGTGAAGATGGTTGTTCTAGCGAGGCCGTTGGATGTTGTTACATGGTGAAGATGGTTGTTTTAGCGAGGCCGTTGGATGTTGTTGCATGGTGAAGATGGTTGTTCTAGCGAGGCCGTTGGATGTTGTTGCATGGTGAAGATGGTTGTTCTAGCAAGGCCGTTGGATGTTGTTGCATGGTGAGGATGGTTGTTCTAGCTAGGCCGTTGGATGCTGTTACATGGTGAAGATGGTTGTTCTAGCATGGCCGTTGGATGTTGTTGCATGGTGAGGATGGTTGTTCTAGCGAGGCCGTTGGATGTTGTTACATGGTGAAGATGGTTGTTCTAGCATGGCCGTTGGATGTTGTTGCATGGTGAGGATGGTTGTTCTAGCGAGGCCGTTGGATGCTGTTACATGGTGAAGATGGTTGTTCTAGCATGGCCGTTGGATGTTGTTGCACGGTGAAGATGGTTGTTCTAGCATGGCCGTTGGATGCTGTTACATGGTGAAGATGGTTGTTCTAGCATGGCCGTTGGATGTTGTTGCATGGTGAAGATGGTTGTTCTAGCGAGGTCGTTGGATGTTGTTGCATGGTGAAGATGGTTGTTCTAGCGAGGCCGTTGGATGCTGTTACATGGTGAAGATGGTTGTTCTAGCATGGCCGTTGGATGTGTTGCATGGTGAAGATGGTTGTTCCAGCGAGGCCGTTGGATGTTGTTACATGGTCATGCCGACGTACGTTTCTTTCTTTAAGTGATATCAGTGATGAAAACAGGGATGAAAAACTGTGACCAATGTCGATCTCCTTTCTCTCCATGTTCAGGATCGACGAGGACAATATCAATGAGCAAACAATCATCATCATGAACACTTCAGTCTGAAGTAAACAAAAACAAACAAGTGCATACAATGGTATGAATCAGTGCGTCAAAAAAAAAAAAAAAAAATCGAAACAGTACCCACCAGTGTTAAGCAAGTCGGTGCAATCAAAGACTATTTGGTCCACACTTAGTGAAGTTATCGTGATCAGACTTATGGACATGATTCAACAGAGCAGACATTTCTTCGAAGAGCTAACAAAACGAAATCACAAAAAAAATCATATACTGAACGCCATTTTGAAATTGTTGACTTTCTCTCACCGCCTCACACAGTCGTCTTCTTTCCACTGGAAACTGGAGGCTACAACAGCCAAGCCAAATATCGTTGATGAAATAATACATTGATCTGGCACTTGGAAAAAAACCACACACACACATTTTCCTTTGCCAGACCCATATGTCAAGTGCTTGTATTCTTCAAACAATTGTTTACGCAAGAAAAGCAGAATGTTCACCCAAGGTCCTGTTTTATGCAGGACTTGGTTGAGAGAAAAAAATCCAACCGAAAAAGCTCCGTGTTTCGTCAAGGTCACCTATAAGCGTGACCTGCAGGTCATCTCCATCGGTGCCAACACCAGGGAGACAGCTGCCACACATAGACATCTGGGTGCAAACGCTCCTCCATGACCCTGGGCAGTTTAAAGACGACCTGCAGCAGCAAGCCGAAGAGAATGGTCAAACGGAAGAAGGCAGTGTAAGAGTTTTTTTGCAGACCGTTCTGACCTTCGTCTGTGCACAGTACGGCGGGCACTGCCCGTCTCTGACAGGTCTGTGGACAGTACGGCGGAAACTGCCTCTGTCTGACAGGTCTGTACACAGTACGGCGGGCACTGCCTGTCTCTGACAGGTCTGTGGACAGTACGGCGGGCACTGCCTCTGTCTGACAGGTCTGTACACAGTACGGCGGGCACTGCCTCTGTCTGACAGGTCTGTACACAGTACGGCGGGCACTGCCTCTGTCTGACAGGTCTGTACACAGTACGGCGGGCACTGCCTCTGTCTGACAGGTCTGTACACAGTACGGCGGGCACTGCCTCTGTCTGACAGGTCTGTACACAGTACGGCGGGCACTGCCTCTGTCTGACAGGTCTGTACACAGTACGGCGGGCACTGCCTCTGTCTGACAGGTCTGTACACAGTACGGCGAGCACTGCCTCTGTCTGACAGGTCTGTACACAGTACGGCGGGCACTGCCTCTCTCTGACAGGTCTGTACACAGTACGGCGGGCACTGCCTCTCTCTGACAGGTCTGTACACAGTACGGCGGGCACTGCCTCTCTCTGACAGGTCTGTACACAGTACGGCGGGCACTGCCTCTGTCTGACAGGTCTGTACACAGTTCGGCGGGCACTGCCTCTGTCTGACAGGTCTGTACACAGCACGGCGGGCACTGCCTCTGTCTGACAGGTCTGTACACAGTACGGCGGGCACTGCCTCTGTCTGACAGGTCTGTACACAGTACGGCGGGCACTGCCTCTCTCTGACAGGTCTGTACACAGTACGGCGGGCACTGCCTCTGTCTGACAGGTCTGTGGACAGTACGGCGGGCACTGCCTCTGTCTGACAGGTCTGTACACAGTACGGCGGGCACTGCCTCTCTCTGACAGGTCTGTACACAGTACGGCGGGCACTGCCTCTCTCTGACAGGTCTGTACACAGTACGGCGGGCACTGCCTCTGTCTGACAGGTCTGTACACAGTACGGCGAGCACTGCCTCTGTCTGACAGGTCTGTACACAGTACGGCGGGCACTGCCTCTCTCTGACAGGTCTGTACACAGTACGGCGGGCACTGCCTCTCTCTGACAGGTCTGTACACAGTACGGCGGGCACTGCCTCTCTCTGACAGGTCTGTACACAGTACGGCGGGCACTGCCTCTGTCTGACAGGTCTGTACACAGTTCGGCGGGCACTGCCTCTGTCTGACAGGTCTGTACACAGTACGGCGGGCACTGCCTCTCTCTGACAGGTCTGTACACAGTACGGCGGGCACTGCCTCTGTCTGACAGGTCTCTTCACAGCCACGGCAGATGCTGCCCCACCGGACCTGACACCAGGCACACACACTCCAAGGTCTTCAGAGATTCAAGGATGTCAGCAGCATCCGCAAGATTCTGACGGATTTAGTGTGGATGGGCTTCTCGAGCTCATGTTATGTGAGACGCAATCCTAGAACTTGTGTTCCTGACTTGAGGTTTTTCGCCCCAACACACGTGTTGTGGTGGTGCTCTTGACAACGGGCACCTGTGTTTGTGTGTGTATGTATGTATGTATGTATGTATGTGTGTGTGTGTGTGTGTGTGTGTGTGTGTGTGTGTGTGTGTGTGTGTGTGTGTGTGTGTGTGTGTGAGTTGGTGTGTGCGTGTGCGTGTGTGTGTGTGTGTGTGTGTGTGTGTGTGTGTGTGTGTGTGTGTGTGTGTGTGCGTGCGCGCGTGCGTGCGAGCGTACGTGCGCGCGCGCGCGCGCGTGTGTGTGTGTTTGTGTGTGCGTGCGTGCGTGCGAGTGTACGTGCGCGCGAGCGCGCGCGCGTGTGTGTGCCATACAAAACAGCAATACATTTCTCCACTGACACCTTTGCTGACGAAAAAAAATTGAATTCAGATCTTAGAAAGAAAGAAAGTAAGAAAGAAAGAAGGGAGGAAGGAAAGAGAAAAAGAAAGACAGACAGACAGAAAGAGAGAGAAAACAAATGGATAAAGGAAAAAATATAGAGGAAAAAGGAAAAAGAACCGAAAGCGCTCCATCACTACACAAACCACACCGCTTCCTGTCTGCTCACACAGGGCATTGCTGCTCAGAAAATTGTTCCTCAGGCCATTCCTGCTCAGGCGATTCCTGTTCCGGCGACTCCTGTGATTCCTGTTCCGGCAGTCGCTGCTCACTCGCTTCCTGAGAAGAGGGCGCGCGATAGCCCCGGCACAGCGACTTCCGCCTCCGGTAGCGGTGGAAGAGGCCGCAGACGGTGTGGCGGAACGTCCGGCTGCACAGCGTGAAGATGGTCAGGTCCACGGCGTAGGACGTCAGGGCCAGCACGTCCGCGATGTACAAAGGGAGAGAATCGATATAGGCGCTGTGCCAGCGTCCCGTCAGGGGCATGCCACTCTTGTCTCCTCCTACCTGAGGAGTTCCGGTGGTGGCAGTAGCAGCCGCCGAAGAAGCTGCGGCGATGGTAGCGGCGGGGTCGCTTCCGCCGCTTCCGCCGTTCAGCTGCTGGTCCGACACAAAGTACTGGCTGCTGTGCACGATGGCGTAGACGATCTCGCAGACGGCGAGGTACAGGGAGACGAAGGTGACGGAGAGGTTCATGTTGTGCTTGTCGGGCACCATAGACACGCTGTAGGCCAGGCTGTTCTTACGGCGGTGGCGGATGCGGCGAGCCACCAGTACGTTGAAGAGGATGATCAGCAGCAGAGGGCACAGGAACAGCAGCGTCAGCACCAGGATGGCGTAGGCCCACATGAAGTCCTGCGAGATGCTCTGGCGCACCTGGCAGCGCCGAGGGGCCACGGCGATAAGCTGGGCGTGGTTGTGGGCCTGGTCCGGCACGTGCCAGATGTAAGCCTCGCACAGGCTGAAGAGTAAAGACAGGCAGGCGAGGAGCAGGATGCAGCGTACCGTGCGCTTGTAGCTGATGAGGTGGTCGGCCTTTAAAGGATGGCAGAGCTCGATGTACCTGGGACAGAGGAGAAACAAGATGCAACGCATATATACCTACTCCCAGTTTGTCTTGAATACGCGTGAGATACTCCATAAAGAAGAACAACTGTTAGGGGCCGTTACAGCCGTTAGTAACGGCTATAACGGTAAAATAAACATCGAGCATCATCCGTGATCCATAATGAACATACGTCAGAAACATCGGCCAAGCACTTTCTGAGATATTCCATAAAGAAGAAAAACTGGTAGGGGCCGTTATAGCCGTTAGTAACGGCTATAACGGTACAATAAAACATCAGGCATCATCCGTGACACATAATGAACTTATCTACAAATTCTCAGAAAGATCGGCCCGGACGTTTTGTCTGGAGGGAGTGGAACACATTTTGACCAGGGACAGACAGACACACAGACAGACACACAGACAGCATCTCTTCGTTCCCATTGTAAAGTGCTCCCTGTTCTATAAGAACTGGAAGTACAAAAAGTGTATTACTCATCAAGTTTCTGTAAGTGTGCATGCTGCCCATTGAGATTCTCCAAGTGTATATACTCAACAAGATTCTTTACGTGTACGTG
>CM031612.1:71511432-71528932 GCA_018398815.1 Conus ventricosus | reverse complement strand
AAGCAGGGAGGCCTTGCATAACCAGAGAAAACACGGCCTTAGTCCAGTTTGGAGCGGATCAGAGCCCTGTAAAGATGGAGGAGTTTTCTCATCCGCATCTCAGGTCCATATGCGAAAGAACTCGGAGAAGATTCATGACATTTTTGTCCAACAAGAAGTTTTCAAGAGCTGGATATGACTTTTTTAAAGTGGAGTTTTCGGTACGAAATGACTCCCCCAAATTTGACATCATTTACAGCTGAAATGATGGATTCACTCAGACGTATTTCAGGGTCAGCAAAGTACTGCCGAAAATTGTGATAGCGAAATCACTAGATTTAGCAGCAGCAGCAGCAGCAGCAGCAGCAGCAGCAGCAGCAGCAGCAGCAGCAGCAGCAGTAGTAGTAGTTTCATTTTGCGTCCTTTCACAAAACTATGTGATAATAGACGAGATTGGTTTTGGTGATGAAAACAGTTGCACCATTACCTTCGGTCCACTGTCGGATCTTACGCACACAAAGTTGAATTCTACGTTCTAAGCCAGAACAGGTGGCATCAAGGCCTCAGTGGCTGTCAGCTTGGCGCCCGGGAATACACCCGACTGGCACAGCCCCGGCCTTCAGCGACCCTGCGGATCAGTGGGAGGGGCCCTGTCTGGCCAGTTGAACTGTTCCTAAAGAAGGAGAGTGAACTGTTCCAGAGAAGAGGCACCGAAGAACTTCTCTCCACTCTGTTCTGGGCGGGGCAAGAAGATTTCCTGACGGTAGTAGGTACAAGGAGATGGAAGATCGCAGCAGCTTGAGCGTGAACTCCGTGTCCCGCGGAACAACACTGCCCAAAGAACTTGGGAGAACCGTCAAGGCCCTGACATGAAGATGGAATCAAATACAAGAAGACAGATTCGTTCCGTGCACGTCGAGTCGAAGGCAGATATCAGCTCAACCACAGGTACTAACAGTTCTCAACGACGACATCGTGACAGAAGGTTCGCTATCCAATCATAACGTCGAATAAGGCAAGTGAATGAAACCCATGTGAAGCCTCAGTTCAATCCAGTCCATCAGTTCCAGCCACATGCTGCAACTGGCCGTGTGTGTTACGTACACAGGGGGTCAGAACAGCCTGTCGAACACTATGGCTACAACGACTCGTGTACTGCGACCTTTAGGGATGAAAGAAGCGAAATGGAGATGTGACGGCGTGCACAGCCGGTTTAGTAGTCCCCCCCCCCCTCTCCTCTCTCTCTCTCTCTCTCTCTCTCTCTCTCTCTCTCTCTCTCTCTCTCTCTCTCTCTCTCTCTCTCTCTGATCCTGGAAAAACGCTTTGAAGTGTGCTGAAAATGCACTCCAACTGTTTGAGAGTTATCTTGTAAACAGAGATACAGGCAGAAAAACCAAACTAAACAACACTAAAGAACCTAATCTATTCTGCAGTGCTTCGCTAGCACGCAAGGAAAGGGGGACGGGAGGGAAGGAGTGAGGGTGAAGGGGGGGAGTGTGAAGAGGTGGGGGGTGGGGCATGACAGGGAGTGGGGTTAGACGTGGAAAGGCAGTGGGATGGAGGAGGGGGAGGGGGGGGGGGGGCAGAAACAAGCTCATCATCTGGGAGGGGGGGGGGGGGGGCAGAACAAGTCATCAATTGTGAGGGGGGGGGGGGGCAGAACAAGCTCATCAATCTGTGAGGGGGGGGGGGGGGGGGGGGGGGGGGGGGGGGGGGGGGGGGGGGGGGGGCAGAACAAGCTCATCAATCTTGGAACACCAGAGCTTTAACAGAACCGTGCGTCCTGTCACGTTGAAAACATAACATCAACGGTGAACGTTCTTTTCTCTTCCGAGCCCAGGTGATGGAACAAATCGTCTCTGTTTCTCAGATTCCCAGATTCTCTCACTACATTCCAGACAGGCTTGAAACGCATCTCTTCCCAGATATGCTCAATATGTCACGCTTTATGCCCGCTGTCAATCTGTGAAGTGTCTGTGAAATGATGATCCGGTGCAAGTGAACCATACTGTCATTTTGTAAAGCGTCACCAGTTGGTTAGTAACAACATGCAACAAATACTCAGTATAACGATTGTTATTGTTTGTTTGATTGTATTACAACAACAACAATAACAACAACAACAACAATAATAATAACAAGGATAATGATCATAATCACTGTAATAATATAATAATAAAAATGATGATAATGATAATGATAACAATAACGATGATAATAGAATAAGAAAAAGAAGAGAAGAAGAAAAAGAAGAAAGAAGAAGAAAAAGAAAAAACAGAAAAAGTTTGATTATTATAATTTTTGTTATTCTTGTTGTAGCTATTACTGTTATGATGATGATGATGATGATGATGATGATGATGATGATGATGATGATGATGATGAAGAAGAAAAAACACTTCGTTTTCACGCCCCTCATTTGGTTTGTTTGAGTATTAGCAACATTACCCCCAAACCCGTCAGCTGATTTTTTCTTTTTATGAAACTAGATGAAAAAGACGGGTTGTACCCAAGAAAGAATCACGTGACATTTCAAAAGCCGATCCAGACCAGAGGCCAGATCTAATCACGTGTCTGTGATGACAGCGCCATCTAGGCGGAAGTCTGCGTGCTCCCTTGTTGCCCTTCAAATCATTCCATGATCTGACATGAAATCAGGTAGAATATGTCACACACATGTAAAAAAAAAAAAAGTCATCACGGATAAGACAATGACGACATGCCACGCACAAAAGCAGGAGAGTTCCGTTTGTAAGCCTTGGACGAGTTTTACGAAAGAGTGAATGGTTCCATTTGGAAAGTTGTTGGATGTTATCTGTAGCTGGGCCGTTTCTTCATTACTGACATCAGACACTTTAAACATGAGGTTACAAGCATAGAGACCTGTGGGATATCGTACTTTTACACAAATGATAAAAAAGGGGGTATGTTTTGCTCCCATAAGGAAACCTAACACAGAGTAACTCTTATTCAAGACTGGCACAGCCTTTTAAAACTTGAATAAAGTCAGACAAATACATAGACAAACAATCTAATAGTGGGGGAAAAAACAAGCGCAGGCCAACAACTGAACTGTCTGGCAAAGATTTGGACTTGAGGGGAGGGGAGTTTGAAGATGGAGAAAGTGGGAAAATGAAATTTAAAAAAAAAGAAAAAAAGTTACAGATATGAAAACTCTTCACAAGCTGCATGAGGGAACCATCGCAATCCCTTTTGAAGGCAGATATATTTGTATTGCCTGCTCCGAGGTCTATTGATGTAAACACAGATAAACGTTCAGACGTGAATAGTTCCTGTCAGATTCTTCAGTATCCATGCCCCAGGGCTTTGAACTGGGCGATTCTACACTGTGCTGAATTTTCACACAACGACCGAAAACAACTTAAACAATGCTACCGCTTGAGATCGTCGCTACCTCCATGACAAGACGATGCAGCGCACGTGCAAGTACTGAAAACACAAAGTAATGTTGCTTACAGCCCAGCCGACCGCAAAGGGCCACATCAGGGCTGTCACCACGTTGAAGCCAACTCACAATTCAATCATTCATACTACCCTGTAAAAACACCTTCTGAAACTCACAATTCACACAGGAAGTAACTGCCAGATACAAGCTGTCCTGCGCACAAGCTGCAAGGAAAAGCTGGCAAGAGAAAACTGAAAGCCTGAATCTCGACAAGGATGGCAGCAAGCTGTGGAAACTGGCTAGAACTCTCAGTAACGAAACAACAATCAGTCCACAATAACAATACAAGAAAATGAAATTACTTCTCTGGAAAGAAAGCAGCAGACCACTTCATAGACGTCTATGAAAACATCAGCAATCTGGAAGTCCCTCCTGAACATAGAGCTGCAGTGCACAGGGCCCAAGGTGAACTTCATGAGAAAGAGCCCCAAGAGGAAGTCATGACCACAGCTTTCACAGAGAAAGAGCTGGAGGAAGCGTTGCAGAGCCTCAGTCTGAAGAAGTCACCTGGACCAGACGGAATCACAAATGAAATGATTCTGCATCTTGGGATGAAGAGCAAAGCAGTCCTTCTAAAAATCTTTAACTCCAGCTGGAAGACAGGATCAGTACCACAGTGTTGGAGGGAAGCAGACATGATCCCCATTCACAAAAAGGGAAAATACAAGTCGAAGGCTGACAGCTACAGACCCATCAGCCTTACAAGCTGCTTAGGAAAGCTGATGGAGAGACTTGTCAACACAAGGCTTGTCTGGCACCTTGAGGAGCATCAGCTGCTGATCCCTGAACAGGCAGGCTTCCGCCAACACAGATCAACAGAAGACCAGATCACATTCATCACGCAAAGCATTGAGGACGCTTTCCAAGAAAAGAAGAACACGCTTGCCGTCTGGATTGACATGGAGAAGGCGTTCGACAAAGTCTGGAAGGACGGACTTAGGCTCAAACTACGGCGATGGGGTGTGTCTGGGAGGATGTACACCTGGATCAGCCAGTACCTACACAGCCGCCAAGCCCGAGTCAAGATTCAGGGCCAGAAAAGCAAGAAGAAGGTGCTGAGACAGGGAGTACCACAAGGAGGAGTCCTTTCGCCAACGCTGTTCCTCATCTTCATAGATGACATCGTCAGAGAACTGCCAAAAGGGGTCAGAGGAGCGATCTACGCAGATGATCTGGTGCTTTGGTGCTCTGAAGAGTACACCACCACAGCACAGGTACGCCTCCAGACTGCGCTCAACAAGATCAGCGACTGGACCAAGGGAAATGGCTTGTCTCTGTCAACTCAAGCAAAACAACCTACACAGTCTTCAGCCTATCCAGCAAGAGGCGAAGCTGACACTGAACAACCAAAGGCTTGCAGAGGAACCCACACCTACCTACCTTTGACCTTTTACCGCAGGCTCACTTGGAAACAGCAGATCACCAGATGCTGTAGCAAGGCCAAGTTGAGACTGCGATCATGAGGAAACTTGCGGGGACGGACTGGGGGGCTGACGAACGTATCCTGAAGAGACTCTACACAGGGAGAGTCCGACCTGTAGTTGAGTACGGGACGTCAGCATGGGCATCAGCTGCAAAGTCTAACCTCGACCATCTCAATAAGATACAGAACCAAGCTCAGCGTGTCATAAACTGGCGCCATGAGATCCACCCCAATCCTGAAGATGGAAGAGACCACTGGGCTACAGTCATTGGAGGACAGAAGGGACACAAAGATCCTCATCCAAGCAGCAAAATTCAAACGCCTTGAAAACCATCCAATGAACAACAGAATGAGCAGACCCACCAAGAGCCGGTTGAAAAGAGGCAGCTTCATCCACCAGTTAAGACGCCTTGAAAGACAAATCCCAGTCTTGATGGAACATGAAGCAAAGTCTATCCCGGCAAATGTCACACCCACCCATCTTGGAAGAGGCAGGTGTTCCCAACAGTCGTCACCAGCATTCCCGGAGTGGAGAAGAGAGGAATACAGTCAGACACCCAAAGGAAGGCTCTGGCCATGGAGTACATCTGCAACCAGTATCCCCAGGAAGACTGGACCCATGTCTTCACAGATGGCTCCGCCACAGAAGCAACGAGGGATGGTGGAGCTGGAATCTTCCTCCGATACAAAGACGGAGATGAAGAAATTGCAATTCCAACAGGAAAGTACTCCACCAACTTCCGAGCTGAGCGAGAAGCCCTCTGTGAGGCAGCCACAACAGTCTTGCAGAACTCCAAAAGAACAACGGGGCAGGTGGTGTCTTCTCTGACGCTCTCTCCGTGCTCCAAGCCCTCAAGAACTCCCGCTGCAAAGAACAGAACCATCTCACTTCAGCCGTTGTTGCCCTGAGTGCCAGAGTGGAGAAAGTGGTGATACAATGGTACCAGCACACTGTGGCATCAGAGCAATGAAAAAGCAGACATTCTGGCAAAAGACGGTGCACAGAAGGAGCAGGCCACAACCTGGTGTCATACGATGAAATTAGGACAGTCATCAAGGCACAACAAGGAATAAAATGGCGCCTCCTGCATCCCAAATACAACCCAGAAGACACATACCATTTGCTGGGACGACGGGAACAGGTCAAGATCTTCCGCCTGAGGACTGGACACAATCGCCTGCTCCACCACATGCACACAAAATGTGGCATTGGACAGAGTGGAGAGTGCCCTTGTGGTGAGGGACCAATGACAACTGACCACATCCTTCAAGTCTGTACGACATATGCAGCATCCAGAGAAAGTACTGGCCAACACCCACAGCAGTGGAAGCCAAGCTGTACGGCACCCTGGAGGAGCTGCGACGGACGGCAGCCTTCATCGAGGACACCGGCTGCTCATCTAACGGGATGGCGAACGAGGAAGAAGACTCACAATTCACACAATCCTTTAAAGAAACACCTTCTGAAAACACACCAGGAATTTGTTTTGAAAAATCTTTCCTCCGTAAAATATCAGATCAGGTGACAAATGGTAATCTCTTTCAGAAATTCAAAGATCACACCAAGTGGAACATCTCTGAACAAGGTTGTCACGGGGTCTGCTGTACAACTCCACAAACAAGCAGAAGGATTTATGGTCGAGTGGTTAGAATGCACAAATGGTATCTGTGGGTAACACGTCGAAATCCCACGAAGGATTCCCTTTTCATAACGGATTTCATTGAAACATAAGTACACTGCCAACACCACAGGATAAACAGCGTAAGTATTGTACAGCCACTGTTTGTACGTACATCTGCTTTTCTTCCTTTTTTGTTGTACTCATTATCCCAAAGAAAACCAGCTTGTAGATACAGACTATCACATTAACGCGCCCTGTGTCTACTCATTATCCCAAAGAAAACCAACTTGTGTATACAGACTTTCACATTAACGCTCCCTGTGTCTACTCATTATCCCAAGAAAACCAACTTGTGTATACAGACTTTCACATTAACGCTCCCTGTGTCTGCTCATTATTCCAAAGAAAACCAGCTTGTAGATACAGACTTTCACATCAACGCTCCCTGTGTCTGCTCATTATTCCAAAGAAAACCAGCTTGTAGATACAGACTATCACATTAATGCTCCCTGTGTCTGCTCATTATTCCAAAGAAAACCAGCTTGTAGATACAGACTATCACATTAATGCTCCCTGTGTCTGCTCATTATTCCAAAGAAAACCAGCTTGTAGATACAGACTATCACATTAACGCTCCCTGTGTCTACTCATTATTCCAAAGAAAAACCAGCTTGTCGATACAGACTGTCACATAGACTCTCTCCCTGCGTCCTCTCTACACCGCAGACCGCGGTGTTCTAATTCACCCGACTGTTTTGGAGTTCACCGACGTTTCCACGGGCCCACGGTTCGCGTCTGCTTTGGCATGAGTGTTACGCTCAGCGAAATCAGTGGGCACTGACACGTGTGTTGAACGTGTTGAAACCAATCAACAGTTACTGCCTGTTGACAAGCCCGCCTTACTGATTGAGCCTACAGTGGCAGATGGGACGTGTACAAACACATACGTAAAGATAATAACAGAGAGAGAGGGGGGGAGAGGAGAGGCAGACTGAGAGAGAGAGAGAGAGAGAGAGAGAGAGAGAGAGAGAGAGAGAGAGAGAGAGAGAGAGAGAGAGACGAGAGACAGAGAGAGAGAGACAGAGAGTGGGGAGAGAGAGAGAGAGAAAAGGCGAGAGAGAGAGAGAGAGAGAGAGAGAGGGGAAGGACCGACAGAGAGAGTAAAAGCGTTAAGGTGGGGGGGGAAAAACAGAGACAGAAACAGGGGGTTTGTGAGTGGAAACCCGGGGGAGAGAATGGAAAAAGAGTGGGGGGGTGACAAGAGGCTAGAGAGAGAGAGAGAGAGGGGAGAGAGAGAGGGGAGTGTGTGTGTGTGTGTGTGTGTGTGTGAAAACCCCACGGAGAGAGGGGAGAAGAGAGGGGTGGAGAGGGGAGAGAGAGTTGTGGTGTGGGGTGTGGTTTTGTGTGTTTGGGGTTGAACGGGAAAAAGAGGAGAGAGGGGAGAAAGAAAGGGAGAGATGGAGGGGGGGTTTGTGGTTGTGGTGGGTGTGAACAGAGAGAGAGAGAAAAGAGAGGAGAGAGGAGAGAGAGAGAGAGGAGGGGAAAAGGAGAGTGGGTGGGTGGTGTGTGTGTGCCACAGAGAGAGAGAGAGAGAGAGAGAGAAGAGAGAGGTGTGTGTGTGGTTTTGGGTGTGGGGTGGGGTTTTTGTGTGTGTGACCAGGAGGGGAGAGAGGGAGAGAGAGAAAAGGGGAAAAGAGAGGGGAGAGAGAGAGAGGAGGGGAGAGAGGGTGTGGGGTGTGTGTTTTGTGGGGGTGTGTGTGTGTTGTGGGTGGGGACAACAGGGGGAAGAGGAGGGGGAAAGGGGAGAAAAGGAGAGAGGGGAGAGAGAGAGAGTGTGTGTGTGTGTGTGTGTTTTGTTTTGTGTGTGTTGTGTTTTGTGGGGTGTGTGTGTGTTGTGGGGTGTGACAATAAAAGAGAGAGAGAGGAAAAGAGGGGAGAGAGAGAGAGAGAGAGAGAGAGGGGAGAGAGAGGGGAGGGAGGGGAGGAGAGGGGAGAGAACGGACAGACAGACGAGACACACACAAAACAGACAGAACGAAGTTTTTCCTGAGAACAGAAATCCCCAAAAATAAAATACCCCGTAAAACTTTCCAAAAAGGTTCGGGGGGGAAAGGGGGGAAAGGGGGTGAGGGAGGAAGGGGGGGGGGGGGGGGAGGGGGTGAGGAGGGGAGGGGGGGGGGAGGGGGGGTAAAAGGGGGGCATTCACTTTCAAGGACATATCACGTCCGCCCCCCAAACCCCCGCGATCGAAGCGGATGGTGGGGCCCCTGAATCATTAGAATGCAAGAACAATATATCCCTGCAGGGCCCGGTGTTTTCAATTGGGGGGCAGTGCGAGGCATTTAGTCACAAAGTCCTTGACCGTCACAGGGGAGCGGTTTCTAAGGGATGGTTTAGGGCTGTGGGTGGCTGCACCCCCAGAAAAGTTTAAAGCGGCCCAAATCCGTGCTTTAAGGGTTCGAGTATTTAAAAGACAGGCACAATAACCCTAGTTTTGAGTTTCTTCTTTTGGGCCTTTTTTTTATCGTGTCTGAAAAAAAGATTTACCTTTTTTTTCTCTTTCCCTTGTTAAAGGGCCCCGCCAGGTGGTTCCAAGCAGACAGATTCAAAAGAAAGGCCAAAGGGGGTATTTTGGGGAGAACCCCCTGGGGCCAAAAAATAGGGTCCGGGTGATTTAGAAGGGTGAAGCGTTCGGGGGTTTAGCTTCGAGGGAAAGGGCTGTAGTTGAAAATTGTGAATTTATGGGCCGGTAAAATCGCCTTTTCCCCCCCCCCCCCCCCCCCCCAAAAAAAAAAAAAAAAAAAAAAAAGAAAAAGAAAAAAAAAAAAAAAAAAAGAAAAAAAAACGAAGCCCCCCCCCCCCAAAAAAAAAAAAAAAAAACCCCAAAAAAAAAAAAAACAAAAACAACAACAACAAAAAACAACAACAACAAACAACAAAACAAAACAAAACAAAAAACAACAAAAAAAACAAAAACCAACACACACAAAAACACACAAAACACACACACACACCCCACACACAAAACACACACAAAACAAGGGAAACAAACAAACAAACAGTGGGACTGTGGGGGGGGGGGGGGGGGGGGGGGTTTGTTTTTGTTGAAAAATCTTCCCTGTAAAAAATCAAAAATGGTTTAAAACTTAAAGCTAGGGCCCCAAAAAACCCCAGTCATTTTTTATAATTTTTAGTGATTCGGTGCAACATGCTAAGTGGGTTGGGTGGCCCCCTTCTCATTTCGGGGGGTTTACCGCATGCAAATTCCCGCCCCCTCCCTGCCTCTTCTGTCTGTCTGTTTTTCTGTCTTTTCTTTTCCCCCTCTCTCTCCCCCCCCCCCCCCCCCCCCCCTCTCTCTCTCTCTCTCTCTCTCTCCTCTCTCTCTCCTCCTCGCTTTGCCTCTGGTTTTTCTTTGTCCCATATTAGCCAAATTTCCCGGCATTGAAAACTGTTTTCTGTCTTTCGTCTGTGTGTGTGTCGGGCTGTCTGTTGTCTGCCTGCCTCTGTTCCCCCTCTTCTCCCCTTTTCTCTCTCTCTCTCTCTCTCTCCTCTTCTCTTTTCTCTTCTCTCTCCTTCGGGTGTGGGCCCCTGTAGTCTTTGTCTATATATAGTTCAGTTTTTTCCCTTTGAATCTGTCTCTGTCCCCTTTTGTTGTGTCTGTCTGTCTGTCTGTCTGTCGCCCCCGGGCTCCCCTTTCTCTCTCCCCTGGCCCCCTGTAGTCTTTGTCTATATAATCCGTTTTGGTATTGAATCTGTCTCTGTCTTTCGCCCCGTGGGCTGTCCCGTCTTCCTCCCCCCCCCCCTTTTTTTCTTTCTCTCTCTTTTCTCTCTCCTCTCTTTTCTCTCTCTCTCTCCCCCCTCCTCCTCCTCCCCCTCCCCTCCCCCATCTCACCTGCCCTCACCCCTTTTTTTTCCCGTCAGTGGTGTCTGTTTGCTGTTGTTTTTTCTCTTCCAAACCCCCCCCGCTCTCATTTTAAATTTTTTTTGCCCGTCTGTTGTCTGTCTCTGCTCCCCCCACCCCCTCTCTCCACTCCCGCTGTTGTTTTGTCTTCTCTCTCCTCTCTCCCCCTCTCTCTCTCTCTCTCTTTCTTTTTTTTAATTACAAACAAAAACCCGGGCCCGGGAAAGTTTTTATCGATTTTGGCAGGGGGTTTGTGGGTTTAAAAAAAAAATTTGTAACGCAATTGGGTTTTTTTTTTTTTTTTGGGGGTTATAAAAAAAATGTTTCAAACGACATTTGGGGCAAACCTTATAGAAATAAAACGGAAAAAAAAAAGAGACTTTTTTTGTTTATTTTTACCACTTTTCAAAGCCAAGGTAAATGCGGGAAGTGTATTTAATTCCCCTTTTTTAACCCTCCAAAACAGCTCGGGTGGGGGCAAAAGTTGGGTATTTTAAACCCCCCAATAAACTGTTGTTTAAAAAAATTGACTATGAAAAAAAACTGAGCTCATTTGTTGCAACGTTTTTGTTTAACACCCAAAAAACGTGTTGTAAAAAAACTTCCCCATGAATACAGTGAAACCATATACAGTATATGATGAAAAAAAAAAAAAAATAACCAAACAAAGCCCAGTGAATTTCGTGTCCCAAAACGTGTATGTGTGAGTGTTTTGGAAGGAGAGGGGGGGGGGTGGGGTGAAGGGGAAGGGAAAGGGGGGAAAAGGAAGGGGGGTGAGGGAGGGTCATCGGGAGGGGAAAGGGGGAACCCGAGGCGGGTGGTGGTTTGGGGGTGGGGGGTGGTGACATGTGTGTGGGGTGAATGATTTAGTGATGGGTGGGTTGGCTCGTGAAATTACTGTTTTTTCTATTGGGAGTGCGGAAATTATCGCCTTGCCAACAGGGATTTAACGGCTAAATAGACAATCACAAACGTTCATGTCCAGTCTCAGTGTCGCTTTCTCTCTCTCTCTCTCTCTCTCTCTCTCTCTCTCTCTCTCTCTCTCTCTCTCTTCTTCTCTCTCCCTCCCTCCTCTCTCTCTCCTCTCTCTCTCTCTCTCTCTCTCTCCTCTTCACGATCTAACTTACACTATGGACGATGGGTAACTAGTTTTATGGAGAATTGAGAGAGAGAGGACGAGAGAGAGAGGAGAGAGAGAGAGAGAGAGAGAGAGAGAGAGAGAAAGAGACTGTGTGTGTTTGTTTATGTTGTATGTGTGTTGTTGTGCATATGTGTGTGTATGTGCGTGCTCGCGCGCACGCACACACACACACACACCACACACACACACACACACACACCACTACACACACACACACACACACACGTCCTAACAAACACATGCGTCATGAACACGTGTTCTTACACCCAGTATCGAGCATCTGCCTGTCTGTCTCTCTCTCTTTCTCTCTCTCTCTTTCTCTCTGTCTCCCTCTGGTTGTTCTCTCTCTGTGTCTTCTCTGTCTCTGTCTCTGTCTCTGTCTCTCTCTCTCTCCTCTCGTCTCTCTCTCTCTCTTCTCTCTCTCTCTCTTGTGTCTCTCTCTCCGTCTATCTATTTCTCTCTATATGTCTGTGTCACGTAATGAACAAGATAAAGAGAAAAGAAAGGAAAGGACAGAAAGAAGAAAAGAAAAGAAAAACAAAAACCGAAAAGAAAAACCTGAAAGGTTGCGTGAAGAAGGCGGGAGATCAAAATGTTCAGAAGCTGGCCAGGAGTGCACAGTCATAATTATGGTCTGACGACACCCGGAACGTGTCTTCAAACACTCTATTCTCCCCCCTCCCACACCCGTCCCTCATCTATCCACCCACCCACTACCTCCTCCCATCTCCCTCCTTTTATAGCCACCCCCTCCTCCCCACCCACCCACCCACACACACACACACAGCTCCCCCCCCCCCCACCTCCACACCGCTATCCGTCACCAGAAACTTAATTGCTTTGAACGATTAAACACGGCAGCCAGGGTAAGTTACCTCTGAGCTGTTGAGGACCTCCGGAGCGAATGGTGACAGGCAACGCATACAATGAAGTCGAAACCGGAAAGGAGTGGCGGGAGGGAGAAGGGGGACGGTTGGAGGGGGTGGGGGGGTGGGGGGTTCAGGGGAGAGGGGGTGGGGGGGGGGAGGGATGAGGAGGCACGCCGGCCTCACTAAAATAGATCTAGTTGCCAAGTGATGCGACTGCAGGCGGAAATCTGAACAAATTTTAATGTGTGTGTGTGTGTGTGTGTGTGTGTGTGTTGTTGTGTTTTGCTGACCCGTCTCTCAATGCCACCTCAGTGGCAGAGCTCATTCCGACAACCCCAGCCACAGCCCGTCAGTCCCGCCACAGCTCCGGCACCGACAATCCACAAGGAGCAGTCGAAGTCAAGTCGTCAAGAGGCAACTCACCGGAGGAGACACTGCACTGCTGCCGAGTCACTTCAGTGGTGTTCAGTGGCGCCTGTTCTGGTCCAACATACGCAGGACACCACCTACTAAGCCCCCTACTGACGACAATAATTGCTTAGTCGCGGAGCCGGCGTGAGTGAGCTCTCCCTCCGGAGGGCGCCACCACGTCCGTCCAACGACAGCCCCCATGGACTCGCCGATACCCGGGGACCCCGACGGAACCAAACCAAGGCCACAGACGTGAAGAGGACAGTGAAACTGAGGTCACCATGAGAGCAGGGCATGAAGGGCCACAGAACTTGAGACTTTTGTTTTTTTCAATTTTATGCTGATCGATGAGAATGAGGATGCTAAAGATGATGCTACGGATTTCTATTTCGGTCTGAGACTACATGACAGGGCTGTACGCTACGCTTCCTTTCATGATACACCCAGGCGTCAACCAGGCTCAAGAGATACAGGCACCTGCAGTGTTGGTCAGGAAATTTGAGCGACACTCTCAGAAACGCATCCATTAAGTGGATGAAACTCGACTGTATGGTCCCAGTCTTCCCAGCTGAGCTCTTCGCAAACTCAACTTGGGTAGGAGCCGGTCGGGGCAGAAAAACCCACATGAATCTGATGGGATTCGAACCACGACCTTCCAACCGGGAATCCGCGACGCCAACCACTTCGCCACGGCGGCTGGTTCAAATTTTAAATATTAGTAATCTATCCTCATCCACTTCAGCGCAAGATGGCCGTTGAAAACGCCCACCTTGCGCCGAACTGGACGAAGATCAGTGATTGTTCGTTCACTTTCCATGTCCTGAGTATTGTGTATCTTGCCTGAAGAAGACCTAAGAGGTCGAAACGCGTCGTGTTTTGTCTTGTGATTCCTTTGTCTACGTTTTTTCCCTCTCCTTTCGCTATTACTAACATGTAAAATTTATCACCAAAGAAAATATTGGAGGGAGGGGGAGGGGGGGGGGGGGCTGTGAGCCTTTGAGTACTGTGCACAATGGACACACCCCACACACAAAACACACACACAACACACACACACCCCTTCTGCCCACCCCACCTCACCATCTTTGAAGCTGAGAGACATGGGCAGGCATGTTTTTGTTTTTGGAAGTGGAAGATGAGCGAACCTGCCCCACTAAAAATGGTACAAATAGAGTTCTACTCCCCCCCCCCCCCCCCCCCCCCCCCCCCCCCCCTCCACTGCCACCCTCTCCCGCACTGCTTTCATGACCCCCCCCCCCACACACACACCCCCACCCCACCCACCCACACCCTCTCCCATCCTGCTTTTATGAATGAGAGAGAGATATAAGATGACTGTGATGATTTTTGTTGTTGTTGTTGTTCATTTTCAGGTTGCCCCCTCCCTTCCCCCCCCATTAAACGATGCAACTGATGTTCCGATAACCCCTTCTCCCCCCCCCCCCCCCCCCCCCCCCGGGCTTAACCTACCCACCCCTACTTGTTTTTGCAAGACTTTGGAAGATGAATAACGCACAGTTTGAATCACACACACACAGATACACAAAACACACACACACACCACACACAAAACACACAAAACACACACACAACAAGACGCACACACAGACACACACACAGACACACACCCCACACAGACACACACACACACACACACCCACACACACACACACACACACCCCATACACACACACACACAAACAATACATATACATGCACACACACAGCCTCCCGCCCCCCCACACACACAGACACACAGACACAGAACAGAACAGACAGACAGACACACACACACACACAGACCCCCCCCCCCCCCACACACACACAGACAGACAGACAGACACACACACACACACACACCACACACACACACACACACAACACACACACACACACACACACACACACACACACATCCATGCCCTCTAAGTCTAAACTGTTAAAGCAGGGGATCCAACAACTCAAGAAACTCTCCCCTTCTCCTCTCTCTCTCTCTCTCCTCTCCCCTCTCTCTCTCTCTCTCTCCTCTCTCTCTCTCTCCTCTCTCGCCTCTTCCCTCTCTCAAATGAAAAATGTTCACATTCTATCGCCCTGAAGGTAAACTATACAGTACATCTCCTGACAATTCCCAAGTATTTCTCCCTCCACCTCCCGCTTTCCCCATCCCCCCCCCCCCCCCTCCCAAGCCCTCCCCAACCCTCCTCACCCCCTGATTTGGAAATATCCTCAACCAACGCCCCCGTACATTCTTTTCTCTTGGAATATTGCTCTGCGCATTGTTCGATTTCAGCCTCTCCTCCCGCATCCTGCCTCCTCCCTCTCCCCCCTCCTCCCCCCCCCCCTTCCTTTTCTCGTCTTTTTTCAACCCAGCTCTTGCTCCCCCCCCCCCCCCACCGCCCCCGCCCCCCACTTTCCCCTTCCCTCAATAAAGGAAAAAAAAAGAAAAAAAGCAAAAGCAATAATACCCCTTCTCCCCTATCTTTCATTTTGCATCCTGGATCCGTTTTGTCTGTCTGTTCTGTTCTGTCGTCTGTCTGTCTCTGTTTTCTCTGTCTTTCTGTTTCTTTTGTTCTTTCTGTTAAGCTGTTTCTCCGTCTGTCTGTCTCTTTCTCTCTCTTCCCCCCCTCCCTCTCTCTCCCCCTCTCTCTTCTCCGTCTCTCACTCTCTCATCTCTCTCTTTTCTCTCTTTCTTTGCTCCCCACCTTTCCCTACCTTTTCCCCTACCCTCCCAATAGCTTTTGTTGTTTGTTTGTTTTGTTTTTACGGCAATCATGCGGCATGTAATTTTGTTTGTTCGGACGGTGTACACCAAAGCTGTGTCGTGAGGGGGTGGGTAAAGGAGGGTGGGGGGGAGGGAGGGGGGGGGGGGGTAGGGGGATGGGTGGAGGGTGATGAGTTTGGGGTGATCAAGTGTCGGGGCTGTATAGCTGGGGCTGGTGTTTCATGGCTACTGTTTCTTCTGCGTCGTTGACTTGGTCGCCACCACCCCTGGGCCTGGTGGGCCAGGGAAAAAGAGGTAAAGTTATTTTTTAAGAGAGAGAGAGAGAGAGATAAGAGAGAGTAGAGAGAAGAAGAGAAGAGAGAAGAGAGAGAGAGGGGAGGGGGAGAAGGGGGAGAGAGAGAGAGAGAGAGAGAGATGAGGAAGGGGGAGAGAGAGAGAGAGGAGAGAGAGAGTAGAGAGGAGGAGGAGAGAGAAGAGAGAGAGAGAGAGAGAGGTGGTAGAGAGGAGAGACACAGAAAGATGACGGGAAGAGATGGGAGGGGGGAAGAGAGAGAGAGAGAGAGAGAGAGAGGAGAAGAGAGAGAAGGGAGGAGAGAGAGAGAGAGGGGAGAGAGGAAGGCTCTTGGGTTCTGATGGTAGGTTTAAAATACGTCAAGGTTATGTTGGTTTTATTTTATTTTCATCTACTTATTTTCGGAGTTATGGTGCATACGACAACAGGAAAAAAGTGTGTGCGAGTACATAGTGGTGATTCTAAAATCTTCGCTTTGCCGAAACAAATTCCTATGCACTGACTCGACACATATGCGAGTTCCGGTGACTGAAAACCCGGACCAACACAAATCAATCATTTCCAAAGACAGCTGGGGTTACAAGTGATTGGACTTGATGTCAACTTGCATTCTTGGACATAAAATGTTCACTATGTTTTTTTCAATCCCTGTTTTTCTTCCGAGTTTTGTGCCTGTCCTCAAAATGGATCTTCCCCTCTTCTCTAAATCGTCGTGCTGATTTAGTTCGGAAATTTATTTTCTGCTTGCAGTGTGTGTATTGAAACTGAATATGCTGAAACTCTTCGGTGTCAATGTGTGGGGTGCTTGAAATTAAAAAATGTTTCTGGCTTTTTTTCTGTGAATGCTAATTTGATAACCCCCCCCCCCCCCCCCACACACACACACACACAAAACCACACTCCCACATTTTAAAAATTATTATTTAAAAACCCATATCCGCTGTAATGAGTTTCCTAAGGTATTAAGTTTGCCACCATAGCTGGTTAATAAAAAGTAGTAGCTAGTGTCATAGCTCTGATTCCCTGATTCAAGTTTACACCTTCACCTGTCTTGAAAACCGTTGGGACCCCCACAAAGACTTTGCAACCAGCTTCCTCCACTCCTCCCGGTTCTCAGACGCTCTCAGGCAGTTGCTGAGTGTGAGGACAGTCCATGCACTGATGTTGTCCTCCCATCTCTTTCTCTGTCTTCCTCTCCTTCGGCCTCCTTGCACTGTTTCTTGTAGAAAAGGTTTTGGTGAGTCCCCGTTGATCTTGATACATGACCATACCAACTCACATTTTCCTTTTCTTCCTGCGGACAACAAGGGGCTTTGTATGGTCCAATGGCTTGCCTTACTCTGGTCTGGACCTCCAAGTTGGAATGTGGTCTTTGTATGAGATGCCCAAGGATCTTGCGGCCGCATCTCATCTCTAATGCCTAATCGTCTCTCAAGTTCAGCTGTCCGGTGCACGTCTCACAGCATACAACAACAACAACAACAATGAATTACTTATGTGGCGCCTATTCTCGGCTAAGGCCAAGCTCTAAGCGCTTGCAATCAACACTCGTTTACACAACGGGCTGTTTTACTGGGTAGTGCCGACTGAAGAGCTGCCAGTTGGCGCTTCATTCAGTTCCCTTTCCCGTGTCATCCAGTCAGTATCGTTCAATATCGATCACTCAATTTTCCT
>CM031612.1:71473190-71498832 GCA_018398815.1 Conus ventricosus | reverse complement strand
AACCGGTTTAAGACAATCATGCTCAGCTAGTATGGGTTCAACAATACAGTTCGGGCCTTTGAAGGAGGCTGTCTTTTTCCAGTATTACCTTTGAGAGACGCCCTAACCCAACACGAGTCGCTTAAAACAAGTCTGTCATTTTTTTTGTTAGAATTTTTCTTTACAGCTGATTGCACCTCTCGTAAATGCAATCGCCCGTAGGGTCTATGAATAGGAACGTCACATGGATGTCACGATGTCACACCGAGCATCCTCGATAAATGTGATTCGTCCTAAGGCGCTGTCTTTGTTCCCTCCTCTTTTTGCCTCCCCCGGGTTTTTGGGGGCGTGAGAAGTCCCTCACATTACTACTTCCGTTGCTGTTCTCAGTTTATATAAATGATCTCACACTTTATATTGAGGATTATGTGAACTCTTTTGTGATGAAACCACTGTCCATACAAGTAGTTTCCAGTTTGGAAGCTGTTTTCAGTTCATTACAGAAAATGCTGATATCTTAAGTAATTGGTGCAATGAAAATCACATGTCACTGAATTCCTAACAAAACAAAACTAATGCTGATAACAACAGGCAGAAAAGACAAAACATAACCACACAGCCCCATCTGTTTTTATCAATAATCAGGAAATTGAAGTGGTGGATAGCCATCGAGTTCTAGGCGTATATGTTGATAATAATCTTTTTTGGGTTTTATCACCTTCGCAGTTTATGTAAATCAATATCCAGACAAACATACAGCTGTGAAGATTAAGCATTTCTTAAACCTTCATGCCAGGAAATTGTTCCTACCGCACATGTTCTCTCTTCAATCAATTATTGTTCAACGCTATTTGATTCTGCTAGTGCTAATGCCATGAAACCTCTTAAAAGTGTCTAAAAAAGAGCATTTTAACCCAGTCCTATTAAAACATCTAGTCGTAGTGAAGGGGGTTATACTAAAGCGGGGCTCTTCCGTTACAGGAATGTTTGCTGTCAACAAATGTTGCTAATGCAAAAAATACATCGGGTTTAGCACCACAAACTCTTCAGTCCAAATTTAGCATAAACCCTAGGGATTCAACCAAATTCCGGGTTCCCACCCCTGGAATAGATCTATTTAATCAACTTATCTTACTCACGTAGCGTGGTTTTGGAATTCACTTCCACTACTTTTCCCGATGTACTAAAATCCCAGAACCCTTCAGGGAAAAACTAATTACACATTTCACAGCAGACCAATTGCATTTAGGGAAAAAAATACATATACCAGGACATACCCTCTGTTTTGCTGCATATTAAAACTGATACGCCGTTTCCTTTCCACTGATGTTTTCAAAACCAGATAATAATAAATGAGAGACAGGGTTTACTATCGGTTTTATTAATGATTGAATTATATCATGATGAATGACTGTCGTGGTTGCTGGTTTTATTGGTGCATTGTCCACTAATTGATGATGTCTTAATACTTTGATTTTTTTTTAGCACGTAACTGCAAGGTGATAAACGTGTGTCTGGATTACTGTTGATCATATTGATGTATTGCTCTTTATTCAAATTTATAGCAATGTTTAGCATGTGTATTTTGGGTAGAAAAATGGAATTATAATCTCTCTCTCCCCTCTCTCTCTCTCTCTCTCTCTCCCCCCTCTCTCCTCTCTCTCTCTCTCTCTCTCTTCGTTAATTACGGCTGCGTTTCAATGGATTGTCGCTTAATTAATAATTATAAAATTTTGGTATGTATGAATGGTCAAAAGAAAACAAAAAAGATGGAAGGGGAAGGTAAATAATAATGGCATCTCTCTTCTCTCTCTCTCTCTTCCCCTCTCTCCTCCCCTCTCTCTCTCTCTCTCCTCTCCCCCTTCTCTCTCTCCCTCTCTCTCCTCTCTCTCTCCTTCTCCACACACACACACACACACACACATACCCACACACACACCAACACCACACACACACACACACACACACACATACACACACAACACGCGCGCGCGCGCGCGCACATGCACACGCACAGCACCCCAACATGAAAAATGTGTTAGATTTTTGATTCTAGGAATTTATTGCTGCTTACTGATAATTGATTGTTCGTCTTCGCTTTGCCTTATAACCACATCATATAAATGTAAAAGAAAGGTACAAATGTTGATATTATTGATGCATTGTAATTTTCTAATTATCATCCTTAGCAGTTTGTTGTATGCCAATTTTCTACAAAAGGAATGTAATTTCTCTCCCCTCTCTCTCTCTCTCTCTCTCTCCTCCCTCTCTCTCTCTCCCCCCTCTCTCTCTCTCTCTCTCTCTCCTCCCCCTTCGATAGGAGGATCGCTTATTCCATATCTGTGTTGGCCGATTCTTTTCTTCTTTGTAATCAATTTCTTTATTCTTGTTTTTGTTTAAATCGTCTCTTTTTTCCTTACAAAGTCATCTACGCCTCAACTGTTAATGGATGAACTTTTTAATGTTATGAAGATATGTGGTTTGTTAAAAGTTTTTTTAAGTCTTAGTCGCTAGTCATGCTTAGTCCCTTAACGGGGCAAGGGCCGGATGAAAAAAAACATGTGTTTCTTATCTTTACCCTTGGAAATAAAGATTATCACTCATCATCCCCATCATCATCATCTCTCTCTCTCTCTGTCTCTCTCTCTCTCTCTCTCTTCTCTCTCTCTCTCTCTCGTTTTCACGTTTCCTTTTCCGTCCCTTTGCCCCTCTCTCTCTATCTCTTTCATTTTCACGTTTCTCTCTCTCTCTCCTCCATTCATTTCTTTCTCTCTCTCTCTCTCTCTCTCTCCCCGCTCCTCTCTCCTCTCTCTCTCTCTCTCTCCTCCATTATTTCTCTCTCCCTCTCTCTCCTCTCTCTCTCTCTCTCTCTCATTTTCACTTCCTCTCCGTCCCCTTTCCCCCCCCTCTCTCTACTCTTTTCATTTTCACGTTCTCCTCCCCCCCCCCCCCTCCTCTCTCTCTTTTTGGTGGGTTTTATATATACAACCTCCCCTCCCTCTCGTCCCCGCCGCTCCCTACCCCCACCCCCACTCCCTTTCCTAACTTTTAAAAGCATTTGGCTTCAAAGGGAGGCGACTGCGGCGGAAATCGAAACAAATTCAAAAGAAAGAAAAAGTTATTGTTCCGTTGAACGAAAGAGACAAACAAATTACAAGACCAAAAAAAAATGCGCCCGATTTGAGGAGAGAAGTGATTGTTCCTTCTTCGTTGCCATGCTCCTCAATGGTGTTTGTCTTGCGTGCAAAAGACCAAAGAAGTCGAAACGCGTCGTGTCTTGTCTTGTAATTTGTATGTCTCTTTCGTTCGGTGGAACAGTCATTTGTTTTTTTTCCTTTTGTTCAATAGTTTCTTGAACACGTGAAGATACTAACTATCACACTGTGCGAAATTGGACGAGTACAATTCTTCGTCAGGAAAACACATGTAAAGAGTGGCTGCAGAGAGATTGGCACTAAAATGCGTCGTTCATAACACGCGTTCCGACTCTTTTGTGTTGCAAAGTCACCAGAAACCACCACAGCTAGCTACCGTGACCCAGAGCCTTTATCCGGGTTGTCCTATTCCCTTCTTCTTCTTTCTTCTTCTTCTTCACAGAACACTCCCGCCGTCTAGATGACCCTTCAGCCGTTTCCATGTCAACAGGAGCAAGTCACTCTAAACCGTACCATCCCATTCGTTTTCACCCTCCCTCCTCCCTCCCCCCTCCTCCCTCCTCCCCCCTACCCACGCAAGCTTTCCCTTTGACATCCGTCGTTGAAGATGGGACAACTCCCGAACAGGCTGACTACACCTCATCCTTTGTCCTTGCTTCACTGCCTTCGCATGACAAAGGATTAACCCTTTCACCCCCGTTCAGGCTCTAGCCACTCCCCTTCCCACTCGCCCTCCCTCGGCCCGTCTCCTCTCCTCCTCCTCCCCCTCCTCCCCCTCCCCCCCCCCCCCCCCCCCCCCCCCCCCCCCCCCCCCCCCCACTACTGTCGGCTTGTCTCCTGTCCTCTCCACTACCATTATCTTTCCACTTTCTGGTCTTTTTCCACTCGTTGATCCCTTTCTTACAGTGCTGTTTTCTCTGCTTCTCCCGTCAGCGTCCAGTTTGTGCCCCATTTGAGGAGATAAGTGACCGCTCGCTCTTCGTTTTCATTGTGCTGAATGTTGTTTCTCTTGCCTGGACAAGACCGAAGAGGTCGAAACGCGACGTGTTTTGTCTTGAAACTTGTTTGTCATTATTGTTTGGCGGGTTCACTAATAATTCTTTTTTTTTTTAAAGGTTATTTATCTGGCCTGAAGACGACCAAAGAGGTCGAAACGCGTCGTGTTTTTTGTTTGGTTTTTTTCATTCCCCCATTTCGTCTAGTGGTATAATGTAATATGTTGTTTTTCGTAAAGTCTGCTTATAACTCCAGTTCCCTTCCCTCCATCCCATCACCTCCACGACTGCCTCCCCCCACCCCCCACCCCATTCTCCCCACGTCACTGCCGACTCAACACTCCTCAAAACCCCCCACCCCCACCCCCACCCCCTTGATCTTAAACATCTTGTTTCCGATGCTCAGGCCCAGTCGTCTGTGTCTGACACCACCAGTCACATCTCCATGTCCACACCCTGTCTATTAAACGACTCACCAATGAGAAACCTCCCTTCCAACCCCAGCCCCCCCCCCCCCCCCCCCCCCCCCCCCCCCTTTTTCCAGGTTTCAGGCGCTGTGATCAGTTTGCCAGGAGTGCCACAAAGAAAGAGTTGAGCAGATCGTCTATATCCCTCACACTAATCTGAAACTCAAAACCCAGGCTTACGTCAAAGACCTCTGGCAAGAGGAATGGAACTTGCAGACGACTAACGAACTGTTCCAAATCCGTTCAAATCTGAAAGAGTTTTTACCATGTTCCCGAGGCGGCCGTAAAGAAGAAACATAATGTGTCACTTTTAAAAGGTGAAGAAGCTCCGTGGTGCATTTCATGTCATGTAGTACTCACAGTGAGACATGTTCTTTTAGAGTGTTGGACTTACATGATGTGAGGCATAAACACTTTACAGCAGGATCCATGCAAATATCATTCAGAGATGTCCCACCTGATGTGATCTTTGAAGAGATCAACATTTTTCATCTGATCTAAGATTTTACGGAAGAAAGATTTTTACGAAATTTCCATTGTTTTTAGGTGTATTTTAAAGGTTGTGTGAATGAGATTTGTTTCGTTTTTAATGACTCCAGTTGACTTCAACGCGGTGACAGCCTTGATATGGCCCTTTGCGGTCGGCTGGGCTGTAAGCAACATCATCTCACTCTCTGTCACCTGCACCCTGTGATGGCACTTTCTTTCTTTCGCGTTCCCGGCCATGCTAGATCCTCATGCTCAATCCAGTTCGTAAGGCAAAGTCTACAGACCGCCGCAGAGACCCCACCGTGCCCACAGCTTCTCCTGGACCTCAACGGACTGGGCCACGTCTGGCGTCTCGAGGCTTCAAAGGAGGGGCAGGACTGTAAGATGAGGATGGATGGGAGTCTGGGGAGCCTGTGGCACAAGAGCACTGGTCAGTGTGAGAGAGATGAGGCATGGTGATGGCACAATTCCTCCAATAACTCCAGAGCCGCCAAGATCGTCAATATCCGGCAAGCACGAGTAGAAATCCTCAAGTCCCGGTTTTCTTCTGTTTTCAACCAGTTTCAGTTCCATCAAGGAGGTGTCACTGCGTGCGGACTAGTCCATTTACGCTAACACCACATCCGCTAAGTTTCGAGACCACACGGTGCATGATTTAAAGCTGATGGATAAATGAATTGATAACTATGATGAGAGAATTGAAGAAGAGGGTCTCGTGGCTACGACTTTACAGAGGTCTGTTCTATGTATTAGCCCAACGCGCTGGTCAGATCTTGAGTACCACCTGCCTGACATTGGCTGTGCTATTCATAACTGAAGGCGGAAGGACAAAAACGATGTGAGGGTCCCAGAACAAAGGTTGACATTGAGCCTTCCTTCCAAATCATCGAACTGATGCTCCCCTCCCCCCATCCCCCACCCCCCACCCTGCACATCACTGGACTCTGTTAGGATACCATTTATTCTTTCTTTCATACTACCGTCTGCCCTATGGAGGCTCTGTCATGAGTCAGCGAAAACTCATTTCCCACCAGCCGCCGTGGCGAAGCGGTTAGTGTCGCGGACTCCTGGCTGGGAGGTCGTAGGTTCGATTCCCATCAGAGCTGTGTTGGATTTTTCTGCCCCAACCGGCTCCTGCCCGGAATTGAGTTTGCTATGGGCTCAGCTGAGAAGACCGGGATCACACCCTTTAGTTTCATCTAGTTAATGGATGCGTCTCTGAGAGTGCTGCTCAATTTTCCTGACCAACACTGCAGGTGTCTGTATATCTCGGGCCTGGTTGACGTCGGTATATATCATGAAAGTAAGGGTAGAGTACACCGCTGTCGTGCAGTCTCAGACTGGTATGGCAATCCGTAGCGTCATCTTCATCATCATCATTCTCGTTGATCAGCAGAAAAATGATCTCGAATTATGTGCCCTTCATGCCCTGCTCTCATGATGACCTCAGGTTCGATGTCCTTTCCGCGACTATACCTTGGTTATATTCTGTCGGGGTCACTTGTGTCAGCAGCAACTTAATGGGGGCTGTCGTTGGATGCACGTGGTGCAGTGGTGTCTTCCGGAGGGAGCGTTCACTCATGCCGGCTCCGCGACTAAGCAATTATTGTCGTCAGCAGTAGGAGATGGCCTGCGTATGATGGATCAGAACAGGCACAACTGAACACCACCGAAGTGACTCGGCAGCAGTGCAGCGTCTCCTCCGGTGAGTTGCCTCTTGATGGCTTGACCTTGACTGCTCCTTGTGGACTGCCGATGCCGGGGCTGCGGCGGGTCGGGCCGGGCTGTGGCTGTGAACGAGGGGTCGGAATGAAGAATGAGTGACGTGGGTGAAATGCCACTGAGGTGGCACAGAAGTGTGACAGTAAAAAAAAAAAAAAAAAAAAAAGCCTGATCCGGATCAGTGGTTGTCATCATGGCACCGATCCGGCATGCTGTCTATATCGTGAACAACACCTGTCTGAGATCTGACCCCACTAATGGCGAAACATGGCGGCGAGTTGCCGCAACACTCTCTGCTCTTTGTTTCTTTCCCATTGCCAAGTTCCAAGCGTCGTCTGTCCTCTTGCCCTTGCCGATTGACCCCGTGTCCCTAGAGCAGATAAACCTCAAGATACCAACAAGACAGGTTTATTGTCTAAACGCAGCTTTAAATTTTCACTCTTCTGCAAGTGCTCGCGTAAAATACAAATAAACTGAGACACGGTAGGTTAAGGAAGTATGTATGTCAAAGTGTAAATCAGAAACACACACACAGAGACGCACGCACGCACGCAAGCACGCACGCACGCATACATGCATATGCACGCACTCTCTCTCTCTCCTCTCTCTCTCTCCTCTCTCTCTCCTCTCTCTCTCTCTCTCTCTCTCTCTCCTCTCTCTCTCTCTGTCCGACCGTCCGACCGTCTGTCCGTCCGTCCTTCTGTCTGTCTGTCTGTCTGTCTGTCTCTCTCTCGCTCTCTCTCTCCCCTCTCTCTCTCTCTCTCTCTCTCTCTCTCTCTCTCTCTCTCTCTCTCTCTCTCCTCTCTCCTTCCGACCCTCCGTCCCTCCGTCCGTCTGTCTGTCTGTCTGTCTGTCTCCCCTCTCTCTCTCTCTCTCTCTCCTCCTCCTCTCTCTCTCTCTCTCATCCACAACTCCACAATCTTTCTCCCCCCCTGTCCCCCTTCCTCCCCTGTTTCTTTTTTTTTTTTTTTAATATTTTAATTTGCATTTTAATAACATGAAACACAAACATGAAAGGAAAAACAAAAGGGCATTGTCCATCCAAAGTCGAGAATAATTGTTTTAACAGCCAGAGGTAAAGAGAGCGAGAGAGAGAGAGAGAGAGAGAGAGAGAGAGAGAGAGAGAGAGAGAGAGAGAGAGAGAGTGGGGGATGGATGTTATCAATGCGTTTTCATTCAATGTCTATCTAGAGAAACATCTAAAGAGGCCTCGAATACATCAACAATATAGATAACATTGGCACGCAAAAGACTGTTCAAAATTCAACTTAGACTGTGGCAAATCGCAATCGGATAAATCATAAAAAGTAAAATACATTTAAGAACCCTCTATTAATGGTTATATATCATCCATTTTTCACAAAAGTCTGATATTTAAGATAAGTAAGGCATTGTGTTTTTCAATTTTGTATCGCCACTCTAGTTTCTTCAAAATACAGTTGTTCGTGGATGGTTTCCATTCAGTTTGCATGAATATATATAATACTTTGCAAATAGTACAATGAAGTAAAGGACACTGTCCACAATAACGTTTTTATCAAATCCTAAAAGCACCAGCGATTCAGTCAGTCTTAGGTTTTCTGCATTGGCACATTTTTCTCTAATCAAATCTGTAAGTACATTCCAAAAGAATTTGACATAATTGCATTTCCAAAACATATGGTCAATCGTATCTTTATTTGTACCACAAAAACTGCATTGTCATTATTTACGAACTTCCTCCCCTGTTTCAATACCTCTACCCCTTCTGTCCCTTCCAACCCCCTTCCTCCCCTGTTTCAATGCCTCTACCCCTCCCGTCCCTTTCCAAGCCCCTTCCTCCCCTGTTTCAATGCCTCTACCCCCTCCCGTCCCTTTCCAAGCCCCTTCCTCCCCTGTTTTCAATGCCTCTACCCCTCCTGTCCCTTTCCAAGCCCCTTCCTCCCCTGTTTCAATACCTCTACCCCTCCTGTCCCTTTCCAAGCCCTTCCTCCCCTGTTTCAATGCCTCTACCCCTCCCGTCCCTTTCCAAGCCCCTTCCTCCCCTGTTTCAATCCCTCTACCCCTCCCCCCCCTTTTCCCAAACCCCCTTTTCCTCCCCTGTTTCAATCCTCAAACCCCCCCCCGTCCCTTTCCCCCCCCCTCCTTTCCCCGGGTTTCAATGCCTCTACCCCCCCCTTTTTCCCTTTTTCCAAACCCCCCTTTCCCTTTCCCCCCCTGTTAAAAACCTCTCCCCCCCCCGCCCTTTTTCCCAAACCCCTTCCCCCCCTTTTTCAATCCTCTACCCCCCCTGCCCTTTCCAACCCCCTTCCCCCCTGTTTAAAATCCCTCTACCCCCCTGTCCCTTTCCAACCCCCCCCTTTCCCCTGTTTTAAATTCCTCAACCCCTCCCGCCCCCTTTTCCCAAAACCCCTTCCTTCCCCTGTTTCAATGCCTTTTACCCCCTGCCCCTTTTTCCAAGCCCCTTCCTCTTCCTTTCCCCAGCACATATTTGAAATTTTAAAAATAGCAAATGAAAAAAGGTGTCGGAAAAGTGAAAACCTTCGCATCTGCAGTGCTAAAACACCAAAAACCAAACACAGAAACCCCACCCTAATCCCCCCTGCACGAGGGCAAAAATAACTCCCCCAAACAGGCAACCCCAGTGCTGCCCCAGTAAGAAATGAAAAGGGTTAATTGGGAAAGGATTGGGGGGGGGGGGGGGGGGGGGGGGGGGGGGGGGGGGGGAGGGTCAAAAAATTAATAGAAATGAACCCAGCACAAATTTTTGAAAACAAAAGTAAGCAATAAAAAAATTTGAAATTAAAAAAAAAACAACCCGAAAAAGAAAAACAACCCCCCGGAAGTAAATAAGAAAAGAAAAAATAAACAAATAAGGAAATAAACAAATAAGGGAAAAATAAACAAATAATGGAAAAAAACAAATAAGGGGAATAAACAAATAATGGAAAAAAACCAAAAAAAGGAAAATAACAAAAAAAGGGAAAAAAAATAATTGGAAAAAACAAAAAGGGAAAATAAAAAATAATTAAAAATAAAAAAAATTTAAAAAACAAAAAAATGGAAAAATAAAAATAATGGAAATAAAAAAATTTGGGAAAAAAAAAAAAAATGGAAAAACAAAAAAAAAGGAAAAACAAAAATGGGAATAGAAAATAAGGAAAAATTTAAAAAATAAGGAAATAAACCCCCCCCAAATAATTTTTTAAATTTTTTTTAAACCCCCAAACCCCCCCCCCTTTTTTTTTTTTAAAAATTTCCCTTTTTTTTTTAAAATTTAAATTTTAATTTTAAGGGAAATTTTTTTTAAACAAATTTTTAAATGGGAATAAAAAAACCCAAGGAAATAAACCCAAAAATAAATGGGAAATAAACCAATTTAATGGAAAAAAACACCTTTAAGGGGGGAAATAAACAATTGGAAATTTAAACCCCTTTTAATGGAAAATAAACAAATAGGGAAAATTTTTAAAAAAACTTTAAAGGGGAATAAACAAAAATTTAAAAAAAAAAATTTTATTTGGGTTAAACTTCAGGAAAAAAAAAAAAAATTAAGGGGGAAAAAAAAAAAAAATTAAATTTAAAACAAAAAGGGGAAATAAAACACAAAAAAGGAAAAAAAAATAATGGAAATAAAAAATTTTGGAAAAAAACAAATATGGAAAAAAACTAAGGAAATAAAACAAAAAGGGGTTTAACTTTTAAAAATTTAACAAATTTTTAAAAGGGCCTTTGCCAAAAGTATTTTTTTGAAAAACAATGATCTGACATAAAGAAAATAAGACGGAACAACAAAAAAGAACAAGCAAACAAATAGGTGAGTCAGTAAGTAGATAAGGAAATGAAGAGAGTGCCGATCGCTCATCGATGCTTCTCTCCCCTCTCACTCTCCTCTCTCATCACTCTCTCTCTCCTCTCTCTCTCTCTCTCTCTCCCTCTCTCTCTCTCTCTCCTCCCCTCTCTCTCTCTCTCTCCCCCTCTCTACTCTCTCTCTCTCTCTCTCCTCTCTCCTCTCTCTCTCTCTCTACTCTCTCAAGTCTGTACACGGGAACGTTAGGGTTGTTTGTGTCAAGCACACAGCATCCTTTTAAACCCCAGGCTGAAACTCCAAGAAAACCCAAGTACATAAGCATGGTTCGCTTGGCATGCAAATGACACCGGTGCTGAGCCAGCCGTAACCAACCATGTCAATCAGCATAAACAAGGTTTTCGGATTCTCTGGTCCTTCGTGCCCTGCTCTCGTGGTGACCTCAGGTATCGATTTCCCGGTCCTGGTTGAAGCCCTGATTGAGTTCATGTCGAGGTCGCCTGTATCGGCGATTTCATGGGGCCTGTCGATGGACGGAAGTCATGTCAAATTTTTAACAAGAAACGGTATTAGTTCTACCAGGCGATACAGACAAACAGATTAAAAGACAAAACACAATGCATTTCGACCTCTTGGGTCTTCTTCAGGCAAAAACAAACAACATTAGGACAATGAAACGAAGAACGAGCAACCACTTATCTTTTCATATTCGGCGCAAAATGGGTGTTGGATGAAAACGAGGCTGTTAAGAAGGCATCATGGGAGTTGAAATGATAATAATGACAATAAGAGTAATGGCAACAATAGCAATGATAGTGATGCTAGTGGCGATGATGAAAACGTGAAGAATAAGATCAGGGATACTGGTGTCCTGTAATCTGTGTGTCTGTATCGTCTGGTTGGAACTAATACCGCTTCTTTTTAAAATTGCTTCATTGTCCACCCTCAGTACCTCGTTTTGAAACTAAGTGGAAGTGGTGGCGGCCAGCAGAGAAAAAAAAGCTCACTCACGCTGGCACCGCGACTGGGCAATGATCGTCAGTAGGGGGCGAATAGATAGTATCCTGCCTTATCTGGATCAGCACAGGCACCACAGCTAAGAGATTCCGCGGCATTGCAGTGTCTCCTCTGCTGGTTGCCTCATAAACGACTTGGCAATGAATTTTCGCTGTGGGTTTCCTGTCCCGGTCCGCGTCGGTTCCAAACCGTGTGCGTGTGCGTGCGGAGACCCTGACCGCTTCAGGTTTAGACTCGCCTCTCACCAATAACACCAGCGACAAGATCCCTCCCCCATCCCCCCGCCTCCTCCTACACCCCCACCCCCACCCCTTCCCCCACTTCCTCCTCAACCCCCCTCCCTCCTCCCCACACCTCCCCCCCCCCCCCCCCCTTAAGCTGAAATCTAAATTATGACTGACAAACACAGCGCAAACCTTCGCAAACCCCTAAGTATACGCAGTCATCAGCATAAAGATGTTGGTCGTTAACAGGAGAAGAAGAAACCGGAGTGTGATTGCAAGACGAGGAGCTGGAAATACCCAGGGTCTGACCAGCGCGTTGGGCTAAAGCGTAAGTCAGACATCTGCTAAGTCGTAGTCAGGAGACCCTCTTCTTAAATTGTCGCACCTTAGTCTTTAAAATTCATTGATCCATCAGTTTTCAATCATGCGCAGTGTGGTCTCAAAACTTAGCGGATGTGGTGTAGCGTATATGGACTAGTCCGCACGCAGTGACACATTGAGGAAACTGAAAGTGGGAAAGGGGGAGTGTAGGGGTAATGCCACTGAAGTGGCACAGAAGAGAGGGGGCACACCCCGCACGCGCGCACCACACCGCGCACCACACACACACACACACACACACCACATTGAGCTGTCACGTGGACCCCCCCCCCCCCCCTCTCCACGCCAACCCCATCCATTCAAGGCAAGCCACATAACTTGACCATTGCTGGGTCTGCAGCCAAGAGACGGATTGTCCAGACAGAGAGAGTGGCGTTATCGTAAACCGGACGTACACCAAACATGAAATCCGAAAGACACGCGCAAGCATGAAAATCAGACTCCGGCTACAATCGCCGTTAATTACTCTTGCAGTGTTATCATCCTCTTAGGGCCGCTACAAAATGTGTCAAGCGCTGGCAGGGCGGCTAACGTGTTAAGGTTCCTTGACAAAGCTTACGAAGTTACTATCAAACGTTCTGCCTGCCAAAGATACATAGAGAAGAGGATAAGTATCTCTCCTCTCTCCCCCCTACTCATTTACATTGGAGTCCTGTCCCCCCCCCCCCCCCCCCCCCCCCCCCCCCCCCCCCGCACAGGTAAATAAAGTACTCCAGGCGAACAATGTTTCAATTGGCCTGGCTGCCCTTTCGGTTTGGTTCCTTTTTTTTTTTTTTTTTTTTCCTTTTTTTTTTCCTGTCCCATCTTCTGTGCCACCTCAGTGGCATTGAGATCACGCCATTCATTCAGACTCCCCCATCCTCCACAGCCACAGCCCTGGCACCGGCGAATTGACAGGAAGCAGTCAGGGTCAAGTTGTCAAGAGGCAACCCACTAGAGGAGACACTGCACTGCTGCCAAGTCACTTCAGTGGAGTTGAGTGGTGCCCGTTCTGATCCAACATTCGCAGGGCACCACCTACTAAGCTCCCCGACTGACGACCATAATTGTTTGGTTGCTGAGGCAGCTGGAGCGAGCTCTCCCGCCGGATGTTCTTTAAGGTTAGAAACCAAGTATGTCTGGCATCTATACGTCCATAATACACATACACACATATATGTATACATGCATGTATAGATACGTGTGCATAGGAGCATGTTCTTACAAGCTAACAGATCACACAAACGCACACACACACACACACACACACACACACACACACACACACACACCACACAACACACATACACACGAACATGCGCGCACACACGCACATGCACGCACACAGTCCAAACACTACACACACACACACGCCACACACATAACACGCACACACACACACACACACACACACAACACACACACACAACACACACACACACACACGCACGCACACGACACACACACACACACAACACACACACACACACACACATGCATACACACACCATACTGACACATACAGGCACTCACGCACCGCATACACTGGCACATACACATGGACCCGTGCCACAAACCCATACCCAACACACCACACACACACACACACACACAACACACACACACACACACACACACACGCGCGCCGCAGCAGCGCGCGTACACTCACTACACACACACATACACACACATACAATGATAATAATGGCACAGCCAATGTAAGTTAGGTTACTCAAGGTCTGACCAGCGCATTGGCTAATACCCAAGTCAGACATCTGCTAAATTGTGGCCATGGCCAAGAGACCATCCTCTCACCTCAGTCATTTAACTCATATATCCATCAGCTTTGAATCATGCGCAGCGTGGTCTCGAAACATTAGCGATGTGGTGTAGACACAGTGACACCTTGATGAAGCTGAAACTGAATCTAGCTTCTCGTCTTCTATTCAGCGAGGTCGACCACTGCCTGCCCACGGACGAACCACAGTGTGTGCACTTCTAACTTGACAGCGGCACACTGTCAGCTGTAAAGTGTGGTTAGAGACAACCAATCCGAGAAGAGGAGGCAGACACGGAGCCAATCAGATCACGGGAAGTGGTGAATGCCTTCAGTGCGTGTGCAATGACGCTGCATGTAGAGAAAGGCAGGAACACTGATCCTGCCTCCTTTACATCTTTGGCCCGGCAACGCACCTCAGGAGAGTGACAATGTGTGTTGGTGGGTGTGTGTGTGTGTGTTGTGTATGTAGTAGGTGTGGTTGTGTGTGTGTGTGGTGTGTGTTGTGTGTGTGTGTGTGTGTGTGTGGGTGTTTAGTTCAAATTAACGTCTATCCACTCTAGGTGATATTAGACGGGGGGGAAAAAACAAAAAAAAAAAAACAAACAAACAAAACCTACATCAATGAAAACAGTCAAACAAAACCCTCATGATAACGCTAGAAAGCTACAAATAGTTTTGAAATGGGAGAGTATAGTGAGAGGCAGGAGACGGATAAGATTCCTTTCGTATATGTTATAAACTTATATCCTCATAATTTGAGTAAATAAAAGAAGAAACTATAAGTACTTTACTATTGGGACTCTTTGATAAAGAAAAAAAATCCCATAGGTTAATGCTGGATTCAAAAATTTGAATAGTAATTAGAAAGTATGGTTAAATTTGTTTGATAGCGACAAGAATAATAATCAACACGGTGTTGTGTGTGGTGTTGTTGTGTTGTGGGTATGTGTGTTTGTGGAGTGTTGTGTGTGTAGGTCGAGTTTGTTGTGGGTGTGTTTGTTGTGTGTTTTTTTGTGTTGTGTTGGTTTGTGTGTGATTGTTGGGTGTAATTAGGGGGTTGTGTGTGGGTGTGTTGAAGTGAGGAGTTTTTTGTCACAGTCGTGGGCGGCATGTGTTCGTCTTGCATTGATTTGATTGTGTTTATGTGTGAGAGAAGATATGAGTGTGTGATGTGTGTTTTGTTGCGTCATGCGCACGTTTGTGTGTGGAGTGGGATGCGTGTTGGGCGTGAGTGTGTCTATGAATCCAACCACAAACTAGCCAATTGTCTGTAACCTATTACTATCATTGACTGTAGTTAAATCGCCGTGGACCAATGTCCTTGTCGTCCTAACCGTATGTTTGATTTCACAAAGCTTCTGTTTTTTCATTTTGCTTGCCTCCTGTAACTTGCATAAACCCGTGGGTGGTTTGTGGTGGCACCGTCGATTCACTTGTATCGTCTTCTGGCATTCATATCGAAGACACGAAGAATAGACACACAAACGTGAGACCACACGGTCGACGTGGATTCCTTCTGTCCTCCCGTTCCTCGTTACAAGCATCTGTCATGACAAGTGTCGTTGTTTGCCGAAGTCTGTGTTGTTCTTTTTGTCTTGGCCGTCCGTCATTATTCCGTTGACTGCCTGTCAGTAAATCCCACACTAATCTCAGTAATGTAAACAATCCATCACTGGCTGTGGAAGTAAACGCCATCCATCACTGGCTGTGTAATAAACGAACCATTGTGCCAGCGAACAAAAGACTTCCTCTCTTTTGTTGGCGTGGACACAGTCTCCGCTAAAAACGTGCTGTATTTCATTATAGTATGGACTACGGAAACGTGACAAGAGCATTCCAGCTTGTGTGTTTGTGGGGGGAGGAGGGCGTAGAAGGGGTGGATCGTCTGCGTCTGCTTGGCGCGCCACGACGGTGTGTGTGAGTGTTGAAAATTGGGGGTGTGTGTGTTGTTGATGTTGTTTTGTTGTGGTGTGTTGTTGAGTGATATAGACGTTACTCACAATTTTCCCTGATGTCATTTCGACAGGTCCTATGGCTGTTTGTAATGCAGATTCTGCAATTAGTGGAAATCCTTTTCAATGGAATCCTTTGATTGTTTCCATTGTTCACACTTTTTTTGTGTAAACAAGTTTTTTGAGAATGTTGATGACAGAGAACTGATTGTACTGACTACGTTGATAGATCACACAAAAAGAACAAAAATTGCCTCTGACATTTGAATATTCTACTGGCAAAACAAAGTATCTAATTGTTCATATAAACTTTCTAAATCGTTCCAGTCTTCAAAGAACTGAATATTTGACTAGTTCTCCATCAGTGACGAGATTGATAACATTCTTGAATTTTTCAGTCATCCAAATGATCCATCAACGCTGAAACGAACTGACGTCCATGTCTATATCCATCATTCCCGGGCCACGATGTATTGACTGCATCCACATTTTACTTCATAGATGCTATTACAAGACGACACCCAAGCAAAACTTTCCCCTTTTGATGGTATGGTATCAACCCATTAAGAATTCATAATAAAACTCCCGTCGCTTGTTTGTTACCGTAACATATAATCGTTAAAATAACTTCATGCCTGAATTCCACCATAACTGCTAGGAGTAAAACATTTTATATCAACTCCATCTGTGGGTGAAGACAACCTCTGGGTGAAGACAACCACCGGGGTAAGACACCCTGCTGGTGAAGACAACCTCTGTTCCCAACAGACATTATCTGTAACCCCAACAACCTACATTTGAAGGTCCCACTGAATTGGTTCCAAATGACTAGACCGAGTATCATAACAAAGGCTATGTAGGTGCATTATTCACAATGTACAATAGGCTACTACTCAAAACCAAATCACCGCTTGTCCACAGCGAAAACTGTCCGATTTTGCCTCTATCCCCACCACCTCCCCTGGAAGTTGTACCAGACCAAGGTGAGCACCTGAAGTCTCCATGCATCAGTCTTTCATTTATAGTTCGTCTAGGGTCAGGAAAACCTGAGCAAAACTGCAAACACCACGAACACTAATCCGAGTGACGCGCAAAACTGTTTTCAACTGAACCGCAAAGATTCTCCCCCCCCCCCCTCCCCCCTCCCCCCCCCCCCCCCCCCCCCTCCCCCCCCTACAGGACAAGGTGTGTGTGATAACCTTCTGATCCCCCATACTCTCTGTGACCTTCATTCAATAAGCCCGTCATTTTTCATAAGAAAATGACGCAACCCGATACATGACTCCTATTCGCACTGCGCTTGTTTTAATATTTCATAATCCAAACGACGAAACTACTGGTTAGTTTTTGCTTTAGTGCATTACCTTATGATTTCAAACGTTGTGCAGACTTGTATTGGTATTAAAATTAAAATATTTACAATTGTAGAGCTTGGAAAACGCTGTACTTGACCACTCGTAGTTATCCAATGGCATGGTTTCTCCTCCGCGCATGTGCATAAGTATTGCACCCGTTCCTTCATACGAACTTGACAACGACGCAGGTCGACAGAAATGTAAGCACGACACAAAGTCTAACTTTTCGAAAAGAACAGCCTGTCGAAGGAATCAGTCGAGCCAGACTGAAAGGACTGCAGGGCATTCAACGACACCCACAACCTTTACGTGGAAGGCGTTAACGATTCCCCCCCCCCCCTCCATCGTTCCGTGGCGAGTCGATAACTGTAGCCACTGAAGACTGTGGGTAGGGTAAAACAGGCTAACTCAATTTTTCGTGTACGCAACAAAATTATTTCACTATAATCGCATAAAGCACCTTTTACCGTTCAAATAATATTTTGTGCGCGCGATCATTTAAAATCTCGAATAAATATTTCAGATTTACAGTCACACGTATATTGATCGTATAGCTTCCATCTTCCATACTTTTGCCTCATCGTGTCCGTGCTGCCATTACTAACCTATATAATGTAAATTCTATTTCAGTTCACCGTGGCATGCAACCATATTTAGAAGATAATATTTGTGTGAACGCAAGTATATTTATTAAATCGAAAACGGAGTTCAAGTTATAACGGACACATTTTCTCGGATCTAATGATCTGTATAGTATGACGATTAACGACTCTGATTAAATCTGTTCAGGATATAATCGTAATTTATCCAAGCATTAAGCCTTGGCGAATACACAGTCAGCAAGATTGGATCTGCGTGTACACGTTTCCTTCTTTGTTAACGAACTAGTCGTAAACGCAATTTTGACGGAAACAATTGTAAATGATAAGCAAGCTAGTGCAATTGTAAAGTGTTTTGAGCGTGTATGTGAATTAAGTGATGTCCACTATAAGCAAATCTAGAGACTTGTTATCTTGCAGTACTTATCCATTTACGCCACCATTCATCTCTCCGCTCGTTATTTCATCATCGTCACAACTCTTTATCCTGCTAGCTTTCTTCGTTAGAGGAACGTCTTGCGTGACAACCTTGCTGGAGCTGAAGTGAACTGTGAACGTCACGAAACTCCGAACACTACAACCCGATTCCAGAAGCAGAGGTGGCAATCACATAAACACATCCCTCCGCATTCAAGCACGCCACAACACACCCAGACATTTTTGTGTATATTTTTGGTGTGGGTCATAACTATATTCCATGTTATTCTCCGAAATATTCTTGTAGCCCGAACGATACAATCGAATATGTGCTAACTGCAAGAACGAAGTGTAGCAGGACAGAGACTTTCTGTTTCCAAGTGAATGTCATATTCATTTCTTTTTTGTAAGTCATTACATAAGCGCAAACGGACATCAGCATTCAAAGCAACGCAAACAACATTCTCATTCAATTCATCAGCATCGTTACTCTCATACTTATTAAATTCAGTTTTGTTATCAAAATCAACTCTTTTCCATCTTTAGAAGAAATGAAGGTATGGACGTAAGTTGTAACTTTCCCTACAACGTCTACGTTCTTGTCTGAACATTCAACCATCCCATATATGAATGGGGCTTTATAAATCCGCCCCATATTATTTGGGGGCATGTACCCCGGGGATCTTTCGATCTTAAAGGTACCTGAATTCAGTGACGCAGGCAAATTGTAGACCGCACCCATTCACACCTTTTTTCTATGGAGGTTGGGCGTGCGCTCCGTATCTATTAATATGTTTGACCATCCAACATATAGCTAGAAAAATTTTAATTGTACATTTTTGTCCATAAATAATTACATTTAATTTCGTTAGTCGCGACGCTATTTGTTTAATATTTCCCTAATTTTAAGAAAAGGCCACAACACAGTACAGCGAAAGTAACGACCATTCAATTCACGTCATAATACCACACAGTTTTAACTCTTATAGAATCATTCACTAATCTATTGTGAAGAAGAAGATGTTTATTCAATTCCAATTAGTGCAATCTTTGACTTACTTACTGCATTTGAGTTGCAGTAGATGGTGTGTGTCGGATTTGACACAAGATTAGAGAAATATTTGAATACTCTAAACAGCATTTTCAACGTAAGCTGTTAACGTGGATCGAGTGCACCACGAGGCTATTTTTGCGGGCACCGAAGTGTCTTGGTGAATCGACGTACGATTATCGGGAGATATAATTTTCGCACGTCCGTCGTCCACTATACGTTTCGTTCGGTACTGTGGTGCAAACCGGGTTGGTTTGTTGACGTGTTTTGAATACACCTGTGGTTTCGATGTGTTCATCCCATTTTTACATACATTGGTTTGTGTAGTGTGTTTCCCAGTCGAGGTGAAAAGTTGTTTTCTTTACACTCTGGGTATTCTGAACTTGTCAAATATCATATGCAATTAACGCGTGACGTATTCGGTTTCCGCTTCTTGTATAATAAATTTGTTAAGACAACAGGAGACTTGCAGTGGTATGGACATGCGACGAAAAGTCCCGAATTCAGGCGGCATCTGCCACTATAAAGTCAGATCTCAGCAAATTCAAACTAGTCGCAATTCCAACAATGGAAAGCCAGCACTAGACTAGCCTAAAAACAAACTCCCTCTTTACAATCAAAAGAGAAAGAACATGAAAGGAACGAAACTGAAGAACAAAACGAGAGCAGCAATAAAGAGATGGTGATGCTCAACCAAGTGCAGCGCCCCATCCATTCTAACAGACTGTAGTGTCCGCTAAGGTAAGTTACCTTACTTAGAAGACAAGGACGACCTTGAGTCATATTTGACTCAATTTGAAAAGGTGGCCGTCATCAACGGATGAAACAGGAGGAATGGGGTGCCAGTTACTCCATTACTCAAGGCAGACTAAAGCTATGTGAAACTACCCGCGCAGAGTCGGCGGACTATAACCGCAGTCAAACACACTTTGCATAAGTTCCAACTGAGTCCGGCATTACAGACAGAATTTCTACCAGCACGCAAAGAGCACTGACACGTCATGTTCATTATGAATCGTTTGTCTATGTGGCTAGAAGGTGGTGAATCTGTCCAACAGGACTAAAAGACGTAAAGAGATGTTTTAATCCTGAGAAGTTTCTGGAAGCATTGGCCTTTATCAGGCAAGATTTGTCAGAGAAAGAATCCACAAGACTGGAAAGGAAGCCTGTTGCACAGCAGATCTGTTTGAACAGACGGAGACTGTTGAGAGGAGAGACCGTGATAACAAACCTGATCATCGTAGGCATGGTCCACGGGACATAGAAAGAGGTCACGCAGGAAGTTCAGAAAAGAGGATAAACCGAAAAACTGTAACCTGACAAGAAGGCAACGACAGAGAAGTTATATGCGCGCTCAGAGAAATGCTACCGATGTGTAGGACCACATCACCAGATCAGAGGGATGCACGCAAAAGAGTAATGACACAGCGATGTGTCTCCTGACGACAACGGCTTGCAACAAGTCAAACTGAAAGGATGATCAACAAATGTGTGCTAATTGTAACGGATCGAATTCAATCCTTATTCAACATGGTAGTCGAGGGAAAACACAGTGGATGCTGAGAAGATACAGCTCTACCGATGACGATCGTGATGATGGACTTATTTTTCCGGAGACATTGTTATAATACAAGGTCAGAAAAAAAGGTTCACATGGGCATCGTCATCATCAAACAAATCTTCCTGTGGCGAAGTACACATGAGACCCCTACTTCTCACAAACTGAATACTCTTATGAAAAACCCGTTTGCACAGATTGATTGAAAGACACGAAGCAAGAAAAAGATCATCAATGTACCGTCTATCCCAGCCAAGGGCGCAGCAGTCAGTTACCGGGAAACAGATGAAACCGCTCAAATTAAGGAAACATCATGCAGCGGTATATCTCCTGCAGAGTTGAAAGAAGAACTGCAAAAGACCCATCCACTCAAGAAGCTGATTGAGTTGGCCCGTAAACCTGACAACGCACGTACCAGCAAAACAGAGTTGAAACATCATTCCTTGATCAAGAAAGGAATACTGTACAGAGGCGTACACCAACGACGCAACATACCCAATTGTGGGACCCAGAAACTTAGATCTAATTACACCAGTACCTCATGACATACCTATGTTCTGGACACCTTGGTGTAGACGTACAAAAAGCGTTCTGAACATGATTTTCTTTGGCCAGGAGTGGACGGTGACGTCAAAAGATATTGTGGCGTCACGCGCTACTTTCAGAGATGTATAAGCAGAAATAGTATTCAGAAAGCCCCATCAAGAGGATGCCACTGATAGAGATACCATTTCATCGTGGGTTGCCAGTGGATAGCATTGTACCCATCAACCCCAATGTCACATCAGGGAAGAGATACATGCTCACCGTAATTGATTATGCTACCCTAACGCAAACAACACACTCCGTAACATCAACATCAAGAGCGGTGCTGAAGTTTTTTTTTTTGTGTTTTTTTCTTAGTGGGAAATCGGGACGCGATGGGTATACCAACACAAATTCTCATGGCCAAAGTATCAATTTCTTTCTGGACAATGCAAGAGGTCTACAGACACTTGACATCAAAGTTATCACCACAACGCCATACCACGCTCAGACCAACGGACTCGTGGAAAGATTTCATGGCCGTTGAAGATCATGTAAGAAAACTTTGTTTGGATCGCCCAAAGAATGGGACAATTTTCTTCCAGCAGTATTGTGCGCTTACAGGAAGCACCACAAGAAATCACTCAAGTTCTCACCAGTTGGAACTACTCATGGGAACATGTGCGCGACCAATGCATCTTAAAACAGATCTGACAAGACAGGAGCGAAAACAGACAGCAGAACAACAGCGAATAGTCTCGATCTGAAGGAGAGGATCGAATAAACACAAGATACTCGTGACAATCTGGACAAGCTGGGCGACGTCAAGCGAAGTACTACAATGGAAAAACGAAAATGAGACATCTCATTCCTGGAAACAAAGTACTAGTGCTACTTCCAACAGAAACACAACAAGCCCATTTAACCGGAAAGACCGGACAAGCCATTTCCCGAAGTGAATCCAATCATTACATGCTTGAATCAATCGCAAGGAGAGACATACCACTCATCTCCCAAAGAATACTTCGAAAGAAAGGATTAAGCCACCAAGAGGTACGTTTGCAGTTTTATGCAGCGGAGGATCATGAAGAGTAATTGACTGATCATATACCACTAACCTACATTTGCAGAGACCGAGGACTCCAGCAATGTTTGTATATGGACCCCAACCAATCCAAGGACCAAATGGCAGAGCTGAAAACATGTTCGCGTCATGCCAAAATTATCACGGATTTGCCAGGGAGAACCACTCTGGTTACCTGGAGTTGAGACCGGCATCGCAACAACCAGAGAAGGTACATCAGTACCCGAGCCACATTCTCAGATAAGAAACTGTTGAAAAGAATGATCAAATGCTACCATGGAGTGAAAGAACCGAGCTAATCACCATACAATGCGCCCATTGTTTGTTAGTCCAAAAGAAAGACTCAACCAGTCAGGTTTGTATCGACTACAGATACTGACACTTATGACGAATTTGATGCAGAGCCAACTACCAGACATTGATACCATCTTGGCGAAATCGGAAAAGCACATTACTTTTCCAAATTGATCTGTCAAGGGATTTTGGCAGATTCCGATCATGAGAAAGGACCAGCCAAAGACAGCTTTCAGTACCCCCAAGGACAATACCAGTGGAAACGTCTGCCCTTCGTTATGAGAAACGCAAGTGCCCCGTGATCACAGATGATGAGGAAATTACGGATGACAAAAGCTCAAAAATGGTCCATCAACTTTATTGATGACAGTTTTGAAATCGCTATCTCCCGAGACATGGGAGAACATGTTTATGCAATCAAAGCCGTATTCAAGAGACACATCGAGCAAAGTACAGTTGTTGAAGATTGAGGCCCTCTGGAAATCACTGCACATTATATACAATTACAATACCGACACATTGATCCTGCACCGTGTTAATTATGAGGTTTAAAATAACAGATATTCCTGTAATCGACTTATAATGACTGTCACTTTTCTTGGTGTTCTCTGCTTAAATAGATTTTTCGCTAATAAGGGGGGTATTGTGACATTCATCAAAAGCCATTTTCATTTCATTAGAAAATGACGCAAATCGATAACATGACGTCTTATTTGCTCTGCACTTTTTTTTATATTATCTATATCCCAACTAACGAAACTAATTGTTAGTTTTTTGCTTTCGTAGCATACCTTAAATTTCACAAACGTTGTGCAGAACTTTATTTGAACAATAATTAAAATAATTATACAAACGAAGAGCTTCTTGGAAAAACCATGGTACTGACCAATCATAGTTATCCATGTGTCATGTTTCCGTCCCGTCCCGCACCGCATTGCAGTATAATATTTGACCGTTGCTTTCATACGAACCGTTGAATATCAACCAGTCACGTGAAATTTGGCTCGCAACAAAGACAGCAAATAACAAACAAAAAACGAAAGTCTAAACTTTTCGAAGAAGAACAAGCCTGTCGCCAGGAATCATTCGAGGCGCAACTGAAAGGGGACTAGCAGGGCAATTCGACGCACACTCCTACAAATAAGCAACCTTCGGTAAGGCGTTAAACGATTCTCATCGTTCCGTGGGCGAGTCGATAACTGTAAGCCACTGAGAATCGTGTTGAGGTAATAGGTCTAAATCATTATTTTTTCGGTGTAGCGCACAAAATTTATTTCAATATAATCGCATTAAAAGCACATTTATATAAAACCAGTACAAAAATAATTTTTGTGCGCGCGATCATTTTAAAATGCTCTGAATTAAATATTTCAGATTACCAGTCAACAAACAACACTAGATGATATCGTAGAGGCAGCTCATCTATCCTTCATCTGTTTGCTTCTCATCATACGTGTTTACCATGTACTAATCCATACTATGTAAATTCTAATTCAGTTCACCCGTTGCATGCAACCAAATGGAAAGATATGAATTTTGTGTAACGCAGATTATATTATAAATCGAAAACGAAACAAGTTATGAACGGAACATTTTCTCGGATCTAATGATGCTGTATAGTAAAGATTAAACTGATCTGGGGGTGAATTAGATCTGTTTCAGGGAAGTAAATATAATCGTAAATTATCAAGCATTAAAAGCCTTGCGAATACCACAGTCAAGGCATATTGGAATATTCGTGTACACTTTCCTTCTTTGTAACGAACTAATGTCGTAAAGCAATTTTTGAAAGGAATCAATTGTAAATGATAGAAGCAAGCTAGTGCTATTGTAAAAGTGTGTTAGGAGTGGATGTAGTGGGTGGAAATAGTGATGTGCCACTAGAAAGAGCAAGAACAAAGACATTGTAATCTGCAGTATCTATTTTCCTTTTACGGGACGTCCATCCTGTTCATCTCGTCCCGCATCTTATCTTCATCTTCGTCAACACATGCTTATCCTACTACATTCTTCGTTGAGAGAACTGCTGGCGTGACAACCTTGCTGGAGCTGGAAGTGCACTGTGAACGTCAGCGAACTCCGTACCGCTACAATACATACACAACGATTCCTGAAGCTGATGGCCAATCACATAAACACACATCCCTTAACCCTCCCACCCTCCCATTCAAGCACGCCACATACACCCGCAGACCATTTAGTGTATTTTTTTTTTTTGTGCATAACTAAATTCCATGTGTATTCTCCTAAGAATATTCTTGTACACGAACGGACCATCGTATTTGTAGCTACTGCAGAACGAAGTGGAGAAAGGACAGAGACTTTGCCGTTTTCAATGAATGTGCATGATCATTCTTTGTGTGTAATTCCATTTTCATAAGCGCAAAAGGACATGAGCATTCAAAGCAACCAAACAACCATTCTCAATCAAATCATCATCATCGTTACTCAATACTTTCTAAATTCAGTTGTTGTTATCAAAATCAAAACCTCTGGTTCCATCTTTTAGAAAGAAATGGGAAGGGTTGGACGAAAGTTTAACTTTCGCACCATCCTACAAAAAAACAACGGTCTATCGTTCTGGTCTAACATTCAAACTCATCAATTATGAATGGGGCTTTTATAAATCGTCACACTCTCCTTAGAGGAATCCTCCCCCCTCCCCCCCTCCCCATCCCCCCCCCCCCCCTCCCCCCCCCCCCCCCCCCCAAGCTGGACTAAGCAGTAAGTGACAGCCTGTCTGAACCTCCCCAGGCTCTCCTCCCTACAAAGAGGCTTCCACCTGGTGACCTTTTCGTGCTCCGTCCGGCATCCCACTCCCCATGGAACTTC
>CM031612.1:71435690-71458190 GCA_018398815.1 Conus ventricosus | reverse complement strand
GAAGTGAGGTCTTTCTTAAGGAATGGTGGGATGTGTCACTTACTCTTCGACTCCCCCCCCCACCCACCCACCCCACCCCCCACCCCCGCCTCCCTCCACCCTCTCCACCATAATTCTTCGCCGATACTTTTCTTCTCTCTGTTGTGGTGTGAGTTGTCATTCGACAGTCGTTTCGACCTATGGAACTTCTCTGTTTTTCCAAAGTCATCGTTTGTCTGTCAGATCGTTTGTGAAAATACTGGGTTGTAATATTCACTCTCCTCCCTGCCCTCCCCTCCCCCCCCCCTCTCCCCCTTCTCCTCTCTTCTTTCTGCCACCCCCCCCCCCCCCCCCCTCCTTCCCCTCGCTCCACCTTCTTAAACTTTGCGTGTTACTTTGTGTGTGTGTGTTTTTTTTTTCTTCATGTGTAATCTCAGTGTGTGTCTTGTTTCTGGAATCGACTTGAAGAGTTGCCTGCCTTTTGCCAGACTTAATGTTCCTTAGTGGCAAATGTGTGTAGCAATTGGAATGTGGTATTGACCCAGAGACTAAGGGATGACGCCGATCAATGTGTGTAGCAACTGGAATGTGGTATTGACCCAGAGACTAGGGGATGAGGCCGATCAATGTGTGTAGCAACTGGAATGTGGTATTGACCCAGAGACTAGGGGATGACGCCGATCAATGTGTGTAGCAACTGGAATGTGGTATTGACCCAGAGACTAAGGGATGACGCCGATCAATGTGTGTAGCAACTGGAATGTGGTATTGACCCAGAGACTAAGGGATGACGCCGATCAATGTATGTAGCAATTGGAATGTGCTGTTGACCCAGAGACTAGGGGATGACGCCGATCAATGTGTGTAGCAATTGGAATGTGCTGTTGACCAGAGACTAGGGGATGACGCCGATCAATGTGTGTAGCAACTGGAATGTGGTATTGACCCAGAGACTAAGGGATGACGCCGATCAATGTGTGTAGCAACTGGAATGTGGTATTGACCCAGAGACTAAGGGATGACGCCGATCAATGTGTGTAGCAATTGGAATGTGGTATTGACCCAGAGACTAAGGGATGACGCCGATCAATGTGTGTAGCAATTGGAATGTGCTGTTGACCCAGAGACTAGGGGATGACGCCGATCAATGTGTGTAGCAACTGGAATGTGGTATTGACCCAGAGACTAGGGGATGACGCCGATCAATGTGTGTAGCAATTGGAATGTGGTATTGACCCAGAGACTAAGGGATGACGCCGATCAATGTGTGTAGCAACTGGAATGTGGTATTGACCCAGAGACTAAGGGATGACGCCGATCAATGTGTGTAGCAATTGGAATGTGGTATTGATCCAGAGACTAAGGATGACGCCGATCAATGTGTGTAGCAGTTGGAATGTGGTATTGACCCAGAGACTAGGGGATGACGCCGATCAATGTGTGTAGCAATTGGAATGTGGTATTGACCCAGAGACTAAGGATGACGCCGATCAATGTGTGTAGCAGTTGGAATGTGGTATTGACCCAGAGACTAGGGATGACGCCGATCAATGTGTGTAGCAGTTGGAATGTGGTATTGACTCAGAGACTAGGGATGACGCCGATCAGTGTGTGTAGCAACTGGAATGTGGTATTGACCCAGAGACTAATGGATGACGCCGATCAATGTGTGTAGCAACTGGAATGTGGTATTGACCAGAGACTAAGGGATGACGCCGATCAATGTGTGTAGCAACTGGAATGTGGTATTGACCCAGAGACTAGGGGATGACGCCGATCATCCTCTGGTGAAATGTAAAGATACAGAGTGAAACTCTCATTAAGAATTTTGGGAGATGTGTTAAGAAATGTCGTCAAATGTAAGAATAAGATTTGTTCGTGCACGCGTGTGCGTTATGTGTGAACAGCAATGTGTGTATGTGTGTGTGTGTGTGTTGTGTGTGTGTGTGTGTGTGTGCGTGCGTGCGTGCGTGCGTGCGTGCGTGCGTGCGTGCGTGCGTGCGTGCGTGTGTTTGTGTGTGTGTGTGTGTGTGTGTGTGTGTGCGTGCGTGCGTGCGTGCGTGCGTGGGTGCGTGCATACGTGCGTGTGAATGCGCGCACACGCACGCGCGTGCCTGTGTCACTTGTATTAAAAAGAAAAACAGTGTAACTAGAAGGTGTAATATTTTATTTGATATAGCTAAACGAGAACTGGGCTTATGTGAGACTGTGTTTTTGACTAGAATCACACACACACACACACACACACACACACACACACACACAACACACACACACACACACACAACACACACACACACACACCACACACACACACACACACACACACACACACACACACACTCAGAGCGAGAGAGAGAGAGACAGACAGACAGACAGACAGACAGACAGAGTTGAAGGGGGAAAAATGTTCAAAACTGTCCTACAATTCCTTAGTTCAATCTGAAGAGCAGTCGAACTTGATCTTCATTGAATACGAAACTCTCCCTTGCAGAAGGGCATGGGGAGAGGGGCGGGGCGCAAAAGTCTTGGAACAAGGAAGCAAATGGAGGTTGGGAGAAGAGCAGAGAGGAGAGAGAGAGAGGGAAGAGAGAGAGAGAGAGAGAGAGGAGGGGGGGGGGGGAGAGAGAGAGGGGGGGAGGGTAGCAAAGTGACATCTTTTCAAGACCTTTGCTCGCAAACTACGGGAGAAGCAGATCTACGACTCATCCATATCTGGCCGAACAGTCAGGTCGTTGACCCCCAATGTCCGCTTGCCCCACATACGACCCGCTAGCCTTTCTTTTTAATGCACAGGGGGTCTGGGTTTATTCATGCACTGATGGAAGATGCACAGACACTTTCAAACTATTAAATCAGTTTCATTTACTACCCTTCGCTGGCTGCTTTGGGGGTGCTGTTAGATTCTTTTGTGAACCATGGTGGTGAGAGCACCACAGTATTATGGACTGTGGTGTGTCTCTATTTGACGCCAGGAGCACAGATACAACCAGCCGTGTCTCCCTGATGAGTCCGATCCAGCGGACGAAAGGCCTCGGAGCATGCAGGCAATGTAAATAGATCTGTCTTCGAGAGGGATAACGATGGCTCTCACATGCAGCTAGTGAAGCGTTTTCATATTTAAAATATATTTTCTTAATTTCTTGTTCCAATTTTCTTCATCTTCAACTCCCCCCCCCCCCCCCCTCCCTATGTTCAAATCTTTGCCAGTCATTACTATGATGACAGAGGGGTTTTGGCCTGCGCTTGTTTTTCCCCACTATTAGATTGTTCGTCTTTGTATTTGTCTGACTTTATTCAAGTTTAAAAGGCTGTGCCAGTCTCGAATAAGAGTTACTCTGAGTTAGGTTTTCTTATGGGAGCAAGAGTGACCTTCTTGTGTTTACTATTCCCTGCCTCATTCATGTTCAAATTTCGTTTCAGTTACACACGTGTACCTTTTAGCCAGGTGAAAAGCGTACATCAGAACCTGTCCACCCCACCTCACCTAAGCAGCCGATCTCAATCACACCCTCACACCCTATCCCCTCCCCCTCTCTCTCTTTCTCTCTCGCTCTCCCTCTCTTCTCTCTCTCTCTCTCTCTCTCTCTCTCTCTCCTCTCGCTTTCTCTCTCTCTCTCTCTCTCTCTCTCTCTCTCTCTCTCTCTTCTCGCTCTCCCCCTCTCTCTCTGTCTGTCTGCCTCCCCCACCTCTCCCTGTCTCTTCCCAGTGTGTGATATACACAGATTACCCATCGTTACCGCACATCCATCCACATTACCCATCGTTACCGCGCATCCATCCACATTTTCAACACAAATCTGAAAATTCTAGGAAAATGGACGTCTATGAACAAAGAACCATTTAGGTGAATGAAGGAACGAAAAAATGAAAACGAATGAAAGAATGAATGAGCAAGGGAATGAATAAATGAACGTGTGTGTGTGTGTGTGTGTGTGTGTGTGTGTGTGTGTGTGTGTGTGTGTGTGTGTGTGTGCGCGCGCGCGCGCTCGCAAGGCATGCTCATAACACACTGACCAGGTTTTCATACACAGAAAGAGAGACAGACAGACAGACGGACAGATTTGATTTTTTTTAATGCTTTAAAAAGCTCTACAATTTATCAGTTAAATGTGGTGAAGTCGAAATTGATTTTCAAGGAATAAAAAATACTGCTCTATTGCAGAAGGAAGGGGCGACAGGAGATTAAGGAAGGAGGAAGGGTGGTGCGGAGGTGGGTGAGAAGAACAGCGGGGAGAGAGGGGGGGGGGGGCGAAGTGAAATCTTCTCCAGCAGACCTTTGCGTACGAGGAACGGAAGAAGCAGACGGGCTCCTTTCTGGCCGTGAAATCAGGGCGTTGAACTGTTGGTCCGTTTCTCCTCATCAACGCCACCGGCCGTACCACCGATTTCCGATCTTTCCCGGAAATAACCGAACGTGCACGGTCACTGACTCGGCTCATTAAAGGGAGACATCAACACTACCATGCCTTGCCTCCCCTGAGGGCTTGTCGCTCGCTTTTACTCGGGTCGGTTAGAATCAGGACAATCGGGTGATGCGGCGAAACGGACATTGAATGTCGCTGTGCTGCACCGTGACATTGGTCAGTGTCTGCGGCAGCGTTGTGGGGGGGGGGAGGGGGGGTGGGGGGGGAGGGGGGGGATGACGGGTAAGGTAGGGTTAATTGATGCTTATAGCCGCCGACCGACAAAGGGCCATGGAACATTATCTGGGCTGTCAGCGCGTTGATGTCAATTCACAAAAATTAAATATAAATAGGCATGGAACAAGTAGATAATAAACGATAAACTGTGTTAGATGTGTTCGGTTATGGTGTTTATGGGCAAAGCTAGGGGCATCCTTTTTTGGGGTATGTTATCCTTGTTTTTTTCTGTTGTGCTCTGGCTGTCATGTATGCTAGGCGATTCGCTAGTTGTAAGCAGCATTCCTTTGGAGTTATGTTTTGTGGGGGAGCAAGAGTTACCCTATTGTTTATTGTCACGGCATAAGTCAATCAAAAAAAAAAAAAAATCCACACAACACTTTAAAATGCACCTTCTTAAACACCCGGAAGTTCGTTAAAACTCTTTCTTCCGTAGAATTCAGATTCAGACACAAAAAAATGTTATTCGCTTCAAAAATTTCTTAGATCTCATCAGGTGGGACATCTATGAACAAGGTTTTTCATGGGTCTGCTGTAAAGTGTTTATGTCTCACATCATGCAGGTCCGAACACTCCAAAAGATATATTTCACTGTGGGCGGATACATGACATGGAAGGCACCACGGAGCTTCTTCACCTATTAAAGATAAGAATGGGTGAGGAGGGGGGGGGGGGGAGGGGGAGCAAGAATGGTGGATCTTCTCCTTGACGTCTTGGTTAGTTTAGTTGAAATGGCCGCCCACTTCACTTCGTTCAATGCGGCGTGTGTGGGGGTGTGGGATGGGGGTGGGGTGATGTGAGAGGGAGTATTTTGATTATATATCGTCATCATCAAATGACAAGACATTAAGCAAGCAAAGTACGTGATTTTTTTTTCTCGGTGCCAACAAACGAACTTTTCTTATATTCAAATTATACCATCTGCAAGCGCTAACCCTTACCTTAACTTACCGGTACTCATAACCCTTACCACAACCCAACCTAAAACTAACGTCAGAAAACCTTTATTTGAAAACAATAAACAAGACGAAAAACTTAAAAACTTTTCCTGATGTTTCGCAATTGTTTTCAGAGTGACTCCTGGAACATGGCAATTGGAGACATTGTTCCTTATTTCATGCGACATTTCGCTTAAATCTGTAACCCGATTTTCCGGTGATCTTGGCAGACGCCGCTAATTCTACAGGGGAGGGGGGGGGGGGGCGTGGAGAGAGGAGGGGGTAACCTTCATTGTTCGACATCAAGACCACCAGGAGCTACATGTAAATTTTGGCAGCAAAAGTGACAATTTTTTTTTTGTTCGAATGTCTGGGGATATGACTGGCAACGTAGAATCGGTTATTCTGTCCAATGAGCCAGACGCACCCAGACATGACAGTTTCTTCTGGGGGGCCGATTGGTTACATTGCGGTTGGGGGGGGGGGCCTGCGAAAAGAGAGCAGGAAGTACCGTTCAACATTATAAGGCATGGTCTGTAATCAAGGGTACATCCCTACACAGAACTAACCTACTCTAACTTATCCTATAATCGGAACCCTAATAATCAAACTGTAGTAACCAGTAAAACAATAAAATAAAAACTTCACAGTAAAATACGCGTGCCGTGGGAGGGAGGAAGGCGAGGGGGGGGGGGGGGGGGGGGGGGAGGCACGGGAGTGTCTCTCCGCTCCACACTTGTAGTTTCTGTTTCAGTTTCATCAAGGAGGTGCATCTGAGTGCGAATTAGTCCTATACGCTGCACCATATCGCTGAGTTTTGAGACCACTTGCGCTTGATTTGATGATGTTGGTGTCAATGATGAACGACGAAGATGTGTGAATTTCTGAAGAGGGTCTCGTGGCTACGAATTAGCAGATGCTTACGCTTTAGCTCGGCGCGATGGTCAGGTCTTGGGTTCCTACTCTTTGCATTGGTTGTGCTTTATTATTTTTGTATGGGTGTGTGGTGAGTGTACACCTCTGTGTGTGTGGTGGGTGTGTGTGTAGTGTGTGTGTGTGTGTGTCTGTGTGTGTGTGTGTGTGTGTGCTGTGGGTGTGTGAGGTGTGTGTGTGTGTGTGTGTGTGGTAGGTGTGTGGGCACTAGCAAAGGATGTGTGTTTGTGTGTATGTGTGTGTGTGATGTGTGTGTGAGGAAGAGAGAGAGAGAGGAGAGAGAGTGAGAGAGTAGAGGAGAGAGTGAGTGAGGATGAGAGAGAGAGAGAGAGAGCTCGACGGTAACAAAGAAGAAATATAGAAGTCAGGTTGTTATTAGGCGTCGTTGTCGCGCCATTAACGCTGTCTTCACCTGTCGGAAGACGTGACACGAGGAACGGTCCCCTCTCTCTGTTGACTGTGTTATGGAATGTAGTTACTGCCCGGTCACTTTCAGCTTTTTGATCGACCGCAGAGGTCCAAAGAAGGTCACTTACCCGGCCATCGGAAGGTGCCAACAGTGAAATACTTCGATGTTGGCAAACTGTATCATAACTGATTTCATCCTAAGAAGTCAATCCCTTGAATTGGCCTTCGTGCCCAAGATTTTTGCAGCAATATTTTTTCAGTTAAACTTTGGTTATAACACAGGGGACATTAGATTCTTCTGGTGTTAGGTGTTGATAGCGTTGAGGGGGAAAATTTCTGTCATCTTTTTCTTCTAGACTGCCCAATTTTCCCATTTTAACAGGACGATACAATGTTCTAGTTGCAAAGTGAGACGATACAGGCGGAAATCTAAACAAATCTTTATTAAATGTTAGCGATACAGCCAAGAGATACGTGGAAAAACGAGTCACAAGACAAAACACGACGAGTTTCGACTCGCAGGTGGTCTTCTTCAGGCAAGATAAAAAACAGTTAGACAATGAAGATGAACAAGTTTGTTTTCATTCAAAACCACCTTGCGTGATGAGATCAAAGCTCAGTAACAAACTCGTTCATTTTCTTTGTCTCTTTGTTTGCCGTCCTGCCTGAAGAAGACCTAAGACGTTTAAACACGTTCGCGTTTTGTCTTTGTGACTAGTTTGTCACGTTTCTCTGGCGGCACGCTAAATGTGTTTAAGATTTGTGTAGTGGGCGATACAGTAAAAGTATGGTTACTGCCTATCTGAGAGCATTGACATAATTTATGTATGACACATGTTCTTTCGGACTTCCCACACGTTTATTGCCCAGTCAGAGTTGGAAGACTGTTGGTTTTTAAATACTTTTATTTTCAGAAACACTGTCAATCGAATACCTTCATAATTGTCTGGTCGAATGAGATCAACAAGCCCTAGGCTTATACTGTGCTCAAACAGACATTTACATTATATTGGCAGTTAAATACTTTCAATTTACTAAGCATTTCACCCACGTGCTTGGGATGTTTAAAGGAAAACATTGAAAAAGAAAAACAAAAACAAAAACAAAACAAAAAAGCAAAAAAAAAAAGAAATCAAGCAAAACAAAAACATAAAAGCGTGGCGAATAATAAAATGCTTAACATGGAAAAATAAGAGGAAGGAAGTGGAAGCAGCAATCAATCATCTAACAAGAAGGTTGTTGTGATTTTTGTAATGGGGTTTCAGAAGAATTCGTAATGGTCGTGTCAAGATTCTACTGTATGAGGAGAGGAGGGGAGAGAAAATTGAACAGAGACAGCAGGTTGACTTCTCGGTGATCTCTGTTGCCGTTAATTTTCATCTTATATCATCGTCGATGAACAGACGTTACAAACAAACACTGACCTGAATGAAGCTAGTTAACATGAATCAGATGAATTCACGTACCGCCGGAATTGACGATAATGTTCATCAGTGGCAAAATAAGAGACTGAGATGGGTAAGATGAAAACAAAAGAGAAGTTTCAACGATTTGAGTCTTAATTCAGTTTCTTTCGTTTGAAATCCCACTTTTTTTTTCACTTAATTTGAAGATGTATAATTTGGTCTTAAATGGGTAAAAGGAAATCTTCTGAATCATGTTCTGACAGTGTTTTTGTCCTCCCTGCACCCCAAAAAATAGTAACGTCCATTGATTGGTAGGCGACGGCTCTGCGGCATTTTTATTGTCAGACTCTGCTCTGTCGAACGCTGAGTTAAGCTATTGGCTGTTTGGAGTTTGAATTCTGCCGATTACAAAATACTATTACGGACATTTTGGCTGCTGCGCTCCTTAAAGTGTGGAGCGCTCTGGTGGTAGGTATTTCTGTAAAAATAAAACTTACTCCGTCCTTCCCCCCCCCCCCCCACCACCACCCAGGGCTGGGTAATTCCTCGACTACCGTAATCATCTTGTGTGCGTGAGGACAAGTTAACTGACCTGTCAGTATTATGTTTCTTCTTATTTCGTTGTCTGCCCAGCTTGTGTACCAAAACCACGGAATTGTCACCTGGTAAACAGCTATAGATTGTTATTCGTTGGAAATGAGCGGTCATTGTATGAAATATCGACGCCAAAAAAATAATTATTGCAAAAAATAAAACAAAAAAACTTTTGCGATGAGCAGAGCTTTGCACTCAACCTTTGTAATGGATACTGCACGCTTGAATCCAGCTTGAAATCTTACCTCGTTTCTCTGCCCTCCGCTCTCAGCTCTCGTCAGCTTCTTGGGGAAGAGGCTGCTGTTTCATGCGCTTTCTGCCTCAATTTGACCCCGTTATCGTACAGCGCGCGGTCTTCTTCGTCATCGTCTTCATTGTCGTCTTCGGCGTTAGTTCCGACAACCCAGCATGTTAATGCCGTCGTTTTCCTTGCCGATAACAAGGAGAATTGTGCAGAAATTGGTGATTCGCGTCGCCTGTTCTTCTACAAATCAAGTATTTATGATAAAATAAGACAGAGATGAAACCTAGATGATGTATACCCTAGTCTACTTTCTTATTCAGTTTTTCTTTTTTCCCGTTTCCAGTCCATTTTATTTCAAAGAACTAAAGACAACTATTGTCTATAAAGGTTGGAGGTCAAAGGCTATATAATGTCTTTATCGTTTGAGGTCATTTAGGATATCTTATGTTCTTTTACGTTGGTGGTCAAAGGCTATCCAATGTCTTTTAAGGTTGGAGGTCAATGGCTTTCTAATGTCTTTAAAGTTGAGGTTCATAGCTATGTATTGTCTTAAGGTGGAGGTCAAAGTCTATATAATGTCTTTATTCGTTGGAGGTCAACGGCTATCTAATATCTTTATAGGTTGGAGGTCAAAGGCTATCTAATGTCTTTAAGGTTGGAGGTCATAGGCTATCTAATGATCTTTATTCGTTGGAGGTAAAGGTATTAATGTCTTTAAAGGTTGGAGGTCAAGGCTATCAAATGTTTTAAAGGTTGAGTCAAAGGCTTACGAATGTCATGTATACGTTGGAGGTCAAAGGCTATCTAATGTCTTTGAAGGTTGGAGGTCAAAGGCTTTCTAATGTCTTTAAAGGTTGGAGGTCAAAGGCTATCTAATGTCTTTAAAGGTTTGGAAGTTCAAAGGCTATCTAATTCTTTAAAGGTTGGAGGTCAAAGGCTATCTAATGTCTTTAAAGGTTGGAGGTCAAAGGCTTCCTAATGTCTTTTTAGGTTTGGAGGTCAAAGGCTAGCTAATGTCTTTAAGGTTGGAGGTTAAAGGCTACTAATGTATTTTAAAGGTTTGGAGGTCAAAGGCTACCTAATGGTCTTTAAAGGTTGGAGGTCAATGGGCTACACTAATGTCTTTAAAGGTTGGAGTCAATGGCTACCTTTTCGTGTTTCGTTCAGTCCCCACCCTCTCCTTCCTCCATGGCACTCCCAAAGTAGTTACGTCAGATTGGTAGGCTGGGGCAGCGGCTTTTTCATCTCTGGCTCTGCGGTGTCAAACACCCGTAGTTTCAAGCCGTTGGCTGTTTCGAGTTTGACACCGCTGATGACAACATGGAAAAACGGACTTTTTGGCTGCCCTCTCTACAGGGTGGGGGCTATGTGGTCAGGTATTCTGTTAAAAAAAAAAAAAACGCCTCCTTCTCACCCACCCCCCACCCCTACCACACTCTCCTGGGCAGTGTGTCTTCTCGATGCTGTATCATTTGGGGTTCGGCGTGGACAGTAACCATGACCTGTGGGTGTTCGGTTTCTTTCCATTTGGTGGTCTTTAAATCTCGCCCAGCTGACTGTACTCTTGAATTTCCACAACGTGAAAAGCTACCAGTGTTGTTATTTCTTTGAGAAGGTCGGTAATCGTAAAAACGACGCCCACCCCCACCACCCCCCCCCCCCCCCCCCCCCCCCCCCCCCCCCCCCCAAAAAAAAATTAATTGTGATGGAGCAGAGCCACCATGTCATGGGGGGTAATTTGACGAACGCTTGTATCCATTCAAACCGGTTTAGTTTTTCTGTCTTGCCACACTCACATTCTTGGGGGAGAGAGTACTTCTTGAGCGTTTGCTAGGGTTGACCCCTGTATGTATGGGGCGGTCTTTTTTCGTCGTCGTCTCGTCGTCGTCGTCGGTCATCGTCGTTGGATCCGAACAACCATCATGTTAATGCCAAGTCTTTACTTACCAATCGCAAGAGAGTGTGCAGAAATCGGTGATTCACGTTCCTCTGTTACTATATTTATATATATATTTTTATTTGTGTGTGTGTGTGTGTGTGTGTGTGTTGTGGGTGTGTGTGTGTGTGTGTGTGTACCACATATTTATTTATATAGAGAGAGAGTGTGAGAGTGAGTGAGACATGACAGACAGACTGATTGTCAGACAGAATGAAAAAGAAAAAAGACAACCAAAGCTTACTCGGTTTCTTTCTAAATTCATCTTTTTCGGAAAAACAAAGAGAAGATTTACCCAGTCTTCTCTCTATTCAAGTTTCTTTGTTTGAAGTCATTTTTATTTTTTTGATCTTCCAAAGAATCGAGCGACTAATGTCTTTAAATGTTGGAGGTCATACAGGTTATCTTTTTTCTACAAACTTGTGTTCAGAGCCATCCCCCCCCTTTCCCTCCCCCACCCCACCCCATAGTTCCTCTCGGCACAAAAAATAGTAACGTTTTTTCGGTTGGTTAGAAAGAACTGTCGGGCATTGCTTTTTTAGGTAGAGGCGGAGGCCAGAGCCATGTTGTAGTAGATGTGGTAATTGGATACCATCACATCTTCGTATTGGACTGAACACTGAACTCATGGACACCACACGCATTCCCCTCCCACGCGCCATACCCCACGCTAATGGCACTGAGGGTGGGTGCTGTTATGTCGTTTGCACGGGGAGAAGGGGCAGGTCCATGTGGCTGTCTTTTCGTCTTCTTTGCTCAAGAAAGGACAAACACTCAGATTACCTAGTCTTCCTGTGAAGGAAATGAGGAGGTATCGCCCGCTGCCGTTGTGCTTTGGAGGTTGCTGTATTTTTTGACAGTACTCCGTCTTCTCTTCTGCATAAGCAGGCTGTAATCCGCGGACACTCCTGTATAGGACAGGCAAGTTTTAATCCCATCTGCCCAGTAAGTGAGTGGAGTTTCGTGTGCATGACCGTTTTTTTTTATCCTGCCATTAAGGCAGCCATACTCCATCTTCGGGGTAGGATGCTTGCTATGTGTATAACGTGTAATCCATACAACGACCATACTGGCCTTCTCTTCCGAAGTTGATGATGGGATTTTAGGTTGTGTGAAAGATGTTATGCGTGCGTTCCACACGGAACCTCGGTTTATAGCCTCATCGAAGGGACTGTATGGGGAAAATGGAGTCAGAACCAATGTAACTCAGGGGAAAAATCCCTCTGTACCGAAAACGGCCCGGCGGAGATTCGAACCGCAACCCAAAATCACAAGATTCGAGTCCGGCGCTCTACTCCCCCTTTCCCCCCTTCCCCCCCCCCCCCCCCCCCCACCCCCCCCCCCCCCATTTCCCCCCTCCCCCCCCCCCCCCCCCCCCCCCCCCCCCCCCCTCTTCCCCCCTTCCCCCCAAGCGTTACACCCATTTCAGGTAAGGAAAGGAATGGAGGGCGGGCGCGGGAGAGGGAGAAGGGTGGGTGGAGGGAGGGGGGGAGGAGCGTGGGTAAGGGTGGTGGATCGTTTTGTGTGTGGGGGGGGGGGGGGGGGGGGAGGGGGGGTAGGAGATACAGGATACTTCGTCTTCAGTTTCCAAATCATGCTTGCAACTCTAGGCCCCTCAGCTGAAAAGTGTTGGTTGGTTTGGGGGTTCTGTTTGGTATGGCAGATTGAATAGACGTGTGTGTGTGTGTGTGTGTGTGTGTGTGTGTGTGTGTGTGTGTGTGTGTGTGTGTGTTTGTGTGTGTGTGTGTGACACAGAGAGAGAGAGAGAGAGATGGAGAGAGAGAGAGGAGGGTTCTGGGTACGCCGAAATCAAATGACCATCTTCCGCTATTTGGGTTTTTTAATGAAAACATATCCATTTTAGAGTATCGTGTCATTTTTTTCCCTGATGTATTTGTTTGTTTGTTTTTGGTGATGATTTTTTTATTGTATGTTTTTTTCAACAAAACCAGAAAACCCGATACCAACACTGACTTTTTTTTTTAAGGTTGCATACATTCTGCTGTTTATGCTATGAGTGTGAAAACAGCGCTCTGTTAGTGTTCGCATCTGCAAACCAGCTCCCCGTCTTTATAAAGCCACAGATATAAAAGACAACGGAACTTAAAGGCATTTGCAATTAGAATGAATTCCCTGTTGCTCGAGTAAGCCTGAGGTTTTATCATCCCCTTTCTCAAACAAACACACACACCACACACACACCCACACACACACCACACACACAACCACACCACTCACACACACACCACCACACCACACCACTCCACACCACACCACACCACAACAAACACAACACCACACACACACACACACAACACACACTCACAACACAACACCAACACAACACACACAACACAAACACCACAAAACAACACAAACACAACCTAACAAACAAAAAACAACACAAACACACACACACACACACACGCACAATGCCACACACCTCCCACACACACACACACACACACACACTCACAACCCAACCAACCCAACACAAACACACCCAACCAACCCAGCCAGCCAGCCCAGCCAGCCCCAGCTCAGCCCAGGCCAGCCCAGCCAAACCCAACCAACCCTCTCACCACCCACCACCCACCCACCCCACCAACAACAGCACACACACACACCACACACACAACACACTCACACACAACACACAACACACAACAACACACACACACACACACAACACACACAACAACAACAATACCACAACAACAATCACACCACAACCACACACACACACACACACAACACAACACACAACACACACACAACAAAACACACACAAACACAAAAAACAACAAAACAAAACACCCAACAACACACACCACACAAACAACACACAACACACACCACACACACACACACACAAACACCCACACAAAAAACATCACACAAACACACACACACACACACACACACACAACAAACACACCACTACCACACACAACAACCACACCCCCCCACAACCACCAAACAACCCAAAACAACAACAAAACAAACACACCACCCACAACACAAACACACAACACACAAACACACACACACCACACACTCACAACACCAAAACACACCACCACACAAACGATAACACACCACACAACACACACAAACAAACCCACACACACACACACACACAAACTCAACCACAACAAAACAACAACAAAAAACAACCAACACAACAAACAACACAACCACTAACAACAACAAACAGCCAACAAAACAAAACAACCCACAACAACCAACCCACACACAAAACCAACACCCCCCCCCCCCCGACACCAAACAAACACTCACAACAACAACACACACAACACAAAACAAACAAACCCACACACACCACACACAACACACACACACACACACACACACCACACCACAACACAACAACCACACACACCCAAACAAAACACAGACACACACACACGCACACAAAAAACACACACACAACACCACACACACACACACACACAAACACACACACACACCACACACACACTCACACACACACACACTAACAACAACAACAACAACAACAACAAAAAACAACACACAGCAACACACACACACAACATCAACACACATCAAACACCTCACACAACAACAACAACAAAACACAAACACAACAAACAACACACCACACAACACAACAACACAAACAACACACACACACACAAACAACACACATCAACACACAACACAACAACACAAACAACAAACACAACAACAACACACAACAAACACACCACACACACACACACACACAACACACAAAACACAACCACACACACACACAACAACAACAAACACAATAACAACAACACACAACACACCACACACACACACACAACAACAACAACAACATCACACACAACACACTCACACAAACAACAAAACAAAAACACACAACACACCAACACACAAACACAACAACAAGCAACACAAACACACACACAAAACAACACACACCACAACACAACCAACACACAACACACACACCACACACACACACACACAACACACACACACACACAACCCACACAACAAACAACAACAACAACAAACAAAACAAAAAAAACCCAACACAACAACACACAGACACACACAACACAAACAAAACACACAAACCACTCACACAAAACAAAACACACACACACACACAACAAACATAAACATCACAAACACAAACAAAACAAAACACACACACACACACAACACACACAACAACAACAACAACACACACCACACACACTCACACACACACAAACACTCACACACACACACACACACACACACAACACACAACACACACACAACACACAACTAATACACTCACACACACAATAACAAATACACACACACACACACACACACTCGCACACACAAACACCACACACACACACCAACAACAACACACACACAAAACACACAAACACACACAACATCACACACACACCACACAACAACAAACCAAACACACACACACACACACACACACACACCACACACCACACACCACACACACACACAAACAACAACAACACACACACAAACACCACACACACACACACAACACACACAAACACACACCAAACAACCTCCACAACACACCACACACACACACACAACACACACACACCACACCACAATACACACACACACACACACACACACACACACAACACAACAACAACAACAAACACACCACACACACAACACACACAACAACACCCACACACACACACCCAACAACACACAACACACACACAAACAACACACACACGCACACACACACAACACACCCACACACACCCTCAACAACAACACACACAACACACACCACACACACCACACAACAACCAACAACACACACCACACACACACACATAACAAAAAAACAAACAACAACAACAACAACAACAACAAACACACACAGACACACACACACACACAACACACACACACACACACACACACACACACAACACCCACAACAACAACCACACCACACACACACAACAAACAACACACACAACAACACACCCACACACACACACACACACAAAACACAACACCCCCAGAAAAAAACACAACACCAACACAACAACAACAACAACAACAACAACAACAACACACACACACACAACACACCACACACACACACCACAACGACCCCCCCACACACACACACACACACACACACCACACCAACAACACACACAACACCCCACAACACACACCAACACACAACCACACACACACACACAACAACACACCCAACCACCAAACCAACACCACACACACACACACACACCACACAACACACACTCCCAACAACACACACACACACACACCACACACCCACACACACACAACAACAACAACAACAACAACAAAAACAACCACACAACAACACACACCAACACACACACACAAACAACAACACACAACAACACACACACACACCAAAACCCCCAACACAACAACACACAAAAAAACACCCACACCACAAATACACAACAAACCCAACACCACACAAAACAACAACACACAACAAACACACACACACACAACAACACACAACAAAAACACACCACACACAACAACACCAAAAACACACCACATCAACACACACAACAACACACACAACACCCCACACACACCACACAAACACACACACAAACAACACACACGCAACAACAACCACACAATACACACACACAAACAACAACAACAACCAACAAACACACACACCCACCACCCCCCCCCCCAACACAACATCAACAAAAACACACACACACACCACACAACAACACCACACACCACACACACACACAACACACACACACACAACAACAACACACACACCCCCCCCCCAAACAACACACACACAACACACACACACCATCACACACACACACAACACACACACACACCCATTACCCAAACAACACAGAACAACAACAACAACACACACAACAACAACACACAGACACACACACACTCACACACACCAAACACAACACACAGACACACACAGACACAACAACAACAACAACATCACTCCTCACACACACACCACACACACACTCACACACACACACTCACACACACACACCAACAACAACTTCATAGAACTTACACACAACAACACACACACACACACAACAAACAACACACATACACACACACACACTCAACAACTCAACACACAAACACACACAAACATATCCCCACAACACACCACACCACAACACAACACACCCACAACAACAACACACACAACAACACACACACACCCCCCACAACACAACACACACACAACAACAGACACACTCACTCACATCTCACACTCAACACACTCACACACTCACACACACAAACACTACACAACATACAACAACTACAACAAAAACACGCTCACACAAACAACTACACGGTACAAACACACATCAACACACACACACACCATACATACACTCACACACTCACATACACACAAACACACACACACAACACACAACACCCCCACCCAAACCAACCCCCACACAACAAACAACAACACACACAACCCCACACACAACCCCACCACACACAACAACACCACACACACACAACAAACAACACACACACACACAAACAAACAAACACACACACAACCCCCACACACCCCCCCCCCCCCCACCCCCCCACCTACCACACCCACCAACAACCAACCCCCCCAACACAACCACCACACCACACCCCCCCCCCCCCACACCCACACAAAACAAAAACACACAACACACACCACCCCCCACACACACACACAACAACACACACCACACACACACACCAAACACACCCCCCACACACACCCCCACAACACCCACACACACACCCTCCCCCACACACACACACAACCTCAACCCCACCCACACCCCCCCCCCCAACACCCCACAACAACAACACACACACACACACACACAAACACACAACACCACCCACACACAAACACAACCAACAACAACACACACACACACATCACACACACACACACACACACACACACACACAACACCACACACCCACACCCACCCCCACAAAACCCAACCCCAACAACACACACAACCTCCCACAACAACAACAACACACACACTCCACCAACAACCACAACCACACAACACACACATCACACACACACCCACACACAACACACACACCCACCACAACACCACAACACCAAAACCAACAACAAAAACCACCCCCCCCCCCCCCACCCCCCCCCACCCCCACCCCCACACCCCCCCCCCCCCCCCCCCACACCACCACCCCCCCCCCCACCACCCCCCACCCCCACACCCAACCCAACCCACAAAACACCCCCCCACACCCCACACACCCACACACACCACCCCAACACACCACACACACACACAACACAACCCCACACACCCACAACCAACACCACAACACTCCCCCACACAACACAACCATCCCAACACCACAACACAACCCCCCCCCACCCCCACACACACCCACACACCCCACCCCACCACACAACACCAACAAACAACCACAACCCACCCAACCCCCACACCCCAAAACACACCACACACAACACCAACACACACACACACACACACACACACCCACAACACACACACAACACACAACACACCCACCCACACCACAACACACCAACACCCCCCACCCAACACACCACACACACCCCACCCAACAAACCACAACACACAACCCAACCCACACAACACACACAAACAACACCCAACGCCCACACACACAAACACCCACACACCACACACCCACACACACCAACACACCCCCACACCCACCCACACACACACACACACACACACACAACACACACACACACAACACCAAAACACCACACCAACACACAACACACATCACCCCCCACACACAACCAACAACAACAAAACCCACAGACACGACACACACACACACTCACACACACCACACACAACCACCCCCACACACACCAAAACCCACACACACACACACAACACAAACAAAACCACAACACACACACACACAACCACACACACACCACACACAACACACACACACACAAGAACAACAACAACACACACCACACACAAACACACAAACAACAACAACAACAAACAAACAACATCACAACACACCACCCCCCACACACACACACACACACACACACCCACCACACACGCTAACAACACACCCCCACACACAACACACCCACACACACACCCACAACACACACACACACACACACACCCCCACACACACAACAACACACACACAAACACACCCACACACACACACACACACACCACACAACACACAACACACAAACACACACAACACACACACCACACGACACACCACCCCAACAAACACACCACCCCACACACCCACACACCACACACACCACACCACAACAACACACACACACCACTCACACACACACACACACACAACAACACACACACCCACACAACCACCAACCCAACCACCACACACACCCACCAACACACAACCCACACAACCCCCCCACACCAACCCACACAAACACACACACACACCACACACACACACACAACACACAAAAACAACACAAAACACACACAACAAACACAAACAACACACCACACCACACACACACAACACACAACACAACACACACAGACCAACACACACAACAACACACAACAACAACCACACACCACACACAACAACACACAACACACAACACACAACAACAAACACACACCAACACCCACACAACAACAACACACAAAACACAACCCAACAACACACAACACACACACACACACACCCACACACACATCACACACACACACACCCACGCAAACAACACACACACACATACACACACCACAACCAAAACAACCCCACCACCCACCAACCCCCCCACCCCCCCCCCCCCACACACAACAAACAACCAACAAACACACACACACACACACAACACACACACAACAACACACACCCACACAACACAAACAACAACAACAAACAACACACACACACCACCACAACAACCAACACACACCACCCAACACCCAACACACACACACACCACACCACACACACACACACACACCAACAACAACAAAGAACAACAACACCAAAATACACAACAACAACAAACAGACACACACACCCACACCACACACCCCCCAACCACACACAGACACACACACACACAACAAAACACAAAACACACACCACCCACACACCCCCCCCACACACACCCCACACACCCCCCCCCCCCCCCCCCCCCCCCCCCCACCCCACCCCCCCCCCACCCCCCCCCCCCCCCCCCACCACACCCCCACCCCCCCCCCCCCACCCCCCACACCCCACAAACACCACCCAACCCCACCCCCCACCAACCACACCAACACACACACACCACCCACCCACCAACAACCCCCACACCCACCCCCCCCACCCCCCCCCCCCCTCCCCCCCACCCACCACCCCACCCCCCCCCTACACCCCACCCACACACACCCACCCAACCCCACCACCCCCACCCCACACCAAACCACCCCACCACAACCCCCACACCCCCCCCCCCCCCTACCCCACCCCCCAACCACCCCACCCCACCACCCCCCCCCCCACCCCCCCCCCCCCCCCCCCTCCCCACACCACCCCACCCACCCCCCCCCCCCCCCCCCCACCCCCCCCCCCCCACCCCCACCCCCCATCAACCCCCCCCCCCCCCCCCCCCCCCCCCCCCCCCCCCCCCCACACCCACCAACAACACCACACCCCCACCCCCACCCCCACCCCACCCCCCCCCACAACCCCCACCCACATCCCACCCACACCCCACCACAAAACAACACCCACACCACCACACCCCCCACACCCCCCCACCCCCCCCCCCACCCCCCCCCCCCCCCCCCCCCCCCCCCCCCCACCCACAACCCACACACACCCCCCCCCCCACCACCCCCAACCCCACACCCACACACCCCCAACCCCCCCACCCCCACACCACACACCCACCACCCCCCAACACACCCACACACACACACACGCACCCCACACACACACCCCCAACACCACAACACAACACACACACACACAACAACACCCCCCCACCACCCACCCCACCCAACACACACCCACCCACCACACAACACACACACACACACACCACACACCCTCCACAAACACAAACCAACACAACCCACACACACCACACCCCCACACCCCCACCACTCCCAACAACACCACACCACACCACCACACACACCAACACCAACAACACCCACCCAACACACACCACACACACCCCACCAACCACCCCCCCCCCCCCACCCCCCCTCCAACCCCCACCCCAACACCACACACACCCACACTCCCACCACCACACCACACACCCACACCCCACACACCACACCCCACCCCACCCCCCCCCCCCCCCCCCCCCCCACCCCACCACAACACCACACACACACCCCCCCCCCCCCCCCCCACACAACACACACCACACACAACACACACAACAACAACAACACAAACACCACACACACACACACACACACACACACCCACCACACCCACCACCCACCACAACACACACAACAACAACAACACACACTCCCACCACACAACACACACACACACACAACACACACACCACCACACACACACACCACACACCAACACACACACACACTTACACACCAAACAACACAACACACAACCACCCCCCACCCCCCCCCCACAACAACAACAACAACAACAACACACCCACACACACAACAAACAAAAACACACACACACAAACACAACAACAACACACACACACACATCACACACACACACAACCACACCACACAAACAAACACGAAACACACACACACACACACACAACACACCACACACACAACCAATAGAGCACACACACAAACAACAACAACAAACACCACACACCAACACCAACAACACACACACACACACACACCCACAACACAACACACCCACACCACACACAAACACACACACACACACACACACACACACACACACACACAACACACAAACAACACCACACACACACACACAACAACAACACAACAACAACACACAACACAACAACACACAGACACACACACACACAACAACATCACAACACACACACAACAACACACACACACACCACACCACTCACCACACACACAACAAAACAAACAACAACAACAACAACACACACACAACACACACACCACACACACACACCACACAACAACAAACACAACACCCAAACAACAAACACCAACAACAACATCAAAAACACACACAGTACACACACAAAACACAACACACACAAACACACAACACACACCACACCACCACAACAACACAGACA
>CM031612.1:71428190-71430690 GCA_018398815.1 Conus ventricosus | reverse complement strand
TCCATGGGAACTGAAAAGAGCAGATTTTGACTTTTCCAATGACGATCTAAAAAGAGTGATAACCCTCACTACGTGCTTTTATTTTCGTCTCATGTTCATTTAAATTATTCTAACCATTTGAGGTATATACGAGGGTCTCTTATTGACACTAATGTGGCGGGTGCTGGTTTGTAATACCTGGATTATAGAAAGGAAAAATAGTTTCATATTTTGATGCAGGTCATTCTGTTTTTTACCGCAGTAATGGTAGCCATTCTCTTGGCTTGACGCGATTCAGTGTTAATCTTCTATGTGTTTATATTTCCATTAATTATTTACATGAAAACTCCCAGGAAGTCTAGAGACAGATGTGACTTAGTAATGAAATTAATCACCTCAAACATTGTCTATTACGGGTTCCAGTGTAACATTTACTTGGGTTCCTCACATTGTGGTATTATTGGGAATGATTTAGGATGAATGGGCAGACAGAGTAGCTAGAGGTGGTGCAGGACAAAGAATGCGTTGTGAAAACGTTCATCTTCCTTTGTCGTAAAGGTAATGCTCTATCTTTTTAGAAAAAGACACCAAAGCCGTGTGGGATTTAATGGAAAAATCGGACACCTCTTAAGCATGTCTTTGTTGACTGTCTTTTCCGAGGGACATTTCAGTTTGTGTTATAGACTTAAATATAATTCATTAAATATGTAAATATGTTGATACTGCAAAAATGCATATGTGGGGAAAAACTTTGACATTCATGTATATTTAATTGTCCACTATGCGGCCAGTACTTACCCAATTTTCAGTTACAAATAATCCTACAGTTGATGATTTTAAGACTCTAACTTCAAATCATTCATTTTTGGCTAATGTATCAAAATATTTACTTCGCAGTCCTATCGGTACATTAGTATGAGATTTCAGTATTTTTGAAGCAAACAATTTTTTTTATGTTGTTCATGTCCACTGATTTAAGCTTTATTTTTAATTATGTTTTCATTTGTATAATAATAGCAATGTCATCTTGATGTATATCATTTACAAATGTCATAATCGTCTAAAAACACGCCATGTGAAAAGACGTAAAACTAAACAAACAAACACACACACACACACACACACACACACACCACACACACACACACACACACACACACACACACACACACACACACAACAACAACAACAACAACAACAACAACACACACACACACACACACACACACACACACACACACACACACAACAACAACAACAACAACAACAACAACAACACACACACACACACACACACACACACACACACACACACACACACACACACCACCACCACCACCACCACCACCACCAGTAACAACAACAACAATAACAACAACAACAACAACAACGCGACAAGCATAGCTGTAAGAACCACTTGACGGCACTTACAGGCAGCACACGCACAAGACAATTATCGCTTGAACAGCAAAATCACTTCTAGCGCCGCAAAGAGAAGATAACCTATTGACGCAAAGAAGCTCAACGAATGATTCAGAAGGCTTCTTTTCCGCCAATAGATTATCTTCTCCTGAGTGGGGGGGGGGGGGGGGAGGGATGAGGGCGACAGAAGCTTCTCGCAGCGACTCTGGCTCTAATCCCTGTCCACTGCTTCAGCTGTTTGCTGCGTGACAGCCACACAATATGGCGACCTCAGCGAATTGTAAGACTGCGTCACATATCATTTTTTGACAATGGTGACCTCGAGGAGGTGTTGATTACAGTGAAGACCAACGATTTGGCTGCAGAATTTTTTTTTTTTTAAACAAAGTAGAAGAACGAACGTAAAAGCGAAAATTCATCAACAAAGATGCTAATAAAACTTGTTTTCAACTCTGCAAAGCAAGGGAAATAATCGTTTGTAAGATAAGATAATGTTGCTTATAGCCCAGCAAAGAGCCACATCAGGGCTGTCACCACGTTAAAATCAACTCACAAGTCATTCAATCACACAATTCTTTAAAATACATCGAAAAACCATCCGAAAGTTTGTTAAAAAATCTTTCTACTGTAAAAACTCAGATCCGATGAAAAATATTAATCTCTTTCAAAAACTCAAAGATCGCGTCAGGCGGGACATCTCTGAACAAGGTTTTCATGGAATCTGCCGTAAAATGCTTATGTCTCACATCACATCGTGCAAGTCCCAACACTCTAGAAGAACATGTTTCATTGTGAGAGGCACATGACATGGAATGCACCACGGAGCTTCTTCACTCTTTAAAAGGTAGGAATGGGTGAAATACGAGTGGCCGGTGTGCAGCCGGCACAGAACTGTTTCTTCTTTACGACAACCAGACGAAGATGAGAGGAAGTCCTTAAGGTTTGGACGGATCTGAAAGAGTTTGTTATCCGTCTGTGTATTCCAATCCTACTGCCAGATGTCTCTGACATAATCGTTAATTTTGGGTTTCAGATCTGAGCAGGGATATATATGTTGGACAGTTTCTCTCTTGTGGCATTCTTGGCCAAACGATCAACC
>CM031612.1:71414678-71419678 GCA_018398815.1 Conus ventricosus | reverse complement strand
TTTTTCTTTCCATGCATTTGCTTCTCTTTGTGTCTGGTTCTTGCTTTTCATTTATCATCCGAGTCATCATTATCCTCCTCCTCCTCCTCCTCCTCTCCTCCTCCTCCTCCTCCTCCTCCTCCTCCTCATTATCATCATCTTCAGCATTAACGTCGTCGTCGTCGTCATCGTCGTCGTCATCGTCATCGTTGTCATGACCATCATCACTACCATCACTATGGCCACATGGCCATCATCTTTTCTTTTACTTCTTCTTCTCCCCCCTCTCTATGTACGTTCATGGCCTCACCCCCCCCCCCCCTCCCGCCATCAATGTTTCTTCTCTTGTGATTTTATATATTAAAAAAAATCTCTTTCCCTTTCTTCATTATTTCGTCATTATTTCTTCTTTCTTGCGTTTCTCTTTGTCGTCTTTTTTCTGTGTGTTGGACTTGTCTTTCTTCCTAAGAGGTCGAAACGCGTTGTTGTTTTGTCTTGTGACTCGTTTGTCCACGTTTCTCTTGGCGGTTCGCTAACATTTATTTACGGTTTCTTCTCTTTAGTTTTCTTATTTTACCTCATACTGTTTCATCTGCATGTTCTCTCTCTCTCTCCTCTCTCTCTCTCTCTCTCTCTCTCTCTCTCTCTCTCTCTCTCTCTCTCTCTCTCACACACACACACACACACACACACACACACACACACACACACACACACACACACACACACACACACAGTTCAATTTCTTCCTCATCCTCATATTCCTCCTCCTCCTCGATTCTCTCCTTCTTCCCATACAAGCCATGAATGACGTTCAAGGGTAGAATGTGATGCCAATTACCCTGGCTTAATCCTCTTGCCAGCATTAAGGACAGTGACACACGGGCACACAAGTCACTGAGTGTGATATGTCTTTCATGTCTCCTTCATTCATCAGAACTGTTGCACGTGTATTGAATCTCTACCTTCACCGAGACGTTTATCGTTTCTCCCACGTCTGTTTGTGTCGTTTCTTTCTCTGTAGTACAGAATGATACAAAAAAAAAAACCCACGTAAGCGATTCTCACAAACTTGGCTGAAAAGATGGAATAAAGCCTAAGGACAACCCTATTAAAAAATTGGGGGGGGGGGGGGGGGGATAGATCCATGGAGCATAACTGGAAGAACATGAAGGACATTGGACCACTCAGCAAAATTAAATACGCCTACGGGGAGTAACTCCTTCGCCCCGTAACAACGGTTACCGGTACTTACTTTACCTGGTTAATGGTTTTGTGTGGTGGGGAGTCTGCGCTCTCGCGAGTGCTCTTGTGGTTGTTTTGGTTGTTGTTGTTTTTTCTGTCTGTATTTCACTCACTTCACATCTTTACTATATCATACGCCCCACTGGGACCAGCCCCCGGTTGCTGGCATTCAGACACGCTGTGCCCATTACCTGGCCCTGGCGACTGAAATGAAGGTAATGGAGGTGGGGATGGGGTGGGGGTGGGGTGGATGAGTGGAAGGAAGGGGAAGCGAGGGCAAGAGGTGGGGGTGGGGTGGGGGAGGGGTGGGTGCGCGTTCTGTTCTTCCTTCTTCAGTCTTTACCTGTTTTTTTTTTCCTTTCTTTCTTTCTTTTTTCTTTCTTTCTTTCTTTCTTTCTTTCTTTCTTTCTTTCTGTCTGTCTTTCAGTCTGTCTGTCCGTCCGTCTGCCTTTCTTTCTTTCTTTCCGTTTCTTTGTTTGTTTGCTTGTTTTTATTTGCATCCAGTGTGTGTTTGTTTTTCTTTCATGGTCATTATTTACACCACCACCATCAACTCCAACACCACCACCACCATAACCAGCACTATTATCCTCCTCTCTCCTCCTCCTCCTCCTCATACATCATCACCATAATCATAATCATCATCATCATCATCATCATCATCATCATCACCATCATCATCATCATCATCATTATCACATCATCATTATCACCATCACTATTATCACCATGATCATGATCATCATCATCATCATTATCATCATCATTATCAGCATCATCATTATCACCATCACCACCACCACCATCATCATCATCATCATCATCACCATCACCATTATCACCATCACCATTATCATCAACATCACCATTATCATCATCATCATCATCATCACCATCACCATTATCACCATCATCACCATCATCACATCACCATTATCATACCATCACCATTATCATCATCATCATCATCACCATCACCATCACCATCACCATCATCACCATCACCATCACCATCATCATCTTCATTCATCATCATCTTGCTTTTCTAGTTCTTCGCTTTTGTATATCTTAAGATCTATTTTGATCATATTGTATTTCTGCTAATTTCATCTTTCGATAACTTCTCCTTCATGAAACCGCCTTTTTAAAATTTCATGTTTGTCATTCTTTTCCCTCTCTCTCTCTCTCTCTCTCTCTCTCTCTCTCTCTCTCTCTCTCTCTCTCTCTCTCTCTCCCCTCTCTCGCTCTCAGTGAAACCGAGGGCCAGTTCTCAGGCTCCGGTCCTTGTACTCGCAGTCGAGTACGAACCAGACAGACACAGCTCACAGAAAGATTTTAAGAACCATCCAAGGGGTTTAGTCCTGGACGTAATAATGAACAAAACTGTGTCCTTTGCTGCCCCCGTGTCCTTGCAATGAAGACCCCTAGGATAACGGCCGTCCCCGTGTCAAGACTTGTCAGAAAACAGTCTCTCCTTCCTGACTTATAATATTGAGGGTGTATCGTCAGTTTATGACCCCGATGTAAATAATTATATATCTCAGTTTGATTTTGTTGTTTTGACGGAAACGTTCTCAACAACATTTCCTTCTTTTCTCTTTTCGGATTACGAAGTTTTTCTTTCACCTGGATTAGATTAACCGATGCTGTTACTGCACGTTTGTCAGGAGGGATCGTGTTTCTTGTAAGAAGACATATGCCAAACTAGTCAAACAACTTACTGTGGAATATGACCATACTATTGTTCTCCACCTTAAAGCTCCAGATCTTGAAGTTCTTTTAATTGGAATTTATTTGCCCCCTGCTAACAGTGTTTATTATGCAGATACCGAGATTGATAATGGGGTTTCCCTTCTTGAACAATGTCTGATGGATACTTTTGAACAAGCGGGTGATCTTCCTGTGATCATCCCCCGGCGATTTAAATGCAAGAACTGGTCGGCTGAACGCACAAGAACTACCCGTATATTTAGGCGACTCGATAAATGAAAATTCCCACCGGTGATGACAGCTTTTCTCGTGTATCAAAAGATTGCTCCACTAATGAATTTGGTCTTTATTTAATTTATCATCTGTCAGAATTGGAGTGGTTATTCTAAATGGTTTTCTGCCTGGTGATAAAAGCGGTGTTTTTACTTATATCGCTCACAATGGTTCCAGTGTTATTGATTATTTTATTTCTCCAATCCTTAGTTCCACTGTGCCGTGAATTGAAAGTAAACCCCACGGGTAGAATCAAAGCACATGCCTGTTGAATTTGTACTAATGCTTCCCTGTCCGAATCGGGAGACGGTTTCAAAAGGTTAAGGTAACCAAATTAAAAAATATGCATGGGATCCAGCAAAAGAAGGCGATTTTATCAGTGTACTTCAGTCTGACGAGGTCAATTCAACCTTTCATGAAGCAATTGAATTGATTGATGTCAATTTTGAGTGTGCACTGAAGAAACTAAACGAAGGTCTGTTTATAGCTGGTCAGATAATGAGTAAAGAAACTGTCACAGGTAATATCAAGCGCAGCCCATGGTTTGACTCTGAGTGCTATATTAAACGCCGTCAGGTGAGACAAGCATTGAGAGCGTACAGTCGGTGAAAGTTAACAACAACCCGATGCTGTTCAACTGAGACTTAACTATTCTATAATTAGAAACGAGTATAAAGACTTTCTTCGAGACAAGCAGCAGTTATATAGACAACAAGTTTTAAACACACTTAACGAAAACCCCAAAGATTCTAAGCGGTTTTGGAGCACTGTAAGGTCTTTAAAAAGTAGTTCTCATGTACCAAACACATTATCCAATGGAAGAATGGTTTCAGCATTTCAAACAAGTCTTTCATGATGAGCTGATTCCTTCTGGTCCTAATTCTCAGGAACTTCAAGCTGAGTGTTTTCCTGTTGCTGATAGTAACGTTGATGAATTAGATGTCTGTATAATGAAGAGGAAATTCTTGATTTCAGTTAAGGCTTTAAAATCAAATAAAGCACCAGGTCCAGACGGACTTATTGGGGAATTTTATAAGTACTGCACCCCCACTATTCTTTTTTTCCTTAAGAAATTTTTCAAACAAACTCTTTGATTTTGCATCTTCCCTTCTACGTGTGTGAAGCTCTGATTCATCCTTTGCATAAAAAGGGTGATATAACAACCCAGACAACTACAGAGGTATCTCTCTTTTAAACATTAGTTCAAAATTATATACTTACATTTTTAACAAGCGTTTAACAAAATGGATTGAAGATTGTGATGTAATAAATGATGTGCAGGCTGGCTTTAGAAAGAATTATAGTACTACTGATCATATATTTACCCTTCTTTCTCTGGTACAAAAGCAACTCTCTAACCACAAGAAATTATACGTTGCTTTTATCGACTTTAAAAAGGCTTTCGATTCGGTAGATAGAAGCCAACTCTGGTCAATCTTAAAGAAAAAAGGTGTAAAGGGTAAGATGTACAATGCACTTAAAAGCATATACACAGATGTCAAAGCTAGGGTTAAAGTGGGGGAAGATTTAACTGACACTTTTATGTGTCCTCGGGGCCTGAAGCAAGGAGAAATATGCAGTCCGGTTTTATTTTCGCTATTCATCAATGAGCTTGCTGAAGAAATAATTCAATATGGTAAACATGGTATTCCCTTATTACCAGACTTCTTAGAGATACTAATTATGCTTTTTGCCGACGATGTTGCGCTCGTAGCATCTACCGTCATTGGTCTCCAGCAGCAACTGAATGTTTTGTGTAGCACAGCGAAAAAAAACTCGATTTGATCGTAAAT
>CM031612.1:71384476-71406976 GCA_018398815.1 Conus ventricosus | reverse complement strand
AACGCATGGACTACAGTGAAAACACACGGTTGGGTGGAGACAGTTTTAAGAGAGAATACAAACAGACAAACACATGGACAAAGTGAAAACACACAGTTTGGCGGAGACAGTTAAGAGAGATAACACAAACAGACAACACATGGACAACAGTGAAAACACACGGTTTGTGGGAGACAGTTTTTAAAGAGATAACACAACGACCCAAAAAATGGACAACAGTGAAAACACACAGTTGGGGGCGTGAGGAAAAAAAGGGAAACCCTTAAGAAAAAATTAAAACAAACAGACAAACACATGGACAACAGTGAAAACACACGGTTTGGTGGAAGACAGTTATAAGAATAACAACAAACAGACAAACACATGGACAACAGTGAAAACACACGGTTGGGAGACAGTTATAAAAGATAAAACAAACAGACAAACACATGGGCAACATGAAAACACACGGTTTGGGAACAGTTATAAGAATAAAAACAAACAGACAAACACAGACAACATGAAAAAAACACGGTTTTGGGGAACAGTTTTTAAGAGATAAAACAAAAAGACAACCAGGACAACAGGAAAAAAAACACTTTGGTGGAGACAGTGATAAGAGAAAAAAAGACAAACACAGGAAACATGAAACACACGGGTTTTTGGGGGGAGACATGAAAAGAGAGAAACAAACAAAAAACACATGGACAACAGGAAAACACACGTTTTTGGAGACAGTTTTAAAATAACACAAACAGACAAACACTGGGCAACAGTGAAACACACGGTTTGGGGGAGACAGTTAAAAAAACACAAACAACAAACACATGGACAACATGAAAACACAAAGGGGTTTGGGGAGACATGAAAAGAGAAACAAACAGACAAACACATGACAACTGAAAAAACCGTTTGGGGGAGAAAAGGATAAGAAAATACAAACGACAAACACAGGCAAAAGTGAAACCACGGTTTTTGGGGAGAAGGAAAGAGAGAATACAAACAACAAAAACTGGGCAACAGGAAAACACACGGTTGGTGGAACAGTGAAAAAAGAAACAAACAACAAACAAGACAACAGGAAAAAACACGTTTTTTGGAGAATATAAAGAGAATACAAACAGACAAAAACAGGGCAACATGAAAACACACGGTTTTTGGGGACAGTGATAAGAAAAATACAAACAACAACACATGACAACAGTGAAAACACACGTTTTGGAGACATGATAAAAGAAAAAAACAACAAACACAGGGCAACAGTGAAAAAACACTTTGGGGGACTGATAAGAAAATACAAACAGACAAAAACATGGACAACAGAAAACACACGTTTTGGGGGAACTATAAAGAGAAAAAAACAGACAAACACAGGACAACAGTGAAAACACACGGTTTTTTGGGGAAAATGATAAAGAAATACAAAAAGAAAACACATGGACAACATGAAAAAACACGTTTGTGGGGACAGGAAAAAAGAAAAAAAACAGACAAACACATGGACAACAGTGAAAACACAAAGGTTTGGGGGAGACAGTGAAAAAGAATACAAACAGACAAAAACAGGGCAACAGTAAAACACACGTTTGGGGGAGACAGTATAAAGAGAATACAAACAACAAACACATGGACAAAATGAAAAAACACAGTTTGGGGAGACATTAAAGAGAGAAAAAAAACAACAAACACTGACAACATGAAAACCAACTGGGGGGCAGGTAAAAGAAATAAAACAAAAACAATGGACAACGTAAAACACACATTTGGCGGGACATTAAAGAGATAAAAAAACCAAAAACATACAACATGAAAAACAACCCGGGTTTGTGGGACATATAAGAAAATAACAAACAAAAAACACATGGGCAAAATAAAAACACGGGTTTGGGGGAGACATTATAAGAAATCAAACAACAAAAACTGGACAACATGAAAACACACGGTTTTGGTGAGACATTTTTAAAAAGAAAACAAACAACAAACACATGGGCAACAGTGAAAACACACGTTTGGTGGAGACAGTTAAAGAGAGAAACAAACAACAAACACATTTACAACATGAAAACCACGGTTTGGGGGGGACAGTTATAAGAGAATACAAACAACAAAACATGGACAACAGGAAAACACACGGTTTGGTGAGACAGTTATAAAGAAAAAACAAACAACAAACACATGGACAACGGAAAACACACGGTTTTTGGGGGAACAGTTTTTTTAAAAAATAACACAAACAACAAACACATGGGCAAAAGAAAAAACACGGTTTTTGGGGGAACATTATAAAGAAAAAACAAACAGACAAACACATACAAAATGAAAACACACGGTTTGGGGAGACTGATAAGAGAGAAACAAAAAACAAACACAGGGCAACATGAAACACACTTTGTGGAACAGTAAAAAAAATACAAAAAACAAACACGGCAAAGTGAAAAAACACGGGTTTGGGGGAGACATTTTTAAAATAACACAAACAGACAAAAACATGGGCAACATGAAAAAACACGTTTGGGGAGCATTTAAAAAATAAACAAAAAGACAAACACATGACAACATGAAAAACCACTTTGGGGGACATGAAAGAGAAATACAAACAACAAACCAAAGGGCAACTAAAACAACATTTGGTGGAGACTGATAAGAAGAAACAAACGCAAAAACATGACAACAGTGAAAAAAACACGTTTTGGGGACAGGATAAGAAGAATACAAACAGACAAACAAGGACAACAGTAAAACACACTTTTTTGGGGGAGACAGTGAAAAAGAATACAAACAACAAACACATGGGCAACAGTGAAAACACACGGTTTGGGAACATTTAAAAGAAATACAAACAGACAAACACAAGGACAACAGTGAAAAACCCCCGGGTTTGTGGAGACAGTGATAAAGAGAAACAAACGCCCAAAAACATGGGCAACAGTAAAACACACGTTTTGGTAGACAGATAAGAAAAACAAACAACAAACCATGGGCAACATGAAAACACACGGTTTGGAGACAGGATAAAAGAAACAAACAGACAACACATGACAACATGAAAACACACGTTTGGTGGAGACAGGAAAAAGAGAAACAAACAACAAACCTGGACAACAGTGAAAAAAACACGGGTTTGGTGAGACAGTGAAAAAGAATACAAAACAAACACAGGGCAACATGAAAAAAAAACACTTTGGTGGAAAAGTGAAAAGAGAAAACAAACAACAAACACAGGACAACAGTGAAAACACACGGTTTGGGGGAGACAGTGATAAAGAAATACAAACAGACAAAAAAGGACAACAGTGAAACACACGGGTTTTGGGGGAGACAGGATAAGAGAGAATACAAACCAAAAAACACATGGGCAACTAAAACACACATTTGGGGGAACAGTTTTAAGAAGAATACAAACAACAAAAACAACAACATGAAAAAAAACACGGTTGGGAGACAGTGAAAGAGAGAATACAAATAGACAAACACTGACAACGTGAAAACACACAGTTTGGCGGGGCAGTTTTAAAGAATAACACAAAAAGCAAAAACATGGACAACATGAAAACACACGGTTTGGTGGAGACGTAAAGAGAAACAAAACCAAAAAAACCGGGCAAAATGAAAACACACGGGTTTTGGGGGAGACAGTAAAAGAAATACAAAAAGACAAACACTGAAACATAAAAAACCGTTTGTGAGACATGAAAAGAGAATACAAACAACAAACACATGGACAACATGAAAAACAACGGTTTTTGGGGAAAAGTGATAAGAAGATAACAAAAAACAACAAACACTGACAACATGAAAAAACACGTTTTTGGGGAGGGCTTATGAAGAGAAACAAACAAACAAACCATACAACAGAAAACACACGGTTTTTGGGGGAACAGTGATAAAAAAACAAACAAAAACACATGACAACAGTGAAAACACACGGTTTTTGGGGAGACAGGGTGAAAAGAAAACAAAAAAGACCACACATGGGCAACAGTGAAAACCAAAAGGTTTGCGAGACAGTGATAAGAGAGAAACAAAAAGACAAACACATGGACAAAAGTAAAACACACAGTTTTTGGGGAACATTAAAAAAAACACAAACAGACAAACACAGACAACAGTGAAAAAACCCCGTTTGTGGAGACAGTGATAAAAAATACAAAACAACAAACAATGGGCAAAATGAAAAACAAAAGTTTTGGGGGGACAGTTAAAAATAACCAAACAACAAACACATGGACAACATGAAAAAAACACGTTTGGTGGAGCATTATAAAAAGAATAAAAAAAAAAACACATGACAACAGTGAAAACACACGGTTTGGGGGGAGACAGTGATAAGAGAAAAACACAAAAAGACAAACACTGGACAACATAAAACACACATTTTTGGAACAGTGATAAGAGGAAAAACAAAAAGACAACCTGGGCCATGAAAACACACGGGTTTTGGGGGAGACAGTGATAAGAGAAAAACACAAACAACAAACACAGGACAACATGAAAACCACATTTGGGGAGACATGATAAGAGAAAACAAACAAAAAAACACAGGGCAACATGAAACACACATTTTTGGTGGGGGACAGTGAAAAAGAAACAAACAACAAAAACTGGACAACTGAAAACACACGTTTGGTGGACAGTGAGAGAAGAAAACAAACAACAAACACATGGACAACAGAAAACACACGGTTTTGGGGAGACGTGAAAGAGAAAAACAAAAAACAAACCATGGCAACAGGAAAAACAACGGGTTTTGGGGGAGACAGTGTAAGAGAGAAAAACAAACAACAAACACATCAACAGTGAAAACACACGGTTGGTGAGACAGGATAAAAAGAAAACAAAAGACAAACACATGGGCAACAGTGAAAACACACGGGTTTTTTTTGGGGGACAAATAAGAAGAAAACAAACAACAAACCAGGGCAACATAAAACACACGGTTTGGGGAGACAGGATGAAGAGAATACAAACAACAAACACAGGACAAAGGAAAACACACGGTTTGGGGAGACAGATGAAGAGAATACAAACAGACAAACACAGGACAACAGTGAAAACACACGTTTGGCGGACATGATAAGAGAGAAACAAAAAGACAAAAAAGGCCCAAAAGTAAAACACCGGTTTGGCGGGAAAAGTGATGAGGAGAAACAAACAACAAACACAGGACAAAAGGGAAAAAACACGTTTGGAGACAGTAAAAGAGGGAAAACAAACAGACAAACACATGGGCAACATGAAAACAACACGTTTGGTGGAACTATAAGAGAAATACAAACAGACAAACAAATGGACAACAGTGAAAACCACGGGTTTTGGGGAGCAGTGATGGAGAGAAACAAACAACAAAAACATGGACAACAGTGAAAACACACGGTTGGGAAAGGTGAGAGAGAATACAAACAGACAAACACAGACAAAAGGGAAAAAACACGGTTTTTGGGGAACAGTGATAAAGAGAATAAAACAACAAACCATGGACAAAAAGTGAAAACACACGTTTGCGGAGACGGGGTAAGAAAATACACACAGACAAAAACATGGACAAAAATGAAAACCCGGTTTTGCGGGGACATATAGAGAGAATACAAACAACAAACACAGGACAACAGAAAACACACGTTTGGCGGAGACAGTGATAAGAGAAAAACAAACGACAAAAACATGGACAAAATGAAAACACCGTTTTTTGAGACATGAAAGAAGAATACAAAAACAAACCAGGACAACAGGAAAACACACGGTTTGTTGAGACAAGGGTAAAGAGAATACAAACAGACAAAAACATGGCAACATGAAAACACACGGTTTGTGGAGCATTTATAAGAGAGAATAAAACAGACAAACACATGGGCAACAGAAAACACCCGTTGGTGGAGAATGATAAAAAAATACAAACAACAAACACTGGGCAACATGAAAACACACGGTTTGGTGGAGACTGATAAGAAGAATCAAACAGACAAAAACATGGACAAAAGTAAAACACACGTTTGGTGGAGACAGTGATAAGAAGAATCAAACAGAAAAAACAATGACAAATAAAACCCCACGGTTTGGTGGAGACATGATAAAGAAAAACAAACAACAAACACATGACAACAGGGAAAAAACACGTTTTTGGAGACAGTGATAAGAGAAAACAAAAAACAAACACATGGGCAACATGAAAAACCACGGGTTTTTTGGGGAAAAGGATAAAGAGAAAACAAAAAAACAAACCCCTGGACAAAAGTAAAACACACGTTTGGCGGGGACAGTGATAAGAAGAATACAAACAGACAAACACATGACAACAGTGAAAACACACGGGTTTTGGGGGAACATGAAAAGGGGAAAAAAACAAACAACAACACAGACAACGTGAAAACACACGGTTTTGGTGGGGCAGTGTAAAAAATACAAACAGACAAACACATGGACAACAGTGAAAACACACGGGTTTGGGGGAGACATTTTTAAAAGTAACACAAACAACAAACCATGGACAACAGGAAAACACACGGTTTTGGGGGAACATTTAAAGATAAAAAAAACAACAAACACAGGAAACTGAAAACACAAAGGTTTTTTTTGGGGACAGGGTAAAGAGAATACAAACAAAAAACACAGGACAACAGTGAAAACCCCACATTTGGTAACAGTATAAAGAAATACAAACAGACAAACAATGGACAACATGAAAACAAAGGTTTGTGAGACAGTATAAGAGAGAATACAAACAACAAAAAACATGGGCAACGTGAAAACACACGGTTTGGTGGGAAAAGTATAAAAGAAAAAAAAAACAAACACATGGACAACAAAAACACACGTTTTTTGGAGACATGATAAAAGAATACAAACAACAAACACATGGGCAACATAAAAAACACGGTTTGGGGGGAGACAGTGATAAAGAGAAACAAACAACAAACACTGGAAACATGAAAACCCCCAAAGGTTTTTGGGGGACAGTGATAAAAAGGGAAAACAAAACAGACAAACACATGGGCAACATAAAACACACGGGTTTGGGGGAGACAGGGTAAGAGAAAACAAAAAGACAAAAACCCTGGGCAACAGTGAAAACACACGGTTTTTGGGGGAGACAGTGATAAAAAGAGAAAAAACAAACAGACCAAAAACCCTGACAACATAAAACCACGGTTTTGGGGACATGTAGAGAATACAAAAAACAAACACATGGAAACAGGAAAAAAACAACGGTTGGGGAGACATGATAAAGAAAACAAACGACAAAAACCCTGGACAAAATGAAAACACACTTTGGGGGAGACAGTGAAAAAGAATACAAAAAAGACAAACACTGACAAAAAAAAACACACGTTTGGGGGAGACAGGATAAGAGAAAACAAACAACAAAACACAGGGCAACAGGAAAAACCAAAAAGTTTTTGGGGGAGACGTTATAAGAAGGAAACAACAGACAAACACATGACAACAGTGAAAAAACACGGTTTTGGAGACAGTATAAGAGAGAATACAAACAACAAACACATGGGCAACATGAAAACACCATTTGCGGAGACAGTTAAAGGATAACCAAACAGACAAAAAACATAAAACAGGAAAACACACGTTTGTGGAGACATGATAAGAGAAAACAAACAGACAAACACAGGGCAACAGGAAAAAACACGGTTTGGTGAACATTAGAGAGAAATACAAACAACAAACACGGACAACAGTGAAAACACACGGGTTTGGGGGAGACAGTTTAAAAGAATACAAAAAACAAACACATACAAAAAAGTGAAAAAAACACGTTTTTTGGGGACATTTTAAAAAAGAAAAAACAGAAAAAACACAGGGGCCAGTGAAAACACACGTTTTTTGGGGACAGTATAAAGAGAAACAAACAACAAACACATGGAAAAACAGTGAAAACACACGGTTTGGGGAGACTTTAAAAAAGGGAAAACAAACAGACAAACACATACAATGAAAAAACACTTTGGGGGAACATTTTAGAGATAACACAAAACAGACAACAATGGGCAACAGTGAAAACAAAAAATTTGGGGGAGCAGTAAAAGAAATACAAACAACAAAAACATACAACGAAAACACACGTTTGGGGGGGAGACAGTGATAAGAGAAACACAAACAGACAACCATGGACACATGAAAAAAACCCCATTTTGGGGAACAGTAAAGAAAAACAAACAACAAAACAGGGCAACAGTGAAAAACACACGGGTTTGGCGGAGACAGTAAAAAGAAAACCAAACAGACAAACACATGACAAAGAAAACACACAGTTTGGGGGAACAGTGATAAAAGAAACAAACAACAAACACATGGGCAAAAGTGAAAACACACATTTGGTGAACAGGGAAAAAAGAATACAAACAAAAAACACATGGGCAACATAAAACACACGGTTTGGTGGAAAGTGATAAGAGAATCAAACAACAAAACACATGGACAACAGTAAAACACCGGGGTTGGGGGAAAGTATAAGAAAATACAAAAAACAAACACAGACAACATGAAAACACACGGTTTGGGGGAACATGATAAGAGAGAATACAAACAACAAACACATGACAACATGAAAACACACGTTTGGGGGAGACAGTGATAAAGAAATACAAACAAAAACACATGACAAAATGAAAACACACTTTTGGGGGAGACATGAAAAGAAAAAATACAAACAGACAAACACAGGGCAACATAAAACACACGTTTGGGGGAACGTGATGAGAAAAAACAAACAAACAACACATGACAACATGAAAACACCGGTTTGGGGGGAAAAGTGATGAAGAAATACAAACGACAAACACAGGACAACGTAAAAAAACGGTTTGGGGGAGACATATAAAGAGAATACAAACGACAAAAACAGGACAAAAGAAAAAACACGGTTGGCGAGCATGATGAAGAAATACAAACAACAAACACATGGGCAACATGAAAAAACACGGTTTGGGAGACATATAAAGAAATACAAACAACAAACACATGGACAACATGAAAACACACGGTTTGGTAGACATGAAAAAAATACAAACAACAAAAACATGACAACGTGAAAACACACTTTTGGGGGAACAGTGATGAGAGAAATCAAAAAACAAACACAGGACAACCTGAAAACACACGGTTTGGCGGGGACAGTGATGAAGGGAAAAAACAGCAAACACATGGACAACATAAAAAACACGGTTGGCGGAGACGTGATAAAGAGAAACAAACAACAAACACAGGGCAACAGTAAAAACACGGTTTGGCGGAACAGTGATAAGAAAAACACACAGACAAACACATGGGCAAAAGTGAAACACAGGGTTTTGGGGAGACAGGATGAAGAAATACAAAAAACAAACACATGGGCCCAGAAAACACACTTTTTTGGGGACAGTGATGAGAGGAAACAAACAACAAAAACATGGACAAAATGAAACACCGGTTTGGGGGAGACAGTGATAAGAAGAATACAAACAGACAAAAACCCTGGGCAACAGGAAAAAAACACGGGTTTTTGGGGAAAAGTGATAAAGAGAATACAAACAACAAACACATGGCAACAGGGAAAACACACTTTTTGGTGGAAAAGGGAAAGAGAAATACAAACAGACAAACACATGACAACATGAAAACCAACGTTTGGAGACAGTGAAAGAGAGAATACAACAGACAAACACATGGGCAACATGAAAAAACACGGGTTTGGGGGACAGTATAAAGAGAATCAAACAACAAACACAGGACAACGGAAAAAAAAAAACACGGTTTGGTGAGACAGTGATAAAAAATACAAACAGACAAACACATGGACAACAGTGAAAAAAACACGTTTGTGGGGACATGATAAGAAGAAAACAAACAGACAAACACATGGGCAACAGTGAAAACAAACGGGTTTTGGTGGAGACAGTATAAGAAAATACAAACGACAAACAAACAACAGTGAAAACACCGGTTTTGGGGGAACGGAAAGAGAAATACAAAAACAAAAAAACAGGACAACATAAAAACACACGTTTGGCGGGGAAAATGAAAGAGAAATCAAACCAACAACACATGGGCAACATGAAAACACACGGTTGGGAGACAGTATAAAAGAAAACAAACAACAAACCATGGACAACATAAAACACACGGGTTTGGTGGGAAAAAGTTAAAAAGAGAAAACAAACAGACAAAAACATGGACAACATGAAAACACACGTTGGTGGGGCAGTTAAAAAGAAACCAAAAAACAACACTGGGCAACAGTGAAAACACACGGTTTTTGGAACAGTTTTAAAGGATAAAACAAACAAAAAACACAAGGACAACAGTGAAAACACACGGGGTTTGGGGAACAGTATAAAGAAATACAAACAACAAACACAACAACAGTGAAAACCCCCGTTTGGTGGGGACATGATAAAAGAAACAAAAACAAACACATGGGCAAAGTGAAAACACACTTTTTTTTTTGGGGACAGTGATAAGAAAAAATACAAACAACAAACACAGGACAACATGAAAACACACGGTTTGGTGGGGGGCAGGAAAAAAAGAAAAAAACAACAAACCATGGGCAACAGTAAAACACACGGTTTGGTGGGGACATGAAAAAAATACAAACAACAAACACAGGACAACAGTGAAACACCGGTTTGGGGGGAGACTGATAAGAAGAAACAAACAGACAAAACATGACAACTGAAAACACACGGTTTTTGGGGAGACAGTATAAGAAAATACAAACAAAAACACATGGACAACATGAAAAAACCCCGGTTTGGGGGAGACAGTGTAAAGAAATACAAAAAACAAAAACCATGGACAACAGTGAAAACCACGGGTTTTGGGGGGAGACAGGATAAAGAAATACAAAAAGACAAACACAGGGCAACAGAAAACACACGGTTGGGGGAGACAGTGATAAAAGAAACAAACAACAAACACAAAAACAACAGGGAAAAAACAAAAGGGGGGAACAGTGATAAGAAGAATACAAACAACAAAAACAGGGGAAAAATAAAACACACTTTGGTGGAAAGGATAAGAGAAAAACAAACAGACAAAAACATGGGCAACATGAAAAACACACGGGTTTGGGGGGACATGATAAAGAAATACAAACAGACAAACACAGACAACTGAAAAACAAAAAGTTTTTCGAGACATTTTTAAAAAGAAACAAACAGACAAACACAAGGACAACGTGAAAAAAAAAACGGGTTTTTTGAGACAGGATAAGAGAAAAAAACAAAAAAACACTGGGCAACAGGAAAACACACAGTTTGGGGAGAAGTTAAGAGAGATAACACAAAAAACAAACCAGGACAACATAAAACACACGGTTTTTGGAAACATGAGAGGGAAAAACAAAAAAACAAACAATACAACAGGAAAACCACGGTTTTGGGAGACATTATGAGAGAGAAACAAACAACAAACACAGGGCAACATGAAACACCGGTTTTTTGGGGGAACATTTTGAGAAGAATACAAACAACAAACACTGGACAACAGTGAAAAAAACACGGTTGGGAACGTTAAAAAAAAACAAACAGACAAACACAGGCAACATGAAAACACCGGTTTGTAAAAATTTTAAAAAGAAATACAAACAACAAACACATGGGCAACATGAAAACACACGGTTTTTGGGGGGGACAGTTATAAAAGAGAATACAAACAACAAACACAAGGGCAACATGAAAACACACGGTTTTTTGGGGGGGACAGTTTTTAAGAAAACACAAAAAACAAACACATGGACAAAGAAAACCAGGTTTTTGGAACATTAAAAAAGATAACACAAAAACAAACACATGCACAGGAAAAACACGGGTTTGTGGAGACAGTGATAAAGAATACAAAAAACAAACACTGCAAAAAAGTGAAAAACACACGGGTTTTGGGGGGAACTTATAAAAAACAAAAAACAAACAATGGGCAAAATGAAAAAAACACTTTTGGGGGAGACAGTTATAAGAGTAACACAAACAGACAAACACATGGACAACTGAAAACACACGGTTTGGGGGAGACAGTATAAAGATAACACAAACGACAAACACTGGGCAACATGAAACACAACGGTTTGTGGGGACATGAAAAGAAATCAAAAAGACAAACAAGGGCAAAATAAAACACACATTTGGAGACAGTTTAAGAAGAATACAAAAAGACAAACACATGGGCAACATAAAACACCCCGGTTTGGTGGGGACAGTGAAAGAAATACAAACAGACAACACCAAGGGCAAAAGAAAAACCTTGGGGGGAACATGAAAAGAGAAACAAACAACAAACACATGGGCAAAAGGGAAAAAACACGGGTAGACAGTGAAAAAAATACAAACAGACAAAAACATTTCAACAGTGAAAACACACGTTTTGGTGGAAAGTGATAAAGAGAAACAAAAAGACAAAAACAGGCAAAATGAAAACCCGGTTTTTGAGACATGATAAAAGAAACAAAAAACAAACACAGGACAACATGAAAACACCGTTTGGTGAACATGATAAGAGAAACAAACAGACAAAAACATGACAACATGAAAACACACGGTTTGGTGGGACAGTGATAAAGAGAAACAAACAACAAACACTGGACAACAGGAAAAACACCGGTTTGGGGAGCATGAAAAGAGAAAAAAAACAACAAACACATGGACAACAGTGAAAAACCCCGGTTTGGTGGACAGGAAAAGAAGAATACAAACAACAAACACATGGACAACATGAAAACACACGGGTTTTTTGGGGACATATAAAAGAATACAAACAGACAAACACATGGAAACAGGAAAACACACGTTTGGCGAGACAGTGAAAGAAGAATCAAACAGACAAACACATGGACAACAGTGAAAACACACATTTTTGGGGGAGACAGTTTTAAAAGAAGAATACAAACAACAAACACAGGGCAACAGGAAAACACACGGTTGGTGAGACATGATAAGAAAAAAACAAAAAAAAACACTTGACAACAGGAAAACACAAGTTTGGCGGAGACATTTTAAAAGAGTAACACAAAAAGACAAACAAGGACAACATTTAAAACAACGTTTGGGGGAAATGATAAGAAGAATACAAACGACAAAAACATGGGCAACAGTGAAAACACACGGGTTTTGGGAAACATGATAAGAAGAATACAAACAACAAACACAGGGCAAAGAAAACACACGGTTTTTTGGGGAAAAGTGATAAAAGAAACAAACGACAAACACATGGGCAACAGGAAAAAACACGGTTTTGGGGACAGGGAAAAAGAGATAACACAAACAGACAAACACATGGGCAACATGAAAACACACGTTTTGGGACAGTTATGAAAAATACAAAAAACAAAAACCCTGGACAACATGGAAAAAAACACGGTTTGGCGGAGACAGTGAAAAGAGAAACAAACAACAAAAAACTGGACAACAGTGAAAAAACCGGTTTTTGGAGACAGTATGAGAAGAAACAAACAGACAAACACATACAACATGAAAACACCGGGTTTGGGGGAACGTGAAAAAAGAAACAAACACACAAACACATGGACAACAGTGAAAACACACAGTTTGGGGGACAGTTAAAAAAAATAACACAAACAACAAACACATGGGCAACATGAAAACACACAGTTTGGGGGAACAGGGGTAAAGAGAATACAACAAAAAAACACATGACAACATGAAAACACACAGTTTGGTGGGGAAAAGTTTAAAAGATAACACAAACGACAAAACAGGGAAAAAGAAAAAAAACACAGTTTTGGGGGAGACAGTGATAAAGAGAATACAAACAGACAAACCAGGGCAACATGAAAAACACGGTTTTTGGGGGAGACAGTGATAAAAGATAACACAAACAACAAAACATGGGCAAAATGAAAACACACATTTTTTGGAACGAAAAAAAATACAAAAAGACAAAAAACATGACAACAGGAAAAACACGTTGGCGGGGACATGATAAAAATAAACAAACAGACAAACACAGGGCAACAGGAAAACACACATTTGGGAGACATGATAAAGAAATACAAACAAAAACCAAAGGGCAACATGAAAAAACACAGTTTGGGGAGACATGATAAAAGAGAAACAAACAACAAACACATGACAACATGAAAACACCGTTTGGTGGAGACATGTGAAGAAATAAAACAACAAACACATACAACATAAAACACACGTTTTGGAGACAGGAAAAGAAGAATACAAACAGACAAACACAGGACAACAGTGAAAACACACGGTTTTTTTGGGAGACAGGAAAGAAAATACCAAGACAAACACAACAAAAGTGAAAACACACGTTTTGGGGGAGACAGGATAAGAAGAATACAAACAACAAACACATGGACAACATGAAAACACACGGGTTTGGGGGAGACGTAAAAGAGAATACAAACAGACAAAAACAGGGCAACGTGAAAAAAAACACGGTTTGGTGGAGACATATGAAGAGAATACAAACAGACAAACACAGGACAACTGAAAACACACTTTTCGGAGACATTTATGAAAGAATACAAAAAACAAACACAGGGCAACAGTGAAAACCACGGTTTGGGGAGACAGTGAAAGAGGAAAAACAAAAAGAAAACACTGGCAACAGTGAAAACAAACGGTTTGGGGGAGACGTGAGAGAAGAAAACAAAACACAAACCAGGACAAAAGTGAAAACCACGGTTTGGGGGGGAGACAGTGATAAGAGAAATACAAACAACAAACACAAAAAACAGTGAAAAAAACACGGTTTTTTGGAGACATGTAAAAAAACAAACAGACAAACAAGGGCAACGTGAAAACACACGTTTTTTTTGGGGACAGGAGAAGAGAATACAAACAACAAACACATGGACAAAAGTGAAAAACACACGGTTTGGGGAGACAGTGATGAGAAGAATACAAACAACAAACACAGGACAACATGAAAAACACACGGGTTTGGGAGACGTGAAAAGAAAAACAAACAACAAAAACAGGCAACAGTGAAAACACACGGGTTTGGGGAACAGTGATAAGAAAATACCACAGACAAACCTGGACAAAAGTGAAAACACACGGGTTTTTCGAGACAGTGATGAAGAAAAACAAAAAACAAAAACCCTGACAAATGAAAACACCGGTTTGCGGGAAAAGTGAAGGGGAAAAAATCAAACAACAAACACATGGGCAACATAAAACACACGGTTTTGTGGGGACATGATAAAGAAATACAAAAAACAAACACAGACAACAGTGAAAACACACGGTTTGGGGGGAACAGTATAAAGAGAATACAAACAACAAACACATGGACAACAGGAAAACACACGTTTTTGGGGGAACAGTGATAAAGAAAACAAAAAGACAAACACATGGGCAAAAGTGAAAACAACGGGTTTGGGGGAGACAGTGATAAGAAGAATACAAACAACAAACACATGACAACCTGAAAACACACGGTTTTTTGGAACAGTGATAAAAAATACAAACAACAAACACTGGACAACAGGAAAACACCGGTTTTGGGGGAACATGAAAAAGAAACAAACGACAAACACATGACACATGAAAACACACGGTTTGGGGGAACATGATAAAAAAACAAACAGACAAACACATGGGCAAAAGGAAAACACACGGGTTTTGGGGGAGACGTAAAAAAGAAACAAACAGACAAACACATGGGCAACAGGGAAAAAACCGGTTTGGGGGAGACATATAAAAGAATACAAACAGACAAACACAGGAAACATGAAAACACCCCGGTTTTTGGGGAAAAGTGAAAAGAAAACAAACAACAAACACAGGACAACAGTGAAAAAACAACGTTTTGTGGGGACATGATAAAGAAATACAAACAACAAACACAGGGCAACGTAAAACCAGTTTGGGGGGACAGAAAAAAAAGAATACAAACGACAAACACAGGGCAAAAGGAAAACCACGTTTGGGGGAACGGATAAGAGGAATACAAAAAGACAAACAAAAGGACAACAGTAAAACACACGTTTGGGGGAACAGATGAGAAGAATACAAAAAACAAACACATGGACAACATGAAAACACACGGGTTTGGGGAGACAGTGAAGAAGAGAATCAAAAACAAACACATGGACAACATGAAAACACACGGTTTTTGGGAGACGTGATGAAAGAAACAAAAAAACAAACCAGGGCAACATGAAAAAACACGGTTTTTGGGGGAAATGATAGAAAAAAAACAGACAAACACATGGGCAACAGTGAAAACAACGTTTTTTTGAGACAGGATGAAGAAATACAAACAACAAAAACATGGACAACGAAAACACACTTTGGTGAGACAGGATGAAGAATACAAAACAAAAAAACTACAACATAAAACACACGGTTTTGGGGAGACATGATGAAGGGGAATCAAACAGACAAACACTACAACAAGAAAACACAGGTTTGGGGGAGACAGTATAAAGATACAAAAAGACAAACACGGGAAAAATAAAACACACGTTTGGGGAGACAGGGTAGAGAGAAACAAACGACAAACACATGGGCAACAGTGAAAACACACGGTTTGGGGGAGACAGTGATGAGAGAGAATACAAACAGACAAACACATGGACAACAGTGAAAACACACGGTTTGGTGGAGACAGTGATGAGAGAGAATACAAGGTACACCACTTCATGAAAGAGCATGTGAAAAATAAACTGGACAAGTCGGAGATCACGTTCATGAGAGCCCCTTTTAGTAGTAGTAGTAGTAGTAGTAGTAGTAGTAGTATAGTAGTAGTAGTAGTAGAAGTAGTAGTAGTAGTAGTAGTAGTAGTAGTAGTAGTAGAAGTAGTAGTAGTAGTAGTAGTAGTAGTAGTAGTAGTAGAAGTAGTAGTAGTAGAAGTAGTAGTAGTAGAAGTAGTAGTAGTAAAGTAGTAGTAGTAGTAGTAGTACAACAACAACAACACCTACTACTACTACTACTACTACTACTACTACCACTACCACTACTACTACTATCATTATCATTACCAATATCATTATTATCATAAATGTCATTATTTTCACGATCCAAATGTCATTATTATCACTATCATCATTATTGTTGTTGTTGCTGCTGCTGTTGTCATTATTATTGTTGTTCTTGTTGTTGTTCTTGTTATCATCAAACAAATTAGAACACCGTCTAAACATTTCAAACACACGCGCCAAACGCGTCAGATGTTTTCTACAAGTCCACTGACTGTTAGGAACAAGAGCTAACCTCCGCTAAGAAAATTAAACTGCACAGTTTCTGAGAGAAAAAAAAAAAACGGTGACAATTCCGCCAACTGATGCATAGCAACTGGCTGGTGTTCAGCATTTGTTTTGCCCCATCCCCTTCCCCCCTCCACTTAGTAACAACAGCTAGCTTCAGCTACCAAAAGAATAAAAAAAAAACATATTTCTAAAATACAGTTGTGAATGCTTTGTACACTGATGTTGAGCAACTGACGCTAAGCATCTGCTATTTGCAAGTGGTGTTAAGCATGAGTTTGTTTCTGTGTTTCATTCACCCCTTGTTTGTGTCTTTTATTCACCCCCCCCCCCCCCCCAGCTCTTACCCCTCCCTTTCCATCCATGCTTAGAAACTGTTGTTTAGCATCTGACTTTTGCTCCCCATCCCCCCCCTCTTTCTCCCACATGCCTCTTTTCTCCCCCTCCATAGCCTCTTTTCTCGCCCCTCCCCCCCCCCCCCCCCGCTCGCCTCTTTCCATCCATTCAATCTCCTACTGTCCTCTCCCCGTCTCTCATGTCCTCTCATCCCGATGTTATTTGATGCGAGTTTATTGATTAAATATTGGTGTATCTGTCCTTTATGTTCGGATGAAATTGTGTTGAACGTCTTTTTCATACAAACGTTTCCATTCAAAAAGTCCTTTGTGTGTCTTTTCCTATAAAGCAAATCAAGCCACATACACAACAACAACAACAACAACAACGACAACGACAACGACAACGACAACAACAACAACAACAACAACAATTGTCAGCCACAAAGGGGAAGGAATTTTCAGTGACCTACTTCACTTGAGTGCTGGGTTCATTTCGTTTGATGTGGGGGTAAGGCTATGTCTATTGTAAACACACACACACACACACACACACACACACACACACACACACACACACACACACACACAAAACAAAAAAACGAGAGACAGATGTGTGTGTGTGTGTGTGTGTGTGGTGTGTGTGTGTTGTGTGTGTGTGTGTGTGTGTGTGTGTGTGTCTGTGTGTGTGTGTGTGTGTGTGTGTGTGCGCGCGCGTGTGTGTGTGTGGTGTGTGTGTGTGTGTGTGTGCGCGCGACCGTGCGTGCGTGTGTGCGTGCGTGTGTGCGTGCGTGCGTGCGTGCGCGCGCGTGTGAGAGAGAGAGAGAGAGAGAGAGAGAGAGAGAGAGAGAGAGAGAGAGAGAGAGAGAGAGAGAGAGATGCGTGTGGGAATGTGTGTGTGTGTGTGTGTGCTGCGTGCGTGCGTGCGGTGCGTGCGTGCGTGCGTGCGTGCGTGTGTGTGTGTGTGTGTGTGTGTGTGGTGTGGTGTGTGTGGTGTGTGTGTGTGTGTGGTGGTGTGTGTGCGTGTATGATGACAAGCACTATCATGCAATAGTTATGCTGTACTTACCAGCACTATGGCAAGAATTCCGTCTTCATTTTACTGCACAGCACAATCCCGTACTGTTTTCCACAACCCAGATCACTTTCCATTCCCCTCTTCACGCCTTTACCAAGTCTGTTGTCAACGTGCCGATAACTGTACCGTCACAAGCATTAAACTCACCCAGAAACACTGTCACCTCGCTTTCTGTGTTGCATAAACACGGTTCCTTTTCAGTGTTGTAATCAGTTACACACGTCACAAGAACCTCATGTTTTAGTGACGCACCAGAAGATCTCTGTATACGTGCCACAAGAAGTGAAATCTCAAGTCAAGATGACATCACATTCTCAATGCTGTACAGCAGAGTTTCATGTTAAGAAATTCACAGACACACGAGTGACAAGAAGTAAACTTATCATAGATACTTAGCACTTTGAATTCCACTGCGATTGACAAAACTTGATTTCAGTTAACAGTGTCAATAAACACGCTTCTTCTGAACTGAAGACAAAAAAAAAAACAACAACAAAGGTTAATTTTCCATGTCTGATTCAATAGTGTGGTTTGTACTCATTTTCCAACATTGATTAAAAACAAACAAAAAAATAAAGTCGTTACAACTAAACGCACAAACAAACACACTTTACCTCGAACGTTGCAAACGAGGCTGAATTGAGTTTAGCATGACAGTTTACTCAAACTCAAAGTAAACATAGTTTTCTATCAATTGAGTTTAGCATAACAGTTTACTCAAACTCAAAGTAAACATAGTTTTCTATCAATTGAGTTTAGCATGACAGTTTACTCAAACTCAAAGTAAACATAGTTTTCTATCAATTGAGTTTAGCATGACAGTTTACTCAAACTCAAAGTAAACATAGTTTTCTATCAATTGAGTTTAGCATGACAGTTTACTCAAACTCAAATAAACATAGTTTTCTATGTTGTGGAACTGAAGTTCGTTTGCAGCGTGGAAATGTACGCATTTGTCTCCCTTAAATGTAAGCGTGAGCATCTTTGTCTTCGCCGTTTAGACTTAACATAAATGTCTCAAGAATTAGATTTACAAGAATCTTAATACACAGACCTTGTTTCCAGTGGGTACTGCAATATTTTGGAATCCATCGATGAAATAAACACGCACATAGAAGTGAACTGACAAATGTAGAGATCTCAGTCGCTCAACTCTCAACAAGCACCTGTCAGTAGCAACGTCAGTTTCATTCATTACACACCTAAAGAACGAATGTGAAGGAAAGCAAACGAGAATATCCTACACTTTCATTATCAGAGTATGAACAAGACGATAAGTAACATCCCCCCCCCCCCCCCCCCCCTCACTCACTGAACAGAATTGGAGTCACCTTTCTTCTAAACTTGAAAGAAAAATTACTGCTCCTCGGAACGAAAGAGACCAACAAATGTGTCTTGTCCCGTGTGTTCCGCCGAACGAAAGAGACCAACAAATGTGTCTTGTCCCGTAATTTGTTGGTCTCTTTCGTTCGGCGGAACAGTAATTGTACTCCCAGGTCTTATACAACAGAGTGTACTTTAGAATGGGAACGAAGAATGCTTCTCTTCTCTCTCTCTCTCTCTCTCTCTCTCTCTCTCTCTCTCTCTCTCTCTCTTGTTGTGTGTGTGTGTGTGTGTGTGTGTGTGTGTGTGTGTGTGTGTGTGTGTGTGTGTGTGTCCGTCCGTCCGTGGTCAAAATGTGTTCCACTCGCTCCAGACAAAACTACTGGGCCGATCTTTCTGAAAATTTATAGGTATGTTCACTATGGTCAAGGATGGTGCCCGATGTTTTAGTTTACCGTTACAGCTGTTACCAACGGCTGTAACGACCTGTAACGTTGTTCTTCTTTATGGAATATCTCAGAAAGTACTTGGCCGATCTTTGTGAAAATTAGCAGGTATGTTCATTATGGGTCACGGATGATGCCCGATGTTTTAGTTTACCCCGTTATAGCCGTTACTAACGGCTGTTACGACCTGTAACGGTTTTTTCTTCTTATGGAATATCTCAGAAAGTGCTTGGCCGATCTTTCTGAAAATATGTTGGTATGGTCATTATGGGTAACGAATAATGACCGATGTTTTAGTTTGCCCAGTTATAACCGTTACTGACGGCTGTAACGGCCTGTAACGGTTTTTCTTCTTTATGGAATATCTCAGAAAGTACTTGGCCGATCTTTGAGAAAATTAGCAGGTATGTTCATTATGTGTCACGAATAATGCCCGATGTTTTAGTTTACCGCTATAGCCGTTACTAACGGCTGTAACGGCCTGTAACGGTTTTTCTTCTTCATGGAATATCTGAGAGAGTACTTGGCCGATCTTTCTGAAAATTAGCAGGTATGTTCATTATGGGTCATGGATGATGCCCGATGTTTTAGTTTACCGTTATAGCTGTTATTAGCGGCTGTAACGGCCTGTAACGGTTTTCTTCTTTATGGAATATCTCAGAAAGTACTTGGCCGAACTTTGTGAAAATTAGCAGGTAAGTTCATTATGGGTCACGGATGATGACCAATGTTTTAGTTTGCCGTTATAGCCGTTACTAACGGCTATAACGGCCCATAACGGTTTTTCTTCTTTTTGGAATATCTCAGAAAGCATTTTGTCGATCTTTCTGAAAATTTGTTGGTATGTTCATTATGTGTCACGGATGATGCCCGACGTTCTAGTTTACCGTTATAACCGTTACTAACGGCTATAACGACCCATAACGGTTTTTCTTTTTTATGGAATATCTCAGAAAGTACGAGGCCGATCTTTCTGAAAATTTGTAGGTATGTTCATTATGGGTCACGGATGATGCCCGATGTTTAAGTTTACAGTTACAGCCGTAACTAATGACCCATAATGGTTTTCTTCTTTATGGAAAATCTCAGAAAGTTCTAGGCCGATCTTTCTGAAAATTTGTAAGTATGTTCATTATAGGTCGCAGATGATGGCCGATGTTTACCAGAATAGCCATTACTAACGGTTACACCACTCCAAGACGGCTTTTCCTCTTTATAGAATATCTCACGCGTATTCAGGATAAACTGGGAGTGCGTGTATATGCTTTGCATCTTGTTTTTCTTTCAAATTCGTTTCACGTTCCGCCTGCAGTCACTTCACTTTGAAAACTCACCTTTCTTTTAGTATCGCTCGGAGAGTCAAGATTCCGTGTTGCAGAATAAATAATGACAGCAAACGTGGATGGTAAGTATGTTTTGAATGTTGACCTAAAATGCTTCATCTGCAGCCAGTCAAACTGAAAGTAAACTGTCGGTAGGATTATGATGATAAGAAGAGATCGAGGGCTGTGTTACTTTACCGCCGAAAACTTTTTTCAGTTGGTTCTGTTTGTTCGGCGGTCTTAGAACATCCCTCTCACTGTTTTCAGTTTGTTCGAACGATTAAAAACAAATCCACATTTCATCAAGAAGAACTACAGTTGCTAAGCTTGCACACACATTTGTTGAACTCTCCACACAAGAAACAAATATGTACGAAAAATAACGAAAGTAACAAGCACAAGTCTGCCCGCACAAGCACACACACACACGCGCGCGCGCGCGCTCGAGCACTGCTTTAAACCACACTAAGAAAACCAGCTACACGTTACGAGAAACACCGACGCTGCAAAGCTTGCACACACATAATACGCACACACACACAAACCCACTCGTTGCTTCAGATCGCAAGACATGAACGAATCACGACAGCCTTCTTTTATTCTCCACGTCTCCGGCAAACCGCCACCAACTTTAAAGCTAAACCACAATCGCTCAGAACACGATGAGTACTACCTATCGTTACGTTCCATGAGGAAGAATGGAAAGGGAAGGGGTTGTGAGAGGCGGGGGGAGGGGGAGGGGGCGTAGGCGGGTTGGAAGGAATGGAGGTGAAGGGGTGGGGTGGGGGGATGTTCGTTTCATCGAGCGGGGGACAGCAAGCGGTGGCGTGGGAGGGAGATGATG
>CM031612.1:71311427-71369911 GCA_018398815.1 Conus ventricosus | reverse complement strand
CCAAGTATTTGTTGTTGCTTTACAGTAATGATGCGACGCCTACTATTCCTCCACCAATCCGTTTTCAATCATCTGAATCATTGGTAGGTCAGACAATAAATCAATCTGTAAACTTTAAGAAAGCGTCCCAACTCATCCGCAGAATGTAATGCGCGGGATCCAGGCTATAATGTTTCATGCAGGTCTTTCTATAATTTTCAAAGAACGTCCGCCAACAAACATACATCAGCCTTTCAAGTATGAATCATGATAGTCTCCCATCGTTTTACACTCTAACTTCTGCCACGCATCTTGAGCATGTGGTAATCAGAGTCACTGATGTCCTTTCCTCTAAGAACTAGAAAAGAACGCGCCTTTAGGAGGAAGTGTGTCTTAGTCAAACCTTTCCCAACTGTTCATGTATCATAAGGATAAACGCCCTTTCTAACAGAGTTGAGTCAAAATATTCTTCTGTTTTGGGCAGGACTTTAAGGACATAGCCAGTGACTCTAATGATCCCATCATGTGTTGCATAGAGTCATAAAAAGACATGTTATTTAAAGTGAAACACATGTACTTTTCTGATGACTGTGCAATGCATGTTACCCTGAAGGAGTCGGTTACTGCTTTCATTATAAGGTGAGAGTCGTAACCTCGCAAGTTGTGAAAGAATACAGGCAGCTTCCATGTCTTTGGTTCAAACTTTAGTTGAAGATTGCATTTACTGTGTGCTGCTCCTCTGAACTTTCCACTAATGTGATCATGGTCTCTTACTGTCGGATTTGCTACGTCTGATGAGAGGCCTAAACCGCAAATCCAACATGTGTGGCTGAGTCATACTGTTGTTGGTCTTCAGGTGTCATTATGATTTCAGATAAGTTTAGATTATTAGAACAGTCATTACGCACTTTCTGCATGCGTTCTAAGAAGTATTTTGCAGCATTAGGCCCTCTATATAATTCTGGCTCTGAATGAACGCCATCCGACCTGACAACGATGAAAGCAAATGAACAAATTTGATGATTACTCATTAAGACTGTTTTCGAAGTTTTTGTGGCGCTGGCCCTTCATAAGGAACAATGAGTGATTCAAAGTCTGCGTAAACAACATATGGTGAATTTTGCATCCGCTTCCAGTTCTTAAAACTAACTTTAGATCCCCGGTGGGGGCGTAAATTAGTTCTGTATTACAGTCAACTGGACCAATACAGTGTTTCTTATGTTCGCTCGCAGCTTGAACAGATGGCATTCTTGTTAAACATTTTCTACAGAATTCTTGTTTGTGCCCATCTTTTGAAGTATGCTGCATTAGTTTACTCATTGTCGTATTAATGTGTAATGCGGTAGCCCCGCTGGTGAAAACACCCGTAGTAAGTCAACATGATATTTGTCTGGTTCGCCAATTGTTGGGCTGTTCTTGGACACTTTAATTGGCACCAAATTTGTTTCCTCATCCCATGTGTATACAATTAACAGTTATTGGTTTGTTTTGCTCTTCAAACTGATCAATTTGGTCTACACTAACAGGAAAGGACACCCCACTAAAGTTAAGATCATTGATGTAAGGGTGATAGTTAGACACTCCTTCTCTGCGTTTTTGCGGATATAATGCAGCCTTGCGAGAACACACCACATGAAACATTTGTTGTCTGAATTCTTTATGTTTAGAACTGCTCTTTCGCTACCAACTCTCGAGGCAGTGGAATGTAAGACTTGCCAACAAACGGTGCATACTTAGCCTGTTTTAATCTAATCTCTAAAACTTCGCCCTTGACAACCAGAGCCTCTCATTTTGGCTTCTTCAGCCGCAGCGTCAAACTGTGCAAGCAGTTCGTCTGCCCAACGGGTGTTAAGTCATTACGAGAAAGAATAGTCTGTTGTTTAGTTGAGACCCAGACTTCTAGATTTTCTTCATTTATTGTTATATAGTCGATTAAAACAGCTAACATTACTTTAACTGGCGGGTCTATTGTTAGTTTGCCTGGAACTTGAGAAATAGCATGAACAACACTTGCCTGTACGTTGTTGGGTCAATGACTTCTAGATCAATATCATTCAGTGCTCTTGATAACGCTCTCTCTCAAGCATCCTTCAAAAAATTCGTCTTGCCCTTCATATATCTTAGCCATGTTGAGTTTCTTTTCTAACTCAAATATTTATTTAAATTAAAAAAAAAATTCTTAATCAGAATCAATATCGACGGTCTTTTGCGCTTGGACTCATAAAACTAAAGTAAAAAACACCTTTTGGTGTTGTTAATGTGAGCTGTTTAGAACAGAGTTTAATGTCTCGTTTACTTTTTTTAAGCATTCCTTTTTTATCTGCTCGGGGTCTGGCTGTTGAGAAAAAACTTGCCCTCGCCTTTCTTTGAAGATCAACTTTTGTCTTTTTTTAGTCATCAAAATCGGCCTGTAACGATTAAATTCTTCATCCGTGATGTTTGAGTCAACAAGCGCTTTATTTATTGGGCAGTTTAAACGAACTAAGTTTTAGCCGTTATTAGTTGAACCATAGCTGTGTGCTTTTGGAAATTTAGTTTTTAATTTTTTGCCAGCCGCACTTACAGCTAATGAACATAGACGAGAGCTAAAGACACCCCGCCTAGAGGTAAAGCTGCGGGTGCACCAACACCTGTTGCTAAGAGACCAACACTTGTCCCTGCTGATAGGGCGCTTATAGTCGATGTTCCAGTATTACATATGTAACAGCATTAAAGGCAGCAGAATACCTTCGTTTGGTTTTGCTGTATTTTGAAAGGTCTTGCTCTGTTTTTGTTGCATTTGCGTAATGTTTGTTAATCTAAAGGTTTTTTGTATGTTGGGGGTTCTACTATCTCTTCTTTTGGCGGCGCTGTAGGCACATTTGGATAACCTGAACAGACATGCTTTTTTTTAAATAAAAATAATTTAGTATAGTACACTTTCTAATCTGCTCTTTTTATTATTCAGCTGCGCATCTATAATAAAACAAAATGTACATTAAGCGGTTTATCGGCTTCTTCTTCTTTATCAATTTGAATGTTTATTACGTCTCTAACAGTTTTTCCCGCTTCCATGCAACTGATTATCCTCTGTTGACTTAGGTCAATCCATAAACCGTATTTCGTTGTTAAATAATCATCAAGCCTAACATTGTGAAGATGTAAATCTTTAGACACAAGGTCAACTGTTGGATTTCTACATCCGCCTCCAAACAGTTTTTCTTATTTCATCAAAATGCGATAAGGTTAAACCCGCTAGCGTAGATTTGGTTAGGACTACCCTCAATCGAACATTGTACTTTCGTTATTTTTGGATTAAAAAACTTTCACTTCCCCTTTTGAACGGTTCTTCATCTTCGCACAGCAATAAAATGCCTTTAAGTGAATGTGCTGCAACACTAAAAACTAAATTCCATATAGTGTCTGCCCTGCTTTTGGGATATGTTGAATGATGACGCACGTTTTCGTAATATATTACTAATCGTGACTCATATTGGTGCTCAATCAGCTTTGCTAATTCATGGTTGCTAACAACGTCAAACTCTAACGAGATGTCAGAAATGCTGTACTTTGCTTCGGTGTCTGATGATTTGATAACCCGTTTGTATTCATTAAAGTTAGTTCATATGACAATCTGTCTTTAATGCTCCTTGAAAGTATGGCGCATGCGCTTTTAACAACTCAAAATCTAAGGGTATGGAAAAGCGATTTCCATACGCAAAATTTACAGCTGCATACTTTTTTACCGTCTTTAGTATCTGCGGCGCCTATTCTATGTTTTAGTGCTTCTTCATTTTCGATTCCTTGAAACGCAAGATCAGCCCTTTCATTCCCGGTTAGCCATAGATCAGAATAGGTTATAAAATATGTCTGCATTGTGTAAAGAAAATATTTCTTGCCCCTCAAGTTTTATAGAATTTTCTTAACGATTGCCCGCCCAGATTCTGTACAACTGTCCTGTTTGGGTCTGTTGAAGCGAGTTCTATTTTTGAAAGTAAGACGCGCAGAGCCTGGCACAATCAATTCATCTGCTCCTAGGTCTGGAAATTTGACAGTAAGAATTTGATCTGCATCAATAGTAGATGGATTATTTGGAACAATAATATTCCGTTTATTTCCCTTCACGCCATGGGGCTCTTTCTGTGTTCTATGCGGGTCAAAGAATCGAGCCATGTGCTTGTTGTGGCATTTTTATGAAGCAAAATAAAAAAGTTAATTATTTAAAAACATGGCAGGCATTGAGGATGAAGATTATGATGTTTTAGATTCTGGAGACGACATGAGTGAAATGACTCCTTTGGTACAACATCGCTCGGGGCTCTCTTTGCGGCGTGAATTAACAGAAAGTAAGGTCAGATCATTATACCAAAGTTTAGGCCAAGAACCTCCCGAATTTATAGACCCTAATGATTTTGAAGTAAAAGATGACCATTTGTTTGTGAGGAGCGACCAAGGACAACTTGTTCAGCTTACAACTAAAAAAGACCCATCAAAGTTTTTAGCCGTGGGTTCAATTAGAAATAGACTCCCTGCGAGCGTACAAAATCGCCTTGGCCTTGTTAGGCCAAAATTAAGGGCGGAGGCAGTTTCTAAACTTCAAAACACACTGCAAGAAACTCCCGACAGATAACCAAATGCAAAACATGGAACTTAAAGAATTAAATCAATCAGCAGGTGAATTAATAAATGTAATAGAAGCAGAATCCAGTTTTTCAGAAGAAACAGCGTTAAAGACTATACACGACTCACGCTACCCATGCGAGAACTAACGGCCTTGATCATGCTTTAAGAACCATCAGAGGCGAATTAACAAACAATTTAGCAAAACTAGGTGAACTAGATGGGCATATAAAAAGAGAAAAAAGAAAAACTCGTTGAGGCTGATGACGCCAATCTTAGGGCCTGATATTAAAGAAAGAATAACCCAAAGACTAAAAGATCTTGAACAAGAGAGATCAGCAAGACTAGAAGTGACGACTACTAACCCAGACCTATTACGAACTCAAGTGAATAGAATAAGAGAAACTATCGAAAAAATTTTATATGAAGACGCAACGCTAGCAGAACGAATAAGAACATTGTTTAGAGAGCAGGGAGTCACATTGGCAAGCGTTATTACAGCCTTAGGATTTGCAATAAGTACACTGGTGGGTGGCTATTACAGGCGGCGGTGGTCAAAGTTCATTACCTCCGCGCCATCGCCTCCATCTCCGCCTGATAAATCATGGGTAAAAAACAGCTTGATCATCTTGCGAGTTTATTAAAAAAAATTAGCCGGTAAAGCTATAAAACGCTTTACCAGGTATATTAGGAGGTATTGTTAGCTGGCTTTTGTCTACTGCAAGCAAAGTAGTTGGCTTTATGGCGAGCACTTATGGGCATTTTGTTCTTGTAATAGTTGGGTTACTATTTAGTAAGATAAAGACCAAGTAATCCTATGCCAGTTAATCCAAGAACAAGCGCTGTCTTTTCATATTCATGGTCATCGCGAACAGAGTCCGCGAGCTTTGCTGAGTCTTCAATGGCCTTTGGGCTTTGGTCTTCGGGAATTAGATGACTTATTCTTGGGGGGTCATCTTGTTTTTTTATCTGCTTGCAATATTACTGGCTCAGAATTTATGTCGTTTTGTCCGACCTTCTGTTCATTTCCTGCAACGAGAATTTCATTGTTGTAGTTTATTATTGTTCCTACCTGGAGTCTGAGGTCAGAAGGTAGCATGTATAAACCCGTGCCAACAGCAAAGTCTACTTTTGATCTTGCGTATTGTAAAACATTTTGGTACCTTTTAATACTTGAAGGCAAATCAACAGTAGATTTAATGGCGTCCTCTAAATTTGCTAAGTATTGTTTTTGTGCATCAAAGCCAGTGAAGGATTATGTTATGCTCGATCTTGTCTGTGCTTGCGAACCCAGCAAACACCAAAAAGTAATTACGAATAGAGTCGTTTATTCGTTCTATTCCGCTCTAGTTAGGCCCTTAGAAGTGTCTAAGATTAATGTTTTCCATGCTGTTTTATGCTCTTGCTCTATGGACCCCAGGTGAACAGTTGTGCCTGAAGAGAAAGATGTGTAAGGAGGATTCCAGTCATAACTTATACTTTCTGTGCACGCCCCATATATAAGGGGTGCCTAAGCCATGATTAAGATCAGACTTTTGTTCTAAAGTCTGTCTTGATGTTAATATTGAATTCGTTACAGATTCGTTCAAAAGCCTTCATGTCTATTCTGTTGCTGAAGGGATTAAACGGTTTGTCATTTGGCAATGGTGCTTGCAGTTCAGTCAAAATACGTCTGAAGGTGTAATAAAATGAAATCTATACACTGACCCCACCAAAGGATCAGGATGATTTAAGTGATCAGCATACGACACTCCACACCAGTTGATGCACAAAACACAGCAAAGTTTAACTGGTTTGATAAAACTGCATCGGATGACTAAAACCACGCTTTCGGGATGCGGTCGTTTTTAATAGGAGGGTTAAGATATCTGCTTAATGGAGTACTTACCTTTTTATGAAAGGTGTCAGTCTGGGTCACAGAAATGTCGAGGGTGTCAGTTGTTATATTTTTAAGATTGTAGTGCGGCCCAACAGAATATTTTGCATCAGTATATTTGAATTTCACTCATTTTTAATTTGTTTTAAAAAATGTTTGTAACAATAAACAACTCAAGACCGCCCTTCGTTTTTAGAACATGCTATTAATAACGAATGCGGAACTAGAACGGTCGCGCTCCATGAAAAATATTCTACAAAGTCGTATGGTTTAATATAAGTGAATCCCGGAAGAATAATAAGATTCAAAAAATTGATAATGCAGGAACATTAGTTAGCCAGTTAACAATAGCTGATGGTTATTACGGGTTTTGCTCACTAAAAGAAGCAATGAGTAACTTCGACATTACTCTCAAACTTAACAATGGGAATCTAAAAACAATGTTAACATTCAAGCCTGAAGAAGAAGTAGGTTACTATTTTGATAAAGAATAGCTAAAAAAGTTAGGCTTTTCAACTGCCAATCGACCCACTCATAGTTTTAGAGTTACGTCAAACAAAACTACTTATGAGGGAGAAAATCGCTCGATCTTGCATTACATTCATTACTCTATGTTCATTTGGATGAGCTGAGCACTGATGAAAACTTATATGATGGAAGGCCCTCAACTGTTTTAAGAGCTCTTCCGTCAGGGAAAGCTGCATATTGCGATTATGAAATTATACAATTCCCTAATTTACAGTTCAAAAGATTAGTTTGTGGGAGGGTCGGATCATTTAATATAAAAATCAAAGACAAAGCGGGGAAAGTTGTGAATGTGATAACTGCACATTGTTTTGGAAATAAAATAATACGTTACTAAAAAATAATGTCGCGTGGGCCAGAAGAATCAGGGAGTTACATTAGCGCCTGTAAGGTGTATAACCTTAGAATTAAAAGACCTTGCAGACGTTGCGGACTTTGAACAGAACGGTGAGATAGGCGCTTTGTATGGTTTTGAGTACACTAAAGATGGTGATTATAACGCAAAGAGGTTGGCGACAGCAAAAAGTTTCCTAAACTAGAACAACTGCGCAATCTAGAGGCAAATAATGTTGGCCAGTATGAATATAAAATAGTTCGAAACCTGACTCAAATGGCACTTAGAGCCATATTTAGAATGGGAAATAAAATTTGAATTCATAAGCCCATTTACATATTTTAGCCGTCAAAAAAGTTTCAGAAAAGCATTCAACTCTGGCCTTTACATGTAAGTCTTATGCCGGACGACAATAGTCGGAAAGAAATTGAAATAAACGCCGTATGGGAAAAAAACAGTACTCCTCCCCAGAAAAGAAACAGTTGTAAAAAAAGCTTCTACAAAATTACAGTTCTTTCCAAGCAGAAAATTAGGAGACACGTTCACAATGATATTTGAAATTTCTGTCTTTTTAAAGATGTGGAGAGGGATGGGGTTTTTGGGCGTTAGTGACGTCCTTATAAAAGGAATTAAAATTAGCTGGCAAAACTTAGACGTTTAACGCCTTAACGTTACCATCGTCGTTCTTCACAATGGCGAGGATATTAAGATCATAACAACAAGCAACAAAATCAATGTTGACTTAAATAGAAACAATCTTACAGAACTGAATTGGATTAATCTTGCACATTTAGGCCTCATAGGGTTTTATTATACTGAACAAGTTTTGACGGAGAGTATGATAAAAATAATAACTGGATTAGATTAAACTCTGTTATAAAACTATGGAGCAGTTAAACTTTATGATAAAATCCCCTCATTTCAATGATTTGTGGGCAGACTGGTTGTGGGAAAAAATATTTGTCCTAGACTTATTACAAACAGTTTATCGCTATAATTTTGATCATATTGTGATTTTTCTGTCCAACACTTAAAGGAACAAAGCATTCAATGATAGAATGGTTTATATGACAGACAATGACGTATATTTAGTTAATCCTAGCACTAAACTGAGTGAGTGTTTAGAATACTTTTATAAAGTGTTTGAAGGAACGCAGACACTCTTTATTATAGATGACTGTTCGGCAGAAAAAGATATAGTTAAAAAGAGAAACACTTTGTCAAAGCTGGCTTTCAGCGGAAGACATGATGGGAATAAGTGTGTGGATTTTATGCCCGAAATATAACTCGGTTTTAAAAGACTTTAGAGAACAGTTAAAGACTGTAGTGTTATTTCACATGAAAGACAGAGACTCATTTGAAGAATGTTTGCGCGGAAAATGATGTATTGAAAATGATCAGGAAAAACACAGGATTAAGCAAAAATGAAATCTGAAAAGTTTAGTAAATTAGTATTGAAAACGGATAACCCTGCAACAGTATGTTTGTTTGTAGATAATCGTTATTTTTTGGGTTATTGAAGTCTTATTGTCAGAGAACAGGGAAAGGCGGCTTTTAGGCCACTTTCGCCCAAAAACTTGGTGGAGGAGCAAGTGAGTTAGAATTGGTAAAATGCTGTTCTCTATTGGAGCTGTTGTTGACTAAGGAAATCATCCTTAGTGCAGGTCAGAGAAAAGCAAAAGGAAAAGGGAAAGAAGTTATTATAGTTTATCTGCCCTTTTATAGTGACAGACATTGTTGACCTTATTACGGCATTGTGACCCTTCACACTGTGACGCACTGCCGGACCCACTGTGTTGCCACACACTGACAAGGACTATAGGGAGATGACTTCTCATCTGGAGACTGATCTCCGCCGTAGGGCGGGATTTGTTTTGCCTGTTTTTCCTAAGCTGCAGCTCCGGTCTTTGGCTGCTGGAAGACCGGCCTCCACGGACCCTGCAGTCAGCGTCCTGCGTCCAGGCACCAGTCGCTGTTCCAACTTGCGGACTGGAGGTGAACCTCGTCTCCTTTACTGGGACACCTGCTTCACCTCGGACTGGAAGACCAGCCCACCACGAGCGTTACCACTTTACAGGATCCACCTCCTTCTACGAACCTCCTCGGTTATGGATGGATTCGAGAGTTGAGTGCCCCTTGTTGTGTGGTGTGGGTGTGGGTCTGGCGTGCGTGTGCGTGGGTTTAAAGCCGGTCACTGATTCGTTTTTTGTGTGTTTTTTTTTGTTTGTTTTGTTTAACTCTAGTTGATTAGGTCCCGTTTGATGCAGTATTGTTTCTAATACTGTCTTTCTTCTGTTATTTTGCTGAATGTTCTTGTAGTGGTTTAGTGGGTTAGGTTGGGACAGTAGCGGGATCCCGGGGTATTGGAGGGGTTTTGTGGTCTGTTCAATTTACCTTGTCCCCTAAGTCAGTTAGTTCTGAATAGTGCCTTTCTCTTCTATGCCCCCTTTTTTTTTCTCTTTCTTTTCCTCTCTCGGCTATCTTTTCTCTTCTTTGTTATGACCCATACCCCGTCTGGAGTGCTAGTGTGAGTGAGTGATTGTAATGTGAGTAAAACTATTGTCAAAACTTCTTCCTCTTGTGGTCTGGTGGTGTGAGGGATAGAGTGATCGCTCCGTTTCTGCCACTGCACATTTCCTGTATTAGAACCCCCCCTGTCAGGTGTACTCGCACGTGACAGTGTGTGAAAATCACGTACGTCTTGTGTGCTTGCGGACATGGTTGAATATGTATATATGTGCTTGCTCGCACGTGTGTGTGTGTGTGTGTGTGTGTGTGTGTGTGTGTGCGCGCGCGTGCGGGATGCGTGCGCACGCGTGTGTATGTGTGCGCGCGTGCGTGCATATGAATGTGTGTGCACGAGTAGTGTGAGTGCGCGCGCTTGTGTGTGAGTGTGTGTGTAAAACACGTGCTTTTTGCCTGCGTTCGTGGTCGTATGTGTACGCACATACGCACACTCGCACACACACAGACACACACACACGCGCACACACACACACGCACGCACGCACGCACGCACGCACGCACATATTTCTGTCTTTGTAGGTATATATGTATGTATGTATGTATGCATCTATATGTACGTGCGCGCATGCGCTTAGTCGTATATGTATATGTGCGCGTGCGCAAACGCGCGCTTCCGCTTGTATGTGTGCGCGTGCATGCCTGTGTGTTTCTGCGTTTGTGCGCGAGCTGTGTGTGTGTGTGTGTGTGTGTGTGTGTGTGTGCGCGTGCGTGTGCCCGGGTTTGTACACAAACACACAGACATACAGACACACACACACACACACACACACACACACACACACACACACACACACACACACACACACACACACACACATACGCACACACATACACACACACACACACACACACACACACACACACACACACGTGCGCGCGCGCGCGCACGGGCGTATGCACGTAAACTCGCATGCTATCGGTCACTCATTAAAATGAGCAACGAACAGTGCCCTACATTCTACTTTCTCATACAAATACAGTACAAATTCATGCAGAATAAGACTTCTTGCCACGTAAGCAATAAGCTGATCAAGTAATGTGGCGTGGCGTGGCGTGGCGTGGTGTGTGTGGGGAGGGAGGGAGGGAGGGAGGGAGGGAGAGGGAGAGAGAGGAGAGAGTACATTATTCATAAGTAGAAAACCGTTTTATGGAAAAGTAATGACAGAAATACAAACAAACTAAATTAAAATGTCAGTTAAGTAGATAACTAGTATAGATAGCTTCGGTTTTGTAATGAAATACAATCAACCTTGGATTTATAGATAGATGGATACATGTAGATGTAGTTAGATAGATGTAGATATAGATTTATAGATAGATAGATAAACGTCATTCGTTCCTTCATTTATCTATCGATGTACATTTCCAGTTTGGCGGTCACTTAGTATTTAGTTTATCATTTGGTCACCGTCTTTATTTCTCAATTTATCTATTTATTTATTTTTACCTCTCAGCAATGTTTCGCTGTGTGCATACCCTGTGCTGTGATAATCACAGTATTATCAATGGAAAGTTTTAGCGTTTTTTTTCCTTTTATAGCTACAGTTGAAACGTTTTACATCATAATGAATAGCACATACAGTTGCAAAAAAAGGTTGAAAAAAAATCTTTTCTCTGCCCCTCCCTCCCTTCCCCCCAACCCCCGCCTACCCCTCGCGATATTTTTGGACGAGTTAGTTTTACAATCGTGTATGTTCTTTTTTGTTTGGTACACTATTTGATCTTTTTTGTTCTTTTCTTTTTTCCCTTTCTTCCTTCCTTTCTTTCGTACACTCATTTGTTTGTTCGTTCGGTGTTGTTTTTTTTTTTCGTGCGTTTCTTCGGTCGGTCGGTCCCTCGTTCACTCATCCATTCGTTCAGTCGGTCAGTCACTCATTCGTTCGTTCATTTTTGTTCGGTCAGTCGCTCGTTCACATCATTCATTTCGGTCAGTCGGTCGTTTAGTCATTCAATCGTTCTATCGGTCAGTCGGTCGTTTAGTCATTCTATCGTTCATCGGTCGTCGTCGTCTTAGTCGTTCTATCGGTCAGTCGGTCGTTTAGTCATTCAATCGTTCTATCGGTCAGTCGGTCGTTTAGTCATTCAATCGTTCTATCGGTCAGTCGGTCGTTTAGTCATTCAATCGTTCTATCGGTCAGTCGGTCGTTTAGTCATTCAATCGTTCGGTTGGTCGCTTAGTCTTATCATTCGTTCAGTCGGTCGTACAGGTATTCTTTCGTTCAGTCGCTCGTTCAATCATTGTCGTTCAGTCGGTACTTCAGTCATTCATTGGTTCTGTCGGTCAGTCGTTCAGTCATTCATTCGTTCGGTCGGTCGTGCAGGTATTCTTTCGTTCAGTCGCTCGTTCAATCATTGTCGTTCAGTCGGTACTTCAGTCATTCATTGGTTCTGTCGGTCAGTCGTTCAGTCATTCATTCGTTCGGTCGGTCGTACAGGTATTCTTTCGTTCAGCCGGTCATTCAGTCGGATCATTCGTTCAGTCGGTCGTTCAGTCATTCATTCGTTTAGTCGGTCATTTGGTTGTTCAGTCATTCGTGCATCTGTTCGGTCAGTCAGTCGTTCAGACATTCATTCGTTCAGTCGGTCAATCGGTCAATCGGTCGTTCATACATTTATTCGTTCAGTCAGTCGTTCAATCGGTCAATCGGTCGTTCATACATTTATTCGTTCAGACAGTCAGTCGTTCAATCGGTCAATCGGTCGTTAATACATTTATTCGTTCAGACAGTCAGTCGTTCAATCGGTCAATCGGTCGTTCATACATTTATTCGTTCAGTCAGTCAGTCGTTCAATCGGTCAATCGGTCGTTCAAACATTTATTCGTTCAGTCAGTCAGTCGTTCAATCGGTCGTTCATACATTTATTCGTTCAGACAGTCGGGCGTTCAGACGTTCGTGAGTGAATTTGTTCTGTCGGTCACTCGTTCAGTCATTCATCGGTCAGCCGGTCGTTCAGACAGTTTTTCGGTCGGTCACTCGTTCAGTCATTCATTCGTCCAGTCGGTCAGTCGGTCGTTCTGTCATTCGTTCATACATTTGTTCGGTCGGTCGCCCATTCCGTTATTCACTCGTTCAGTCGGTCAGTTGGTCGTTTAGTAATTCATTCATTCAGTCGGTCTGTTAGTCGTTCAGACATTCGTTTGTAAGTTTATCTGGTCAATCATTCATTCCTCCAGTCATTCATTCGTTCAGTCAGTTGGTCGTTCAATCATTTATTCGTTCTGTCGGTTTTTCAGACATTCATCCATTTATTCAGTCACTCGTTCCTACATTTGTCCAATCAGTCGCTCGTTCAGTCATTTGTTCGTTCGTTCAGTCAGTCAGTCGTTCAGTCATTTATTCCGTCAGTCGGTCGTTCAAGCATTCGAGCATTCAGTCGGTCAGTCGGTCGTTAAGTCATTGATTCGTCCAGTCGGTCGTACAGTCATTCCTGCCTAAAGTCGGTCGTTCAGTCATTTATTCATTCAGTTGGTTGTTCTGTCGTTCATTCGTTCATAGGGCGATTAGTCGTTCAGTCATTCGTTCGGAAATTTGTTTGTTCAGTCGGTCGTTCATTCATTCATTCGTTCAGTTGGTCTGTTTGTCGTTCAGACATTCGTTCGTAAATTTGTTCGGTCGGTCGCTCATTCATTCATTCATTCGCTCAGTTGGTCGTACAGACAATCATTCATTCAGCCGGTCGTTCAGTCATTCGTTCGTTCAGTCAGTTTGTCGGTTGTTCAGTCATTCAGTCGGTCAGTCGGCCGTTCAGTCATTGATCTGGTCGGTCGGTCGTTCAGTTATTCGATTGTTCAGTCGGTCGTTCAGTCATGCAACCTGGGTGGGGGACGTGGATGCTGGTGTAACCTGGGTGGGGACGTGGATGCTGGGTGTAACCTGGGTGGGGGACGTGGATGCTGGGTGTAACCTGGGTGGGGGACGTGGATGCTGGGTGTAGCCTGGGTGGGGGACGTGGATGCTGGGTGTAGCCGTGGGGATGATCTGGTACGGGGGACGTGGATGCTGGGTGTAACCTGGGTGGGGACGTGGATGCTGGGTGTAACCTGGGTGGGGGACGTGGATGCTGGGTTAACCTGGGTGGGGACGTGGATGCTGGGTGTAACCTGGGTGGGGGACGTGGATGCTGGGTGTAACCTGGTGGGGGACGTGGATGCTGGGTGTAACCTGGGTGGGGGACGTGGATGCTGGGTGTAACCTGGGTGGGGGACGTGGATGCTGGGTGTAACCTGGGTGGGGGACGTGGATGCTGGGTGTAACCTGGGTGGGGACGTGGATGCTGGTGTAACCTGGTGGGGGACGTGGATGCTGGGTGTAACCTGGGTGGGGGACGTGGATGCTGGGTGTAACCTGGGTGGGGGACGTGGATGCTGGGTGTAACCTGGGTGGGGGACGTGGATGCTGGTGTAACCTGGGTGGGGGACGTGGATGCTGGGTGTAACCTGGGTGGGGGCGCAAGGGGTGTGGATGCAGTGTGTGACATAGCTGAGGGTACGAGGAGTGCAGGTGTTGGGACTTCACATGGGTGGGGATAGGGGGCGCAGATTTCAGATCATTAGGGTTTTGGTAGAGGGAAGGGCGGGGGAAGGCAGGAGAGGGGGTTCGCGTCCATTTCGGGGCGTGACATGGTTGGGACAAGGGGAAGGAGGGGGTGGGTGGGGGGGGGGGGGAGGGGGGGAAGTGTTCAGCGCCTGTCATCAATGGGGTGGTGGAAGAGTGTGGGGGGAGGCTGATTTCAAGGCCGGACATGGATTTGGGTACGGAGGGTGCAGATTTTAAACCCCGATATAGATGGGGGTAGGACAGGGAGGATGCAGGACGTGACATGGATGGGCGGTCAGGATGCACAGATTTCAGGACCTGACATGGGTGAGGGAGTAGGGTATGACATGAGGTGGGGAACAGGAAGTGAAGACACAGGACCTGACATGGGTGGGGGTATGGGGGGCGTCGATGCAGCGTGTGACATGGGTGGGCGTACATGGGAAGAGGATATTTGGGCAGACGGACCGCGGAGGATGGATACAGGGCACACGTGACACGGGTGGGTGCATTGGAGCAGAGGGAGAAGGGCATGAAGAGGGTGGGTGTTTTGGGGCAAAGGGGCGGATGCAGGGGTTGACATGGAGGGTGTAATGGGCAGAGGGGCGGATGCAGGGGTTGACATGGAGGGTGTAATGGGCAGAGGGGCGGATGCAGGGGTTGACATGGAGGGTGTAATGGGCAGAGGGGCGGATGCAGGGGTTGACATGGAGGGTGTAATGGGCAAAGGGGGCGGATGCAGGGGTTGACATGGAGGGTGTAATGGGCAGAGGGGCGGATGCAGGGGTTGACATGGAGGGTGTAATGGGCAGAGGGGCGGATGCAGGGGTTGACATGGAGGGTGTAATGGGCAGAGGGGCGGATGCAGGGGTTGACATGGAGGGTGTAATGGGCAGAGGGGCGGATGCAGGGGTTGACATGGAGGGTGTAATGGGCAAAGGGGCGGATGCAGGGGTTGACATGGAGGGTGTAATAGGCAGAGGGGCGGATGCAGGGGTTGACATGGAGGGTTGTAATGGGCAGAGGGGCGGATGCAGGGGTTGACATGGAGGGTGTAATGGGCAAAGGGGCGGATGCAGGGGTTGACATGGAGGGTGTAATGGGCAAAGGGGCGGATGCAGGGGTTGACATGGAGGGTGTAATAGGCAGAGGGGCGGATGAAGGGGTTGACATGGAGGGTGTAATAGGCAGAGGGGCGGATGAAGGGGTTGACATGGGGGGTGTAATGGGCAGAGGGGCGGATGAAGGGGTTGACATGGAGGGTGTAATGGGCAGAGGGGCGGATGCAGGGGTTGACATGGAGGGTTAATGGGCAGAGGGGCGGATGCAGGGGTTGACATGGAGGGTGTAATAGGCAGAGGGGCGGATGCAGGGGTTGACATGGAGGGTGTAATGGGCAGAGGGGCGGATGAAGGGGTTGACATGGAGGGTGTAATGGGCAGAGGGGCGGATGAAGGGGTTGACATGGGGGGTGTAATGGGCAGAGGGGCGGATGAAGGGGTTGACATGGAGGGTGTAATGGGCAGAGGGGCGGATGAAGGGGTTGACATGGAGGGTGTGATGGACAAGAGGGGCGGATGAAGGGGTTGACATGGAGGGTGTAATAGGCAGAGGGGACTCGCATGAAGGGCATGACGTGGGTGTTTTATTGGGGCACAGGAGGAACAGGAGTAGTGGGGGGGGGGGGGGGGGGGGGAGGATGTGAAGGGTAACGGATTCAGCTTGTAAAATGGATGGGGGCAAGGGCGCAGGGCAGGAAAGAGATCACTTGGGAAGGGAAGAAAGTAGCGTGTAGGTAACTAATGGGGGAAAAGGAGAGGGGTGGGTGGGTGCGGATTTCAGGATGTGACATGGGGCTAGGTATGGGAGGCACGGATTTTAAAGCATGATTTAGGTTGGGGTAGGGTAGGAAGGCGTGACGTGGTGGGCTTACAGGTCAAGGCCTGGCATGGGTTGAGGAATAGAGGACGCAGATTGCAGGGCATGAGATGAGTGGGTAAACAGAGTGGAGATTTCGGGGCATGAGATGAGTGGGTAAACAGAGAATGGAGATTGCAGGGCATGAGATGAGCGGGTAAACAGAGAGTGGAGATTTCGGGGCATGAGATGAGTGGGTAAACAGTGAGTGGAGATTTCAGGGCATGACGGCGGAGGGGGTGGGGTGGGGAGCTGCATGAGCTGGAGGGCTTACAGAGAGCGTCGATGAAGTAGGTTGACGTAGGTTGGCGTATTGGCGCAGAGGGGTCGCGACTGAAAAACATGGCGTAAGTGGGCGTATTGGGGCAAATGTGCTGTAGATACAGGACGTGATAAGAGTGGGCGTATTGGGGCAAATGTGCTGTAGATACAGGACGTGATAAGAGTGGGCGTATTGGGGCAAATGTGCTGTAGATACAGGACGTGATAAGAGTGGGCGTATTGGGGCTGAGGGGAGAGGATGAAGCGCTTGACATATGTGGGCGTATTGGGGCTGAGGGGAGAGGATGAAGCGCTTGACATATGTGGGCGTATTGGGGCTGAGGGGAGAGGATGAAGCGCTTGACATATGTGGGCGTATTGGGGCTGAGGGGAGAGGATGAAGCGCTTGACATATGTGGGCGTATTGGGGCTGAGGGGAGAGGGTGAAGCGCTTGACATATGTGGGCGTATTGGGGCTGAGGGGAGAGGATGAAGCGCTTGACATATGTGGGCGTGTTGGGGCTGAGGGGAGAGGGTGAAGCGCTTGACATATGTGGGCGTATTGGGGCTGAGGGGAGAGGATGAAGCGCTTGACATATGTGGGCGTATTGGGGCTGAGGGGAGAGGGTGAAGCGCTTGACATATGTGGGCGTATTGGGGCAGAGGGAGAGGATGAAGCGCTTGACATATGTGGGCGTATTGGGGCAGAGGGGAGAGGGTGAAGCGCTTGACATATGTGGGCGTATTGGGGCAGAGGGGAGAGGGTGAAGCGCTTGACATATGTGGGCGTATTGGGGCAGAGGGGAGAGGGTGAAGCGACATATGTGGGCGTATTGGGGCTGAGGGGAGAGGGTGAAGCGCTTGACATATGTGGGCGTATTGGGGCTGAGGGGAGAGGGTGAAGCGCTTGACATATGTGGGCGTGTTGGGGCTGAGGGAGAGGATGAAGCGCTTGACATATGTGGGCGTGTTGGGGCTGAGGGGGCGCAGATTAAGGGCATGACAATCGCGTCTTACTGGGGCATGGTGGGGGGTGGGGCTGGGGGTGGGGGGTGAAGAGCGTGACATGGGCGGGCGCATTGGGGCAGGGGTAGCGTGGATGAAGGACGTGACGTGGCTGGACGCAGAGGGGCGTGGGTGAAGGGCATGTAATGGGTGTCTTATTGGGACAGTGGGGCCCGGATGAAGGGCATGTAATGGGTGTCTTATTGGGACAGAGTGGCGCAGATGAAGGGCATGTAATGGGTGTCTTATTCGGGCAGAGGGGGAAGAGGAAGGGCATGTAATGGGTGTCTTATTGGGACAGAGTGGCGCAGATGAAGGGCATGTAATGGGTGTCTTATTGGGGCAGAGGGGCGTGGATGAAGGGCATGTAATGGGTGTATTATTGGGGCATAGGGGCGTGGGTGAAGGGCATGTAATGGGTGTCTTATTGGGACAGAGGGGCGTGGATGAAGGGCATGTAATGGGTGTCTTATTGGGGCAGAGGGGCGTGGGTGAAGGGCATGTAATGGGTGTCTTATTGGGACAGAGGGGCGTGGATGAAGGGCATGTAATGGGTGTCTTATTGGGGCAGAGGGGCGTGTAATGGGCGTCTTATTGAGGCAGAGGGGCGCGGATGAAGGGCATGTAATGGGTGTCTTATTGGGGCAGAGGGCGCGGATGAAGGGCGTGTAATGGGCGTCTTATTGAGGCAGAGGGGCGCGGATGAAGGGCATGTAATGGTGTCTTATTGGGACAGAGGGGCCCGGATGAAGGGCGTGTAATGGGCGTCTTATTGTGACAGAGGGGCGCGGATGAAGGGCATGTAATGGGTGTCTTATTAGGACAGAGGGGTGCGGATGAAGGACATGTAATGGGTGTCTTATGGGGACAGAGGGGCGCGGATGAAGGGCATGTAATGGGTGTCTTATTAGGACAGAGGGGCGCGGATGAAGGGCATGTAATGGGTGTCTTATGGGGACAGAGGGGCGCGGATGAAGGGCGTGTAATGGGCGTCTTATTGAGGCAGAGGGGCGCGGATGAAGGGCATGTAATGGGTGTCTTATTGGGACAGAGGGGCCCGGATGAAGGGCGTGTAATGGGCGTCTTATTGGGACAGAGGGGCGCGGATGAAGGGCATGTAATGGGTGTCTTATTAGGACAGGGGCGCGGATGAAGGGCATGTAATGGGTGTCTTATTAGGACAGAGGGGCGCGGAAGAAGGGCATGTAATGGGTGTCTTATGGGGACAGAGGGGCGCGGATGAAGGGCATGTAATGGGTGTCTTATGGGGACAGAGGGGCGCGGATGAAGGGCATGTAATGGGTGTCTTATTAGGACAGAAGGGCGCGGATGAAGGGCATGTAATGGGTGTCTTATTTGGGAAGAGGGGCGCGGATGAAGGGCATGTAATGGGTGTCTTATGGGGACAGAGGGGCGCGGATGAAGGGCATGTAATGGGTGTCTTATTGCGACAGGGGGGTGCGGATGAAGGGCATGTAATGGGTGTCTTATGGGGACAGAGGGGCGCGGATGAAGGGCATGTAATGGGTGTCTTATTAGGACAGAGGGGCGCGGATGAAGGACATGTAATGGGTGTCTTATTAGGACAGAGGGGCGCGGATGAAGGGCATGTAATGGGTGTCTTATTAGGACAGAGGGGCGCGGATGAAGGGCATGTAATGGGTGTCTTATTAGGACAGAGGGGCGCGGATGAAGGGCATGTAATGTGTGTCTTATTAGGACAGAGGGGTGCGGATGAAGGGCATGTAATGGGTGTCTTATGGGGACAGAGGGGCGCGGATGAAGGGCATGTAATGGGTCTCTTATGGGGACAGAGGGGCGCGGATGAAGGGCATGTAATGGGTGTGTTTATTAGGACAGAGGGGCGCGGATGAAGGGCATGTAATGGGTGTGTTATTAGGACAGAGGGGCGCGGACGTAGGGCATGTAATGGGTGTCTTATTGGGACAGAGGGTCGCGGATGAAGGGCATGTAATGGGTGTCTTATTAGGACAGAGGGGCGCGGATGAAGGGCATGTAATGGGTGTCTTATTGGGACAGAGGGCCTCAGATGAAGGGCATGTAATGGGTGTCTTATTGGGACAGAGGGGCGCGGATGAAGGGCATGTAATGGGTGTCTTATTTGGGAAGAGGGGCCCGGATGAAGGGCATGTAATGGGGTCTTATTGGGACAGAGGGGCGCGGATGAAGGACATGTAATGGGTGTCTTATTAGGACAGAGGGGCGCGGATGAAGGGCATGTAATGGGTGTCTTATTATGACAGAGGGGCCCGGATGAAGGGCATGTAATGGGGTGTTATTGGGACAGAGGGGCGCGGATGAAGGGCATGTAATGGGTGTCTTATTAGGACAGGGGCGCGGATGAAGGGCATGTAATGGGTGTCTTATTAGGACAGAGGGGCCGGATGAAGGGCATGTAATGGGGTCTTATTGGGACAGAGGGGCGCGGATGAAGGGCATGTAATGGGTGTCTTATTTGGGAAGAGGGGCCCGGATGAAGGACATGTAATGGGTGTCTTATTGGGACAGAGGGGCCCGGATGAAGGGCATGTAATGGGTGTCTTATGGGGACAGAGGGGCGCCGATGAAGGGCATGTAATGGGTGTCTTATTTGGGAAGAGGGGCCCGGATGAAGAACATGTAATGGGTGTCTTATTAGGACAGCGGGGCGCGGATGAAGGACATGTAATGGGTGTCTTATGGGGACAGAGGGGAGCGGATGAAGGGCATGTAATGGGTGTTTTATTTGGGAAGAGGAGCCCGGATGAAGGACATGTAATGGGTGTCTTATTGGGACAGAGGGGCCTGGATGAAGGGCATGTAATGGGTGTCTTATGGGGACAGAGGGGCGCGGATGAAGGAAATGTAATGGGTGTCTTATTAGGACAGAGGGGCGCGGATGAAGGGCATGTAATGGGTGTCTTATTGGGACAGAGGGGCCCGGATGAAGGGCGTGTAATGGGCGTCTTATTGGGACAGAGGGGCGCGGATGAAGGGCATGTAATGGGTGTCTTATTAGGACAGAGGGGCGCGGATGAAGGGCATGTAATGGGTGTCTTATGGGGACAGGGGGGCGCGGATGAAGGACATGTAATGGGTGTCTTATTAGGACAGAGGGGCGCGGATGAAGGGCATGTAATGGGTGTCTTATTGGGACAGAGGGGCGCGGATGAAGGACATGTAATGGGTGTCATATTAGGACAGAGGGGCGCGGATGAAGGGCATGTAATGGGTGTCTTATTAGGACAGAGGGGCGTGGATGAAGGGCATGTAATGGGTGTCTTATTAGGACAGAGGGGTGCGGATGAAGGGCATGTAATGGGTGTCTTATGGGGACAGAGGGGTGCGGATGAAGGGCATGTAATGGGTGTCTTATTGGGACAGAGGGGCGCGGATGAAGGACATGTAATGGGTGTCTTATGGGGACAGAGGGGCGCGGATGAAGGGCATGTAATGGGCGTCTTATGGGGACAGAGGGGCGCGGATGAAGGGCAGTAATGGGTGTCTTATTATGACAGAGGGGCGCGGATGAAGGGCATGTAATGGGTGTGTTATTAGGACAGAGGGGCGCGGATGAAGGGCATGTAATGGGTGTCTTATGGGTCAGAGGGGCGCGGATGAAGGGCATGTAATGGGTGTCTTATTAGGACAGAGGGGCGTGGATGAAGGGCATGTAATGGGTGTCTTATGGGGACAGAGGGGCGCGGATGAAGGGCATGTAATGGGTGTCTTATGGGGACAGAGGGGCGCGGATGAAGGGCATGTAATGGGTGTCTTATTAGGACAGAGGGCGCGGATGAAGGGCATGTAATGGGTGTCTTATTGGGATAGAGGGCCTCAGATGAAGGGCATGTAATGGGTGTCTTATTGGGACAGAGGGGCGCGGATGAAGGGCATGTAATGGGTGTCTTATTTGGGAAGAGGGGCCCGGATGAAGGGCATGTAATGGGTGTCTTATTGGGACAGAGGGGCGCGGATGAAGGGCATGTATTGGGTGTCTTATTGGGGCTGAGGGGGAAGGGGAAGGGCATGCAATGGGCGTTTCACTGGGGCAGCCAGGAAGAAAGGCGTGACATAGGTGTGTGTCTGGGGGCAGGGGATTAGGATGGGTGTGAACACATCCCTGACATAGCTGGGTGAACTGGAAGGCGAGGGGGGTGGGGTGGGGGGGGGGGGGGGGGGGGAGGGAAGGGCAGATGCAGTGCATGAAATGGAATGGCGTAAGGACGGGGGTGGGGAGGAGTGTCGATGCACGTGAGTGGGCGTGATGGGGAGTAGGGAGCGTGCAGACAGGGCACGATGGAGATGGGAGCAGGATAGGGAGGATGCAAGGTGTGTCATGCGTGGGCGTATTGGATGCACAGATTTCAGGGCTTGACATGGGTAAGGGCATATAACATGGCGGGAGTGTGGGAAGACTCGGGGCCTGACGTGTGTGGGCGGAGGGGGAGGAGGGAGGGGGGGGGGGCCGTCGATGCAGGGCGTGATATGAGTGGGCGTACCGGGGAAGAGGGGGCGTGGATGAAGGGCGTGACGTGGTGGATATTGGGGCAGAGGGGGCACGGATGAAGGGTGTGACGTGGTGGATATATTGGGGCAGAGGGGGCACGGATGAAGGGCGTGACGTGGTGGATATCTTGGGGCATTGGGGGCACGGATGAAGGGCGTGACGTGATGGATATCTAGGGACAGAGGGGGCACGGATGAAGGGCGTGACATGGTGGATATACTGGGACAGAGGGGGCACGGATGAAGGGCGTGACATGGTGGATATATTGGGGCAGAGGGAGCACGGATGAAGGGCGTGACATGGTGGATATATTGGGGCAGAGGGGCACGGATGAAGGGCGTGACGTGGTGGATATATTGGGGCAGAGGGAGCACGGATGAAGGGCGTGACATGGTGGATATATTGGGGCAGAGGGGGCACGGATGAAGGGCGTGACGTGGTGGATATATTGGGGCAGGGGGAGCACGGATGAAGGGCGTGACATGGTGGATATACTGGGGCAGAGGGGGCACGGATGAAGGGCGTGACATGGTGGATATACTGGGGCAGAGGGGGCACGGATGAAGGGCATGACATGGGTGGTGAACTGCAAAGGGGTGGGAGTGGGTGAAGGGGTGGAGGTGACGGACGCAGCGCTAATCTTTTGGCTAATGTTTTGAGTGATTACTCACTTTGACGGTCTGAGTAACGATCTGCTGCTGAAAAATTCAGTGGACGGTGGCAGAAACTGGACGTCCGCAGAAGATGGGTGTATCACAGAGTGATATACATAGGAGCCACACACACACAACGCAACGCAACGCAACGCAACGCACTCACCCCCACTCACCCCATCCCTCATATTTCCACGCCATTCAACCCCCCCCCCCCCCCTCCCCCGCGCGCACACGCACACGCTGTTCGTCTGTCGAATCCACACGCACACACCGATGCATGCACGCACATGTACACACGCACGCGCACGCACTACGCACGCACGCACGCACGCACGCACTGCAACAAAATTTTATCCTGTGATTAGTTGGAGGAGAGTTGGCGTCTTAATTCTCTATTTCGTGTTCCTGTACGTTATGAAAGATTTGGTTCCATTCCGGTTTATAGAAGTATAGGTATTTCCGCTTCCTATGATACATGTGCGACGCCTGCTAGAAGCAGCATCAGCGATACATTTTCATCAAAGCGCACTCGTTATATGAATTCAAATAACTGCACATGATGGGTTATGACTGGTCAGTAGGGTATTCATACGTCCAAAACGCTGACTGAACAGTCGAGACGTTTTCTGGTGTTTTGCATTTTGTCGCATTCATGCGCGGTGTTCGCTCGTCTTCGACGTCATTTCTCACAACTATCACCATGTCCGCTGCGGTAAGGTCAGCGTTTACTGGGAGCAAGCTGTTTCAACGGCTTGTTGTGAACGACATTAAAAGATTCTACGCCCCAAGATCACCAGTTGACGATGATTTTCCTGCAATGGACAGAGTGCCAGCAAGACTCAAAAAGCGCCTTTCAAAGCAAGGACTGAGCATTGAAGATCTGCAAATCCCACCGAAAGTTTTACCAGGGTCAGAGTCACCAGCGGTTGGGAAAGATAGTGCAGTGTATATCATTCCAGATTCTTTAAAAACCGACGGTGAACTAGCTGATCTCATGAAGGACATGGTAGGAGCAGCATCAGACTCGCCAAGTAGTGCACCCACAGAACTGTTCCCCTCAGACACCCAAAAGTACAAGGACTGGAACAAGCACAGAGATCAAAGTAGAAAAGCCTTCAGGCCTTCAGTGGACCCCTCCCAAACAACACTCGTCATGTTTCCTGGGCAAGGAAGTCAGTTTGTGGGTATGGGAAAAGAGACCCTAAGCTATGGTAAGGCGAGAGACCTGTTCGAAGAAGCCAGTGCAGTGTTGAAGTATGATCTGCTGAAAATGTGTATGTCTGGACCAATTTCAGTGCTTAGCAAAACTGTTCACTGTCAGCCTGCAGTCCTGGTATCTTCTCTGGCAGCTGTTGAAAAACTCCAGGAACAAAATCCTGAGGTAACTGATCAAATGATAAATGTGCAATCTCTTTTCTATGATGGGACTGTTGCCCTTGTGTGTGTGTGTGTGTGTGTGTGTGTGTGTGTGTGTGTGTGTGTGAATTTAACACTTATTATTTACTAAATTGCGAACACTTTTCTTGTTAGATTTTGCTTCAGATCCAAGAATGAGACTGTACTGTTTTACAAAATTAATGACTTCAGTGGGTATTTATACTCTTTTTTGATTTTTGGATTGCTCAGTAACTTACTGATCCCTCGCTTTCCCCTTCCCACCTCCTTTATCCTTTTCGTCCTTTGAAGAATTCTTCAAAGAAAAATTATTCTGATGTCTGTCTGATATAGTAGTTTATTAACTGTTAAACAATTCTCTGAGTGTAAAAGTAAAAATTTCAATAAAAGGCGGTATGCTCTTTCTTTCTTTAATTTTCTTTTTTTTTTCTTTTTTTTTTGGTTGCTTTATTAAATCTCTTACAGCAGATGTTAAAACATGTACACATGCTCGCACAACAATAAAAACCCTGCGAAATGTAAACTGAAGATGGAAAGAAATGTAAACAGTATGTCCTAGAGTACATGTTTTGGAACAGTTGCTTTCAAAAACTGAGTCAAAATCTTTAGATCACAATGGCAGAATGGGATGGATGTTAAATGTGAAGGTGTAGTCCTGCCTACCAAAAAGGGCTGTTCAAAGGTCCACACTCTCAGTCAGAGGAAATGTGCTACTTGGCGGGCTACTTGTTTGTTTTTTCAAACTAATTTTTTGTGCAGTGGAGGTAAAAACCGAGAACCAAAATATGGAGTCGCTGATATTCACAACATGGCTGAGTTTGTCTTCAGGCTGTCAGCAGTGTTTATAAATATATTAGTGTTATAAAAATGGAAAACGAAAAAAAAAGAATTAATGTATTATCATGCCAAAGATTATATGTTAGAACTGCTTGTGTTGTTTGTTTGTTGTTGTTTCTGTCTGACAGGTCTGAGTTCTTTTTCAGTACAGTAACAGCTCGTAGGCACTGTCTATGGTAGAGTAGGCTGTTTAGTACTCTTAAACTGAAACATGCTTTTCATCTTTCTACTGGTGAACCTGAGTGTGTGGAGTTTTGTCGACTAATTTGCCTCCCCTCTCATTCCGATCTACCTCCTCCCACTACACACTCACACTCATACACCTTCCCTTCTTCTTCCCCCCTCTCCTCCCACCATCCTGAAATTAAAGAGGAGAGAGTGTGAGCAATATTTTGGATGAGGTTTTATGCTCTAATCTTATAAAAGAAAAAAAAAGAAGTGGCACATGTTTATCTAGACTAGAGTGTGAAGTATAATTCTTTTTATCAGTGGTAAGGTTTAATGCTATATATAGTGTAATCTTAAAAGTAAGAAAAAATTTTATAATTATTCTGTGATTACATTTTTTTCCAGGCTATCCAGAACTGTGTTGGAACTGCAGGCTTTAGTGTTGGAGAATATGCTGCCTTGGTCTTTGCTGGAGTGATGGACTTTGCTGATGGTGTGTCGTCAGAACGAATCAATGTTTGTTGCCGTTGCTTAATGTTGATCTTGTTATTTGATTTATAGTGTGGTAGTACTGGGTTGGTTCAAATTTTGATGTGGGTTTATTATCAGTTGTTAATGATGAATTGAAACACAGTGTCAGAAGTGTGAGCTTGTGTATTGATGATTTTGAGTTCAAATAAAATAAAACCGAAACAAAACAAAAGAATAAAGCAAAATGAAAGTTTGGTTAAAAAACAAACAATGCAAATAAATAAATTCACCCAGTGCTAACAAAGAAAATAATAAACACAAACTAAATTAAACAAAGTAACAAAATGTGTCTTGTCCCTCACACGATAGTCGTCTTTAATCTTTAAAACTAGGCATAAGATTTTAAATTATTGATAGCAGTGGTTTGGGTGTATAATATGCAGAGTCAAAACGAAAATGTAATTAAAAGTCTGTTGAACTTTAGCAACCTATTCATTAAATTGGTGATGTGCTAACAATGTATTGGAATGTGTAGAAGCTTCGCAATGGATCAAAGATTTCCCTTAGAAGTGTCCCTGGTTTGCGCAGGACCCCCCCACCCCCACCCCCGCCCACCCACCCACCTCCCTTCTTTCCTTCTCTCTCACTCTCTCTCTCTCTCTCTCTCTCTCTCTCTCTCTCTCTCTCTCTCTGGCCGTCTCTCAGTCTCTCTCTCTCTCTCTCTCTCTCTCTCTCTCTCTCTCTCTCTCTCTCTCACATACACACACACACACAAACACACACACACACACACACACACACATACACATCACAAAGTATACACTTATATCCATGAAATAATGACTTTTTGCTGTATCAGTGTAGGTTTCAAAAACACATTTCTGACGGAGGGATCCATAATTGAGTACTGACAAATGTTCATATTTAATGGTGATGCTAATGATGAAAGTCAGAACCATGTTATCTTTCTTTATCATTTAAGTACTTCTAGTACCTGATCTGATGATCTGTGGAAAAATTCAGTTGTGTTTGTAAACTGCTTTTCACTAAGAACTTAAGTTCATTCCAAAGTCTATTTTTCATTTTTTCATCAGTGTGATAATTTTCTGCTTTACCAGTTCACTGCTTGCATGTGCACACAGGCAGACAGAAAGATACATGCACGCAAGCATGCACGCAGGCACGCACGCACACGCACACACACACACACACACACACACACACACACACACGTACCCACCACCCACCCAGCCAGCTACCCACCCACTATTCCGAAACCTCTGGTTGTCACAGCGGTGGAGGTGGTGCGGGTGCGGGCGGAGGCCATGCAGCAGGCGTCGGAAGAGGTCTCCAGCGGGATGATGACGGTGTTCCTCAGCCACGCCTCCAAGCTGAAGATGGCCATGGCGGCGGCCAGGGAGTACTGCCAGCAGCGCTGCCACATCGATGCCCCTGTCTGCACCGTGGCCAACTACCTGTACCCCGAGTGCAAGGTCATCGCCGGGCATTCTGAGGTACAGTGGAACTGGTCAGTTGTGGCCTCTAGGCTGACATAGTTCAGTGGGTGAACACCAAAGTCTCTCCTTTCCAATCGAAAGGGAATTAGCAGAATTATAGCCGGGCATTCTGAGGTACAGAAGAACCTGTCGGTTATAGCCCCTTGTGTGACAAGAGTTCAACAGAGATGAAGACCCAGGTCTCTCTCTCTCCCATTCGAAGGGAAGTAAGCAGAATTGTCGATGGACATTCTGAGGTACAGTGAAACCAGTCAGTTATGGCCTCCAGTGTGACAAGAGTTCCGACAGTGTCAAGGGAAGCAACACTGTTTGCTTTATATTCTCTTTTTGAATTGGAACAGTGGCGTCCCTTGCTTGGATACTAAACGCACAACAACGAAGCATCTTTACGATCCTTTGCTGTGCTGTAAAGGAAGATTTTACAGAATATAATCTGTTTTCAGTAACCCATCAGGCATATCAAGAGTTGGTGCCAGAGGTTTCAGGAGTATTTTAGAGATGGTAAGATACGATCCACCTCCAAAATTTTCCTTCAAAGCAACTGAATGGCCAGACTGGCTGGAAGACGTTCAACGGTGCAGAAGAGCTACGAAACTTCATCTGGAAGATGGAGATGTTCAAAGAGATTCTTTGCTATACGCCATAGGGTCAAGAGAGGCTGGAAAGATTTTCAAAAGCTTGGAATTTAATTCTGAAGCTACTCCACCTGAATCTGATACAGACTTTTGACTGCCTCGTCAAGAAATTTTCAGATAATTTTGTGCCAAAAAGAAACATCGTCCATGACAGAAATAACAGAGATGAACGCCCAGGTCTCTCTCTCTTCCAATCGGAAGGAAGTTAACAAACTTGGACGAAGCACATAGCCTGACCCATACAATGATATTTGTTATGAATAAAAAAGATATGGAGGTGATCACCAAAGATGAAGTTTAAACGGTCTAGAAATTAAATCAGCTTCAGTCCTGTTTAATCCCATGTGGTCTTTGAAAAAAAGGCCACAGGTTAAAGAAGAAACCTTTTGTTATAAAAAAATGAAAAGGATTAAAAGAAGATTTACTGTTCCGCCGGAATGAAAGACGCAAATTACTAGATATAACACTATTTGTTAATTGATTTGTTGGTCTCTTTCGTTCGACAGAACAGTAAATCTTTGTGCAAGTTTTTTTTTTTTTTTTTTCAATTTCCACCTGCAGTCACCTCACTTTGAAACTAACTTTCATTTATGATGTTTAGCATTATTTTCCCCATTGAGCAGAAATAGCTGCGTCATGATTGGTAGAAGGAGTCCTCTCGGTTGGCTCAGTGGATAGCGTCACTAACTTTCATTTATGATGTTTAGCATTATTTTCCCCATTGAGCAGAAATAGCTGCGTCATGATTGGTAGAAGGAGTCCTCTCGGTTGGCTCAGTGGATAGCGTCACTAACTTTCATTTATGATGTTTAGCATTATTTTCCCCATTGAGCAGAAATAGCTGCGTCATGATTGATAGAAGGAGTCCTCTCGGTTGGCTCAGTGGATAGCGTCACTAACTTTCATTTATGATGTTTAGCATTATTTTCCCCATTGAGCAGAAATAGCTGCGTCATGATTGGTAGAAGGAGTCCTCTCGGTTGGCTCAGTGGATAGCGTCACTAACTTTCATTTATGATGTTTAGCATTATTTTCCCCATTGAGCAGAAATAGCTGCGTCATGATTGGTAGAAGGAGTCCTCTCGGTTGGCTCAGTGGATAGCGTCACTAACTTTCATTTATGATGTTTAGCATTATTTTCCCCATTGAGCAGAAATAGCTGCGTCATGATTGGTAGAAGGAGTCCTCTCGGTTGGCTCAGTGGATAGCGTCACTAACTTTCATTTATGATGTTTAGCATTATTTTCCCCATTGAGCAGAAATAGCTGCGTCATGATTGGTAGAAGGAGTCCTCTCGGTTGGCTCAGTGGATAGCGTCACTAACTTTCATTTATGATGTTTAGCATTATTTTCCCCATTGAGCAGAAATAGCTGCGTCATGATTGGTAGAAGGAGTCCTCTCGGTTGGCTCAGTGGATAGCGTCACTAACTTTCATTTATGATGTTTAGCATTATTTTCCCCATTGAGCAGAAATAGCTGCGTCATGATTGGTAGAAGGAGTCCTCTCGGTTGGCTCAGTGGATAGCGTCACTAACTTTCATTTATGATGTTTAGCATTATTTTCCCCATTGAGCAGAAATAGCTGCGTCATGATTGGTAGAAGGAGTCCTCTCGGTTGGCTCAGTGGATAGCGTCACTAACTTTCATTTATGATGTTTAGCATTATTTTCCCCATTGAGCAGAAATAGCTGCGTCATGATTGGTAGAAGGAGTCCTCTCGGTTGGCTCAGTGGATAGCGTCACTAACTTTCATTTATGATGTTCAGCATTATTTTCCCCATTGAGCAGAAATAGCTGCGTCATGATTGGTAGAAGGAGTCCTCTCGGTTGGCTCAGTGGATAGCGTCACTAACTTTCATTTATGATGTTCAGCATTATTTTCCCCATTGAGCAGAAATAGCTGCGTCATGATTGGTAGAAGGAGTCCTCTCGGTTGGCTCAGTGGATAGCGTCACTAACTTTCATTTATGATGTTCAGCATTATTTTCCCCATTGAGCAGAAATAGCTGCGTCATGATTGGTAGAAGGAGTCCTCTCGGTTGGCTCAGTGGATAGCGTCACTAACTTTCATTTATGATGTTCAGCATTATTTTCCCCATTGAGCAGAAATAGCTGCGTCATGATTAGTAGAAGAAGTCCTCTCGGTTGGCTCAGTGGATAGCGTCACTAACTTTCATTTATGATGTTTAGCATTATTTTCCCCATTGAGCAGAAATAGCTGCGTCATGATTGGTAGAAGGAGTCCTCTCGGTTGGCTCAGTGGATAGCGTCACTAACTTTCATTTATGATGTTTAGCATTATTTTCCCCATTGAGCAGAAATAGCTGCGTCATGATTGGTAGAAGGAGTCCTCTCGGTTGGCTCAGTGGATAGCGTTGCTAACTTTCATTTATGATGTTTAGCATTATTTTCCCCATTGAGCAGAAATAGCTGCGTCATGATTGGTAGAAGGAGTCCTCTCGGTTGGCTCAGTGGATAGCGTCACTAACTTTCATTTATGATGTTCAGCATTATTTTCCCCATTGAGCAGAAATAGCTGCGTCATGATTGGTAGAAGGATTCCTCTCGGTTGGCTCAGTGGATAGCGTCACTAACTTTCATTTATGATGTTCAGCATTATTTTCCCCATTGAGCAGAAATAGCTGCGTCATGATTGGTAGAAGGAGTCCTCTCGGTTGGCTCAGTGGATAGCGTCACTCACTTTCATTTATGATGTTCAGCATTATTTTCCCCATTGAGCAGAAATAGCTGCGTCATGATTGGTAGAAGGAGTCCTCTCGGTTGGCTCAGTGGATAGCGTCACTAACTTTCATTTATGATGTTCAGCATTATTTTCCCCATTGAGCAGAAATAGCTGCGTCATGATTGGTAGAAGGAGTCCTCTCGGTTGGCTCAGTGGATAGCGTCACTAACTTTCATTTATGATGTTTAGCATTATTTTCCCCATTGAGCAGAAATAGCTGCGTCATGATTGGTAGAAGGAGTCCTCTCGGTTGGCTCAGTGGATAGCGTCACTAACTTTCATTTATGATGTTTAGCATTATTTTCCCCATTGAGCAGAAATAGCTGCGTCATGATTGGTAGAAGGAGTCCTCTCGGTTGGCTCAGTGGATAGCGTCACTAACTTTCATTTATGATGTTTAGCATTATTTTCCCCATTGAGCAGAAATAGCTGCGTCATGATTGGTAGAAGGAGTCCTCTCGGTTGGCTCAGTGGATAGCGTCACTAACTTTCATTTATGATGTTTAGCATTATTTTCCCCATTGAGCAGAAATAGCTGCGTCATGATTGGTAGAAGGAGTCCTCTCGGTTGGCTCAGTGGATAGCGTCACTAACTTTCATTTATGATGTTTAGCATTATTTTCCCCATTGAGCAGAAATAGCTGCGTCATGATTGGTAGGAGTCCTCTCGGTTGGCTCAGTGGATAGCGTCACTAACTTTCATTTATGATGTTTAGCATTATTTTCCCCATTGAGCAGAAATAGCTGCGTCATGATTGGTAGAAGGAGTCCTCTCGGTTGGCTCAGTGGATAGCGTCACTAACTTTCATTCATCATGTTCAGCATTATTTTCCCCATTGAGCAGAAATAGCTGCGTCATGATTGGTAGAAGGAGTCCTCTCGGTTGGCTCAGTGGATAGCGTCACTAACTTTCATTTATGATGTTTAGCATTATTTTCCCCATTGAGCAGAAATAGCTGCGTCATGATTAGTAGAAGGAGTCCTCTCGGTTGGCTCAGTGGATAGCGTCACTAACTTTCATTTATGATGTTTAGCATTATTTTCCCCATTGAGCAGAAATAGCTGCGTCATGATTGGTAGAAGGAGTCCTCTCGGTTGGCTCAGTGGATAGCGTCACTAACTTTCATTTATGATGTTTAGCATTATTTTCCCCATTGAGCAGAAATAGCTGCGTCATGATTGGTAGAAGGAGTCCTCTCGGTTGGCTCAGTGGATAGCGTCACTAACTTTCATTTATGATGTTTAGCATTATTTTCCCCATTGAGCAGAAATAGCTGCGTCATGATTGGTAGAAGGAGTCCTCTCAGTTGGCTCAGTGGATAGCGTCACTAACTTTCATTTATGATGTTTAGCATTATTTTCCCCATTGAGCAGAAATAGCTGCGTCATGATTGGTAGAAGGAGTCCCCCTCGGTTGGCTCAGTGGATAGCGTCACTAACTTTCATTTATGATGTTTAGCATTATTTTCCCCATTGAGCAGAAATAGCTGCGTCATGATTGGTAGAAGGAGTCCTCTCGGTTGGCTCAGTGGATAGCGTCACTAACTTTCATTTATGATGTTTAGCATTATTTTCCCCATTGAGCAGAAATAGCTGCGTCATGATTGGTAGAAGGAGTCCTCTCGGTTGGCTCAGTGGATAGCGTCACTAACTTTCATTTATGATGTTTAGCATTATTTTCCCCATTGAGCAGAAATAGCTGCGTCATGATTGGTAGAAGGAGTCCTCTCGGTTGGCTCAGTGGATAGCGTCACTAACTTTCATTTATGATGTTTAGCATTATTTTCCCCATTGAGCAGAAATAGCTGCGTCATGATTGGTAGAAGGAGTCCTCTCGGTTGGCTCAGTGGATAGCGTCACTGTCTTGATTCAAGAATCCTGGGTTCCATACTCAGATGAGAACACTGAGCTGGAGGAAATGTCGTCTTCGGAGTCAGCAGGCATGTGGACATCAAAGACCCTCCAAACTTGGGAAGAGACTAACTTCTGAAGCTGAAAGGCATGCTGGGAAGTCCTTTAGAAGAGCTGTTGAACTATATAGGGGGGAAAACTCCCATTCCCCAAACAAACAAAATCCCAACAGTTGACACACATGTTAAATCACATTCCAACTTCTGCAGAGGACCTGGCCAATTTGTACGAGAGACAACATCATAAGAAAAAAAAATGTCATGCGCACAGATTAGCCATCATCTTAAAAGATGACATTTTTCTATCTCTGGTGATGTTAAAAAAAAAAAAAGAAATGGCCACATGCTCACACAGACAAAAATCTCATAAATATGAATGAGTTCTAGCTGAGGAACGAATACAAGGAGTAGATGAAGTTCAGTGAGAAATTCATGGAAGTTGGTCAAAGGCAAAGGGCAAAAAATACAGCTAGCAGGAGGGAGTCTTAATCAATAGAATTGCTGATAGATGATTGGAGTTTTCACCTTGGATTCAGTGATAATGATGTATCTTATTATAAGTAAAACAACTAAAAGTAAGTTTTTGAGCTTAATTTTCAAAAGTTAAGTGTGACTGTAAGGGAAAAAAAGTGGATATAGATTAATCTTATGAGCAGACAGAGATTGTTTGGTAATGTTTTAACATTTACATAGTTTGTGTGTGTGTGTGTGTGTGTGTGCGCGCGCGCACGCATGTGTGTTTGTGTGTGTGCTTGTGTGTTTGTGCGTGTGCGTGTGCGTGTGTGTGTGTGTTCAGTGTTACGTAGGTACCCAAGGTGAGACCAGCGCTTTGGGCTAATGTGTAGGCCAGACATCTGTTAAACCGTAGCCACGAGACCCTCTTCTTGAATTCTCTCATCTTAAGTTATTTATCCATCAACTGTGAATCATGTGCAGTGTGGTGTTGAAACCTAGTGGATGTGGTGTAGGGTATATGGGCCAGTCCACATGTAATTACACCTTGATGAAATTGAAACTGTGTGTGCACACCTGTGTGAGTGTGTGTGTTAGGAGAAAGAGAGGCAGAACATTACAAACATGCTCACTGTGTGTGCACACCTCTGTGTGAGTGTGTGTGTTAGGAGAAAGAGGCAGAACATTACAAACGTGCTCACTGTGTGTGCACACCTCTGTGTGAGTGTGTGTGTTAGGAGAAAGAGAGGCAGAACATTACAAACGTGCTCACTGTGTGTGCACACCTGTGTGAGTGTGTGTGTTAGGAGAAAGAGAGGCAGAACATTACAAACATGCTCACTGTGTGTGCACACCTGTGTGAGTGTGTGTGTTAGGAGAAAGAGAGGCAGAACATTACAAACTTGCTCCACGTTGGCCAGGGCTTCGTTCTGTACGCTTGCCAGAGTCCAATGAGGACAGCTGTGTGTGGAGAGTGTGACACACTGAAGTCCCAATGGATCGGGGGGGGTGGGGGGGGGGTGGTAAGGTGAAATGTGCAGCACGAAGGGCCATGTTCAGGCCTTGACTTGGAGCACATCATCTGTTGACAGCAAGAAGCAGTCTGAATTATTTCATTGAGGTTCTTTACATCAGTTGATGATCTATTTGAAGGTTAATGTGAATATAGCAAACTGAGATGCTGGTAGACAACGTTCTTTAAGTCATCAGCATAATAATGAACAAGGAGCACAACCCTCATTCCCATGGGAATTCAACCACATGGCCACAATTCAGTTTGTTTCATCAGAGAGGTGTCACTGCGTGCGGACTAGTCCATATACGCTACACCACATCCGCTAAGTTTTGAGGCCACACGGTGCAAGATTTAAAGCTGGCAGATAATTGAATGAATGATTAAGATGAGAGAATTTAAGAGGAGGGTCTCGTGGCTACGACTTAGCAGATCTATGTCTGACTTCCGCATTAGCCTAACACACCTTGAGTACCTACCTAACGTTGAGGTCCACTACCCAGTAGCTTCTTATGGCCCCTGCAGGTATTGGATGACTGCGAGTTGTCCATGGCCTCAACTCCAGACCAGTGTGGCTTTTGTCACCAGTTCAGCTTGCACTGATCCAGACTTAAAGCACACAGAGCAAGCAAACATAAAAGAATGCTCCAAGCTTGCCATGGTGAAACCCATGAGCAGTCACATTCTTATTTCCTTTCACATCAGTCATACCAGGGTTTGTTTCTGTTTCACATTGTGCTCTGTTTGATAATGTTCCAAGATCAAAAGGCATCATATTTGTTCATTTTTCAGTTTTTGTTGCTATGTGTCACTGTCGGCTCCGGGTATATATAGATATACTTGGAGCTTCCTTTTTGAGAATGTTTTTGTGTTCATTTTCTTCAAGAATAAAAACAAAGAAATTATGTAAGAAACATCGCAAACCAGAAAACAAAAATTCAGCTCCTCTCCACTTTCTTATAAGTGAGTCTACTGTGAAAATTTGGATGCCAAGACTTCATACAGTAGATGACTGCATGAGTAACAAAGTGTTCTTTTTATAACTGACTATGAATGTGTTCTGGTGTTAGATTTGTTTACTAAATTAAGATGACAATTGGCTACCTTCGCAGATGAAGTACGACTCGCAGTCATCATCACATTTCAAAAGCTGGCAGAATAGCATTAATCTGGCTGTCTTCATTCCAGGCCTTAGACTTTGTGGAAAAGCATGCCAAGACCTTTGGCATCCGACGGACCAAACGGCTGCCGGTGAGTGGCGCCTTCCACACCCAGCTGATGTCCTCTGCGCAGGCTCCGGTCAGGGACATACTGCGCAAAGTGACTCTGAGCTCTCCAGAGATCCCCGTCTACAGCAACGTCAGCGCCTCAAGGTTCAGGCACCCGGAGAAGATGGCCGAGCTGTTGGAGAAGCAGATCGTGTCTCCGGTCAAGTGGGAACAGATGATGCACGTGATGTACTCTGCGCCCTCAGGGAGAGAATTTTCCGTCCAGCTACGAGGTGGGACCGGGAAACCATCTGGGCATGATGCTGAAAGCGGTGAACCTGAAGGCGTACTCAGAGTATGCTCACGTGGATGTGTGATGTGGTCTGGGTGCTGGAAAGTGGATTGGAAGGCGAGTAGTTCAGGAGAATACATGTGTGTTCTGGATTCCAGATGTGGTGTTCTCTTTTTGAGAACAGGTATTGTGCATTCATGCGAGCGTGATGCATGTACTTTCTGTGTCTTCATTGAAGTTTTGTTGTTTGATTTGCAAGTTCGCTCTGTTTGAATGCAGTGGAAATGGTAGGTATGCGATTTAGAAAAAAGGTGTTTGAGTGAGAAGCGCTTGCGACAAGTTGTCATGACTGTCTGGTTGTGTACAGAACTCTTGTCTAAAATCCGTTGGTGTGAGACCGTGAAAGTGTGTGTGTGTGTGTGTGCGCGACTGTGTATGTGCGCTGGAACTGCCTTAAAGTAGCCAAGTAAGAACAACTGAAAACAGTTGAAATCATGTATTCCATGCTCTGCGTTCAGTTCAGTGAACACAGAAGGAAGGAAGGAAGTCATGAAATAGATGGGGTGTTGAGGCCAACATCGGTCCATTCATTTTCTGAGTGACTTGTTACCATTGTTTTTTTTTTCTATGCGGCATGCCTCAAAGTACAGTGATAACTTGTTGAAAAGATATAGAAAGTCCGACAGACAGTATTCCATAGTTTGTGTGCATGTGTGTGTGCCCAAGTTGCTGTATGAATGTGACTTATAACTGAATGTGTTTTTATGTGCCTACATGTATCCATGTAAGTCCTATATCTATGTGCCAAACTGACTTTTTTTTAAAGAATTGTATCGGACGCGCTGCTCCTGTGACTTTACCCTCATGTCACTGGCTCTGGCTTCCCCATCCACGGTCACACCCTGGCCTGTCTCACCGCGGGCTGGCACAGGCAGTTGACAGGGAGAGACAATGCCAAGTTGTCGTGAGGCAACCCACCAAAGGAGACGCTACAACTGCTGCCAAGTCCCGTCAGTGGTGTTCTGTGGCGTCTGTTCTGAGCTAATGCAGGCATGACACCACCTGCTAAGACCCCTACTGTCAGCAGCGATTGTGGCGTCTTGGAGTGAGCATGTGTGGGTTCTCCCCTCCAGGGGGCACCACCTTGCCTGCCCAGCTGCATGACAGTCCCCATGAGCTCTCCGATACGGGCAACATCCATATGAAGTCACCAAGGCATAGGCATGTACAGAGGTGGTGAAATATCAAAACTGAGGTCACCATGACAACAGGGCATGAAGGAGCACAGAATTTGAACCTTTTTTATGCTGATCGATTAGGATGAAGATGATGAAGATGATGTATGGAGTTTCATTCCTTTCTGAGACTGCAACAGGCTGTATTATGTACTCTGTGTGCATCAACCACGGCCAAGAGATACAGGCACCTCGTTGGTCAGAAAATCTGAATGATACTCTTGGAGACGCATTCATGACACGAAGTGGATGAAACACGACTGGCTGTCTTTTCAGCTGGGCCCATGGTAAACTCAGCTCTGGCTTGGAGCCAGTCATGGCTGAAAAATCTAACAAAACATGAATGGTTCTGGTAGGAACTGAACCAACAGCCTCCCAGCCAGGTGTTCTTGACGCCAACTGAACCAACAGCCTCCCAGCCAGGTATTCTCGATGCTAACCACTGCAGCATGGCAGTTGGTAAGAACAAATTTGAGCTTTTTGTCAAATGAAATGTTTTGGCATCCATGTTGCCAAAACGAATCAATGAGACTTGTAAGAAAAAAAACAACAGCAAAAAAAAAGAAGACAACACATACAGACCTGTTTACCCCCTTGGCTACCCAAGTGTAATCCCAAATACTGAAAAGTGTAATCTTATGGGGAAAAGTGTAATCGAAGGCGCGAAGCGCCGAGATAGCTAGGGGGGTCCGGGGCATGCGCCCCCGGAAAATTTTTTGGGGGGAAGCAAAATGGTGCAATCTGGTGCACATTCTGAGGTTAAATTTCATCATTATGACCATGAAAATTCAACTCAAAATATAACAAAAACAAATTAAAACTCACCAACTGCCATTGGAACCACTTTACTTGGTCAAAGGATGTCTGCCAAGTTGGAGGATACCAAATAAATAATGTATTTAAAATTATAAAAAAAAACCACACACACATCTGAAGTCTTCAGAAAGTCCCCTTGTGTACAAATCCTGGAAGCAAATGTTCTCACACAAATACACAATCAGTCACTCTGCCAGTGCCTCCACCCCCACTGCCAAGCATGAAAAAAGAGAGAAAAAAAAAAGAGAGAGAGAGAGAAATGTTCTCTAAGCTTTTAAAGAATTGTAGTAGGCTGATCTCAGCTGAACCAAGTCCTTGTCTGACATCTCCCTGCATTCGCCTGGTTGTCCTTTTAACACCATTAGAGCTTCAGTTGTCTCTGACAGCAGTGAAGATCTTGCTTCTGTGTGTGTGTGTGTGTGTGTGTGTGTGTGTGTGTGTGTGAGTGAGTGAGTGAGATCAGTAGATTGGAGATGATATTTAAAAAAAAACCCCAATAATTTATTTTTATATTAATTTCTATTCAAATATGAAATTTCAGAAAAGGGCATGTACAGGTAAAGGAAAAGGTACTAAATACATAACAAATTTTCAAAGTCATACTTAATTGCAGCAATCTTGGAGTCAGGAAACATCGTTTGAAATGCCTTGACAAACTTGTCAGCATTCGCGAGAGGCAGGTTATTTTTGCCAGGATGTCCCAACACATCTTTGCTTCAGCTTTTGTTGTCATCTTTTCCAATGAATTTCCAGAATCATCATGCTTGCTCTGGATCATGAAATTCGCGATAGATTTCTGCTTTCCAGCTGCTTCGATGAACTGCTTGTGAGAAGCCGTGCCCACATGTCTCTTACAATCGAACATTCCGCCATGTTCACAGCTGAAGTCCGACTTGCATATGCTACAATGCACATATCCCAGCCCTTTTCTTGATGGGAAAAGACAGTTATACTTGTCATGGTATACCTGGCGGTATTTTTGAGTAACTCGTGCCTTTTTTGGTTTCTCAGGAACTGTTTCTTCCGTAACACGGCAATCAGAATCGTCGTCTGTCTCATGCTGAGCACGCTTTGACGCCATCTTTGATAATGATGTCAACCCGCGAAAGTTATCTCCCTTACTAAAACGTTCAACCTCATGCCTGCCCGCAATGCTGGCTTTCGGTTACACTGATATGAAGGAATAACTGAACACTGTAACTTTCGCAGGCGGCACAGTGAATGAACGGGCCATCGCGTTGTTGAACCGACGAGAATGATTGCTTTCGAAAAGTGTAGTTTTGGCGATCCGCGTGGCGGAATTTAATGTTTGAAGGCGTAATGGCGTAATTGGAGGTTTGAAATCGTGATTATATTACGCCAAAGGCGTAAAGTAAACGGGTCTGCACATATAACCCCACCTAAAACAAACGGCAACATTCAACCAGATGGAAAAACCAATGCACAACACATTTTTTTCTTTTTTATTGTATCAACAAGTATATTAATATTTCACTACATAATAAATTACATATAACAATTCATACAACATTGCGTACAAAAATAAGCATGCGATTCACAGAAATGATACTCGCGAAGGAAGAAAACTAAACTTGTCATACCCCCTCCCCCCCCCCCCCCCCCCCCCCCCCTCACAATCGATGCAACAAACATCCAAACATATGATTAAAACAAAAAATGATCATTTCATACAGTACCTACAACTGTGATTCAGTACAAAGATTTCAATATGTATGAACACAAATATAAAAAAGAATACTTCTTTCTACACTGAGATTAAACTTTAACAAAACAAATGGAAAAAAGAAATACGCATGAATGTACAAAAGCCGACAACAAAAAAATCCTCTACTAGATAACAGAGTGGGAAACATATGTAAAAAATAAAAACTTTATAGAGTAAATTTGGACAGACATCAGTAAAAACAGTCGCAGGCAATAGTATTTTTTCCTCCTCATACACCGTTATGTCAAAGCTTCCAGTAACAGTCTGCTTCACATGAAGAATGATTGTACATTAAGTATGCCACAATCCCAGCAGAACTGTACTTTCACACACCTTTTCATGAATTCCATTTCAAAAAGACAAAACTAAACGCTCGCTGTCCACTCATATTAAGAAAGGCGGAACTACACAATTGCTGTCCACTCCTTTCCAAGTTTGGAAATTATCTGAGAGAAATTTGAAATAAAGATTATTATTATTTATCTGGACAAAAGGGACAAAAGACAAGACAAAACATGACGCGCTTCAACCTCTTTGGTCTTCTTCAGGCAAGTTAACTCAATCGAGTCTTGTCGGAAGCGGGTTTCCGACACTGTTTACATCGCTTGAAGGCGTGTCGGATGCATACTTCCGACAGTTTGACAATTTTAAAATCATACCGTCTTTTATTAAAGGGCAATAAATCTCGTTTCAGAGACAGCTTAGGGCCTTTTTTTTGCAATTGCTTCCCTCAGACCGTTCTTCGTGTATTCTGTAGTAGTTTTATACAGATTTGAATTGTCCTACTCTCAGTTCCCGCGATCACACGATTTTGAACACAATCACATGATTTTGAATGGATCAAGCATTTATTGGTCAAATTCTTGTGTTTTATGCAGTTGTCATAAATATACAATTCTCTGTAGTTCATACCAAATGCTCAGAAGTGTAATTGAACTTGTGTGGGAGGATAGAGTATGAAGAAGTGGATTAGTGTGCACAAAACATTTTGAATTTTCTGCAAATGTGTATCATTTTGGATTACTTACATCATGTGAACTATGTAGATTCCTCACTGAAGGTAAGCATTTTTGATAAGTATATTGTTTTTTTTTCAATTCACTGGTGTATGTTTCATGCTCTTAGGTGAAGTGGTTGAATTTTTATGATTTTTTGAAAATGGTCAAAAATCGTGTGATCTGAAGGACAGACTGGTCGATTTTGGCTGTGACTTGATCGAGTTACATTCATGACAATGAAAACGAAGAACGAGAAATCACTTGTCTTCTCAAATAGGGCACAAAACGGACGTTCAACATCCATTTTGTGCCCAATTTATTAAGAGATTGTTTGTTCTTCGTTTTCATTGTCTTAAATGTTGCTGATTATGCCTGAGGAAGACTAAAGAGGTCAAAACGCGTCGTGTTTTGTCTGGTAGTTTTTGTCCCTTTTGTTCGGGGAATGATATCATTTTTATTTTATATTTGTTTTAATTTCCGCCTGCAGTCACTCTGGACACTTACAAAGAGAAGCCTTGGAATTTAAAGCTGTATGACTGGGCAGTCGGTGCAGATCTGTACATTTTATCTTCCTTGTTATACTTGACCTTGGAGAAATCGTTTAAAACCCTAGCCCTGTGTTACTGTGGCATGGCACCAGCAGCCACCAGGTTGTACCTCATGTTTTTTAACAGTGGTGTGCGTGTGTGTGGGTGCGCGCGCGAGAGTTCGGAGTGTGAATGCTATCGGCATTAGCAGTAGCAAAATATTGTCAGATGCATACATTGGTCGAGTAATAATTGACAAGTATCACTTTCTCTGAGAAGATAAACTGAAAGCCAACAGTGGGGCACGCGCATGTGCGCGTGCACACACACACACAGTCTATGATTTTCGTAAGTAAAAACAGTTGAGGCTTGAATTTAAAAACACCTCCCAAAATGTATTTAGCAAAGAACAGTAAAAAAAAAAACCAAAACAACCACCAAACTTGACTCCATAAAGCACTGCCATGACAAGGTGCACACTGTCTGTTATGTAAGTCCTCCAGTGTCCCACAGGTCACCATGCCAGTGGAACATTTCAGCAGCAGCTGCAGTCTGACATTCCTTTCCTTCTGCTTTTCTCTGCATAGAATTGTTGATTTTTTTTTTTCCCAAGTTTCTTTCCATTCCATGCAAAAAAGGATACACTTCTGCCGTCACTGGACATTTCATGTCCTATAAACTCTGTCAATTTTTTGGTCAAAAGTAGCTGACCCACAATGAATTCTGTTAACTATTGACCTTTGCCATGCTTCCTAGGTCACACACAACCAAGAAACAATACATTCAGTATCTCTTGAACTACTTGAAATTTAAACTTCTGATGATAATTTTTGGGCATTTGTCAAATATCAAAAACCCTGTTAGCCATCCATCAGATAATTTTTTTGTGTGTGTATAAAGAGATAGAGAGAGAGAGAGAGGGGGGGGGGGGGGGGGGGGGGGGGGGAGAATCGGCTGCAATTAGGACTGCACTTCACATGCTAGTCATGGGGGACCCATAGTTTTAAAAAGCTGTAACGGGATAAACTGATTTTGGTATAATTATGTACATTAAAAAACAAAACAAAAAAAAGTTCCACGTTTGAACGGTACACTACCCATGATGCGGGTCAGGGAGGGCCCATAACCTCTGAAAGCTGTACCTGGATACAGCAGCACACTGAATGTGGGTCGCGGGTGACCTGCATTGTCAGTTACAGTGCCAACTCTTTGAAAACTCACATGAGTGGAGGTCTTGTATGACCCACGTAAGATACACACGGTAAAAACAGTAAAGCCTGTGTAAAATGTATATTGGCTGGGTAAAATATAGATCGGCTGGGCAACTCATGTCATGGAAACATGATGTCTGGTAAAAGACTACAGAGTTGCCTCACTTGACCTCAGATTCATCTCCATAGATCACATCATGAAACGGAATAATCTGATTACATGTAACTTCAGCAGCACTGAAAGAAAAAAAAAAATCCACCTAAAAACAAAAAGCTCCAAGACTGATAGGAAAGCTTACAAAAACCTTAAGAAGGAAACGCACAAAAGATGTCCGTAAGTACAAATTCATTCTCATCTATCTCCCACACATTTACACATTGGAGAAGTTGAGGTAGAGAGAGGAAGGGGGTGGAAAGAGGTTGGGGGAGAGGGTGGGGGAAGATGAGTAGAAAGTGGAAAACTTTTTTTTTTTTTTTTACAATAAGCACCCAGACTTAAAACCTGACAGCACCTCTGAACACACTGTGAACAAAACATGGATAATTTAAGACAACGCACAAGTTAACACACTGTGAACAAAACATGGATAATTTAAGACAACGCACAAGTTAACACACTGTGAACAAAACATGGATAATTTAAGACACAACGCACAAGTTAACACACTGTGAACAAAACATGGATAATCTAAGACAACACACAAGTTAACACACATCGTGCATGCAGGTGTGCGTCATGAAGAATGTTTCCACCTAACAACAGTAAGGGTCATGGGATAAACAACATCAACAAACTGCATATCTCCTTTGGTCCAAAATGAATGAAGATACAACTGCGTCAACAGTGTTGTTTGAAAGGGTTTGTGACAAGAGTTGGCAGTGTGTGTGTGTGCATGCGTGTGATGGATAAAACAATATGCAGTGTATAAATAGCTGACCTATCTCTAACCACACTGGAAAAACAAAAAAAAGCACCTTCATTCCTCTTGTCTGGAACCAGAAACCTTCAGCTTTAGACAGTTGAAGGGTTCAGTCAGCCAAAAAGCAACAACTTGGACAATCTTGTCAGAGTCTACACAAGGAAACCACTTATTCTATTCCTGTGATCTGGTACTGGCCATTATCTGTTTCGTCATGGGGAATAATGGCAACAACAAAAAAATCCATCAAGCTTCCATGTCCTTCAATTGTTACTTTTGTGATAACCAACATGCTTCCCCCTTACAGTCAAAACTACATTTCAGGCATTCTATTGCAATCTGAAATATCATAGGCACTAGTAATCCCCTAAACTTACCACAAATCACTGACATAGCTCAGTGGTGTCTGTGCTTGTTCAACATGGAGTTAAGACTCCATCCTTATAACTGCTGCTGACATTGGTGATGGCTTACAGTTGGTCATGAAGCCATACAGTAAAATGGATATTTTATGCCTTTTTTTTTTCTTTGACAAAGGAGTTGATCGTCAATCGCTCAAAATCCAGCTTCCCACATTAGGCCATATAAACTTTCAAAAAAGAAAAACAAAACAAACTTGAGTACAAAACCAGAACTAAGCATATAGTCCAATCACAAAACTGCAACAATCCACACACACACATGCACATCTATTTACAAAATCTACAATTCACATGTGGGGGGGGGGGGGGGGGGGGGGGGGGGGGGGGGGGGGGGGGGGCTATTACAGCGCAGCCTACCTCACAGTCACGGGGTCCTTTCAGAACTATCAGCACAAAGACATTATCTCCCCTGCACAAACAAACAAACTATCTACATCATTTACATCAATTCACAACGGTTGAACGACCAACATCCCGAAACACCAGCCATTCCCATTAGAAACCCTCAGTTTATAAAGAAAGAGTAAAATTGCAAAAAGAAAATGCGACATAAAAGACTGAACGGGCAAACAGTAATAAAGAAACGACAACAAATGTGGAGTGTCTACAGTATCGCTACTTGGTCACCACATTGGAAAAACAAACCAACCCAGTATGCTATACATTGTAACGGGAGAACAAATGTAAACATTTTCCACAACAAAGATGGGTGAGAAGGCCTAAAACGCACAAAAATAAAAATAAAAACACAGTGGATGACAATCTTAAAGAAAGATCAACATTAAAAAGAAAAAATTGTATCGTAGATGAGAATTTCAGAAAAGAGGGCATTACAATCGCAGACTTTCCTGAATTTCATGGTGCAGTAATTCAAATACTGACAACCTGGAGACGGAGAAGATTGGGACATGCAGAGAGTTTCAGCCATTTAGCTTGACACCTGGCAACCTGGAGGCGGAGAAGATTGGGACATGCAGAGAGTTTCAGCCATTTAGCTTGATACCTGGCAACCAGCTTTAAAAGTACTGTATCCACCAAACATGAACAAACCAATCGCAAGACAAAACACAATGTGCTTCGACCTCTTGGGCCTTCTTCAGGAACACTCGGGATAACAAAAATCAAGAACGAGCGATCATTTATCTCATTGAGTTCGGCGCAAGACAGGCATTGAATCCCACGCTCATCTGGCGCTGTTCAATGCCTATCTTGTGCCGAATTCAATGAGATTTAAGTGATTGCTCGTTCTTGATTTTCGTTGTCCTGAGTGTTGTTTATCTTACCTGCAGAAGACTTAAGAGATTGAAACACATTGTGTTTTGTCTTGTGATTTGTTTGTTCATGTTTGGCGGATACAGTACTTAATTCTTTTTTCTTTAAGATTTATAACAGTAGAGCTTGAATTCGTGTTACAAGAAAAGAAAAATATTTTACCAGAACAAAGACAGGTGCATGGGCTACAACAGCAGAAAACAAAACTCGGCTAACGTTGAAGATGCATTAGGTTCAGTGACCACAACAGCAGAAAACAAAACCCAACGACAACAAAGAATTATAACAAGTTGAAGTCCATGGGCCAAACGGCAGGAAATGCATCCCAGATGATGACAACAGAAGATCAAAAAGCAGGGTCACTGAACGCCAAATGTAGAAAATAAAAACCAGACGACAACAAAGAAAGATTAAAAAGACTGGGTCAATGGGCCATGATGACAACAAAGAAAGATTAAAAAGACTGGGTCAATGGGGCCAAGATGACAACAAAGAAAGGTTGAAAAGACTGGGACATTGGGCCATGATGACAACAAAGAAAGATTGAAAAGACTGGGCCATGATGACAAAAAAGAATGATTGAAAAGACTGGGCCATGATGACAACAAAGAAAGATTGAAAAGGCTGGGTCATTGGGCCATGATGACAACAAAGAAAGATTGAAAAGACTGGGTCATTGGGCCATGATGACAACAAAGAAAGATTGAAAAGACTGGGCCATGATGACAACAAAGAAAGATTGAAAAGACTGGGCCATGATGACAACAAAGAAAGATTAAAAAGACTGGGTCATTGGGCCATGACGACAACAAAGAAAGATTGAAAAGACTGGGTCATTGGGCCATGATGACAACAAAGAAAGATTGAAAAGACTGGGTCATTGGGCCATGATGACAACAAAGAAAGATTAAAAAGACTGGGTCAATGGGGCCATGACAACAAAGAAAGATTAAAAAGACTGGGTCAATGGGGCCGTGATGGCAGAAAACAAAACCTAAACAAGGAAAAAAAAGCTGGGTCAAATGCCATGACAATAGCAGAAAACAAAACCTAAACAAGGAAACAAAAGCTGGGTCAAATGCCATGACAATAGCAGAAAACAAAACCTAAACAAGGAAACAAAAGCTGGGTCAAATGCCATGACAATAGCAGAAAACAAAACCTAAACAAGGAAAAAAAAGCTGGGTCAAATGCCATGACAATAGCAGAAAACAAAACCTAAACAAGGAAACAAAAGCTGGGTCAAATGCCATGACAATAGCAGAAAACAAACCCCAGACAACAACAATGGAAGATGAAAGGGCATAGAAAAAAAAAACCGTTCCCCCCCCCCCCCAGGCCATCCCCCCTCTCAATCCCTCCCCCCTCCCCTACCCCCCCCCCCCCCCCCCCAAAAAGGATGATTTAAAAAGTGGGATTAATGGACTACATGGCAGAAAACAACACCCAAACAACAGCAATGGAAGACGAAAAGGTAAAGTCAATAATGGATCACAGTGGCTGAAAACAAAACCCAAACAACAAATGTAATTTAAAAGCGGCAGGATCAATGGGCATGTCGGAAAAGCATCTAATAAAACCCAGACAACAAAGGAAGATGAAAAGATAAGGTTAATGGACCACAATGGCAGAAATTAAAAGCAACAACAAAGGAAGATTAAAAAAATAAAAAAAAGAGTTGGTGAGCCAGAATGGCAGAACAACAAATGAAAATAAAACGAGCCCAGACAACAAATGAAAATAAAACGGCAGGCTCAATGGACCACAACGGCAGAACACAAAGCCCAGACAACAAATGAAAATAAAACGGCAGGCTCAATGGACCACAACGGCAGAACACAAAGCCCAGACAACAAATGAAAATAAAACGGCAGGCTCAATGGACCACAACGGCAGAACACAAAGCCCACACAACAAATGAAAATAAAACGGCAGGCTCAATGGACCACAACGACAGAACACAAAGCCCAGACAACAAATAAAAATAAAACGGCAGGCTCAATGGACCACAACAGCAGAACACAAAGCCCACACAACAACAAAGGGAAGACAAAACGGCAGGGTATACACATTCCATGATCTTGTGACAATGACACAAAAGCCCAGACAACAGTACAGGATAAAAAAGGCAGGGTATACACATGCCATGATCTTGTGACAATGACACAAAAGCCCAGACAACAGTACAGGATAAAAAAGGCAGGGTATACACATGCCATGATCTTGTGACAATGACACAAAAGCCCAGACAACAGTACAGGATAAAAAAGGCAGGGTATACACATGCCATGATCTTGTGACAATGACACAAAAGCCCAGACAACAGTACAGGACCAAAACAACAGGGTCAAAGACAGACCAAGGGGAAATTCCAACACAGAACTTCCCCTGGTGGGTGTCCGAACCATCAGTACTCACACTCACTCTGTATAGTCCTGAGAAAATCTGGGTGGACTATGCGTGTACATGAAATGACCAAGAAGACTTTCGCTCACTCTGCTCCCACAAGTGTACAAGGCAGGTCAACAGCAAAAAAAAAAAAAAGAAAGAAAGAAAAAATTCTTTGCAGTCAGTTGAGTGCAATGTCACAGTCTTGCAAACAGCATCACCATGTGGCAGTCGTAGGAACACACCTTTGATGTGGAGGCAGACGTTCAACAGATCACAAAATAACCATGTCAGCAGCCAGGAGAAAGCAGACGGTCGTCAGGAACTCGGATCACGACGAGCAGGAAAGCGTGACCGGTGGGACAGACAATGCAACAGCAAGATCAAACGATGTTCTTTAATTAACACAGCTGGCCACCACAGGCGCGCGTTACTTGTGTAACTAACTCAAAATAAGCATCCTTCACCTTTTGTACAAACATTTCACACAGTTCATCAGCTCCAGTTATTCCTGTGCTTTAACAAGACATGTCCCAATGGAACAACATTCACAATATAGTAATACTTCGGCAGCATGAAAAAACTAAACAAAAATCAACCTTCCTGAGAATGGTTTGATCAACACACACTTCACCCCCACATTATGATCTTGTACCACTTTTATAAGAATAGTATAAATATCCACAATATATACAAGTAAAGCACTGTGAGCTTACATGAAAACAAACCAAAAAAAAAGAAAAGAAAAACAAATATCAGGCCTGGAAACTGTAGTAGAGAAAAGGCTGAAAACTATGATGCCTGGAGGTCTGAAGGACTGCAAAGCCCCCCTCCTCCCCATCTTCCTCCATCCCTCTCCCCCCTGGCAGGGTGATTAGGCAGCCCCCCCCCCCCCCCCCCCCCCCCCCCCCCCCCCCAAAACTGTTTGGGTCATGGAACATTTTTTTTTTTTCAACATCAGAAATTCACTACAAAGTAAAAGTAAGCATTGAGAAATGAAATCCCCCCCCCCTCTCCCCAACTTCTCCTATACCAATAAAAGTTTAGATTTAGAAATGAAATATTCAGAAATAAAACAAACTTATCTATCCCTGCAAATATTTTCTGTGGCAGATTTTAGAAGCTGGCAGATTACGATCATAAAAAAAAGCTGAAGTGGCTGAAAAATGACAGGCCATACACATAAAGGTAAGTGGCAGAAACTTTATATGCTGTACATACATTACTACAAGCAGCTCATGTCAGAAACCATCAGGTCAGAGTTCACTTCATAACAGAAGATTGATTCTGTCAATACATTACAATGAATCACATCGACTACTTTCATACATGACAGCTGGTGGTTGGTTTTGTACCAAGTCTACAAGTCATACGGGGTTTATAAAAAAAAAAAAAAAACAGGCCACCCCGAGTAAAGCACCATAGGTTGGGAGAGATAAGATAAGATAATGTTGCTTATAGCCCAGCCGACCGCAAAGGGCCACATCAGGGCTGTCACCACGTTAACATAGGTTGGGAGGACAGTCCACTACGACGGAAGCAGTTTTCAGACTGTACACCAATCATAACACACGCACACACCACAACTACAAACAGCTGAGAACTGGAGTATTTGCACTTTCTTTGGAACACATTGTCAGCCTCTCTCTGCACAGACCATGCCGTGGCAACCCCTTGACATTTCGATGCAGTTGTCTCACACGACTTTAAATGGCATACAGACAAAACCTGGACATGAATACAGTAATGCAGCCAATTGTCTAGTAGTAAGCAGTATTATAAGCAAGCATGCCAACTGGCTGGGAGTAAAAAAAAAAAAAAGAAGAAAAAAAAAAAAAAGAAGAAAAAAAAAAAAGAAGAAAAAAAAAAAAGAAGACATGGTGTATACGGAGATAGGGTTATGAACCATGAAGGAACAAAAACATAATCACCTGACATGCCATCAGAGCATAAACTGCCAGCTATAACAACTGTAGCAACTGTATGACAAAAACCCCTAACAGCTGGATGCAAGGGAAGCTATTTATGGCCGAGGACAGGTGCAGATTTGTTTACCAACAAAACGATCAGGTTTTTGCTGTCTCATCTTCAATAATCTCTTGGGCCTGAACTCAAACAACCTGAGAGAGCAATCAGTATCTTGGGTGTCATGAGGCAATACACCAGAGAGACATCACTGCTGCCGAGTCACTTTGGGGGTGTTTACTGGTGCCCTCTCTTGATCTGACATGTGCAGAAAACTGTCTACTATGCCCCCTACTGACCATGATTACTTAGTCAAGGCATCAACATGGCTAAGCATCTCCCTCCAGAGTGCGATGCGATGCCCATCCAATGATCTTGCAGGTCTATACCCATGACTGAAACATACTCATGATAGAGAGTTAGCTGAAACGGAGGTCTGCACAAACATATGGAAAGTACAGCCTCAGAATCTCAAGATCAATGAGCATGACGGAGTTCGTTCTAGTCTGAGAGTGTAGGATTGGGGATTGGGGCTTACTTCTTTTGTAAGACCTTTCAGTACCCACCAGCCCCAAGGGGTACAGTCACCTGCAGAGTTGGTCAAGAACTCCAAGCTAAGAAGCATCCTTTAACAAGATGAAACCTGACCATGTGGTTCCAGTCTTTCCATGTGCCACACAGCACACTCCTCTCTGGGTAGGAGCCAATCAGTGCCAAAGAAGTGCACAAATAAAGACTTCTGAAGGGACTGGAAGCAACAACCACTCGCCCTGCACCATGACCATGGGTAAAGCATGTACTTTTGCTTCCTGTCATTTCATCCTGCTGAGAACGTTATGCTTCAAGAATAACTGTTCTAGCTGCAATATCGTTGAGTACAAATATCTGGCCATTGTCTAAATCATTGACTTTTCATTTTGCAAAATCTGCAGCCAGTCCAAAGATAGCACTCATGACCTCATTTGTCTCAGGTCTGACCAATCGCAAGACACAGAAGAGTGCAGACTGACTTAAAACAAAAATGAAGCAAAAATGTTTGTTAAAACAAACAACACACAGATGCAAATAACTCCTAGTTTACCTGAAAATGGCAATGTTTACTGGTGTGTGAATTTAGGCAGCTGGATGTTCAAGGTTCTAAAAGTTATACTACAACTACCAATACTTAGTCTGACAAAACTGAAACTCTGAATCAACAGTAACAGACAGCAGCCTATCCAGATACAGACACGGCATCCAGCATCTCCAGCACAAATTTCGCCAGCGACTACCGGTCATCAACACTGCTACAACAAGCACAGGGCGCCTATGACAGCTGAACACAGACCAGAAATAAATGAATGCGTGGCAGGAAACTTATGGCCTCTGCTTCATGCGAAAACGAGGCGACATAAATCAGCAGTTGTCATTCTCATCTGAACAGGTTGGTTTTCGACAGAAAACAGCACCGGTGTATAGTATATGGTTCAAGTTCCAGTGGGAATACAAGCAAGTTCCAGTGGGAGTACAAACAAGATGAGTATGAGAGGAAACGGTGGGGAGAAAAAAAAAATCCTGAATGTGTTTGAAAATATACACATTTTCGTACCACTGCCATCCACTCCGCAAAAAAACAGCAGCAACAGCATTAACAGGTCCCCTAGCAACCAAGCCACTGACATACAACTGGGGAACTGACAATAACACAAGAACATTTGTGACACTAAACAAGAAAGCAAAGGCTTTTCCATGACAAAAAAACACAACAGATGTCACCACATGTCCACACCATTGTTTAAAAAAGAAGTTTCCTGGGATCATTCACAGCCATGTCCTAGCAGTGGAACACAGTGGAAAAAGGTTGATACTGGCTTACAGATGATCTGGAAGAACACAAGTTGTGAACAAACAAAATGTTTTCATTTTTGTACTGATCTTGTCCGTTTCAAACATGGCATTCAGAACACTGCAGGTATCTGTATCTCTCAGGTATGGGTGATGTTGTGATTTATTATCAAAAGAAGCATCATGTGTGAATATGTGTGTGTATGCCTTGTGTGTGTGTGTGTGTGTGTGCGTGTGTGTGTGTGTGTGTGTGTGTGTGTGTGTGTGTGTGTGTGTGTGAGACAGTTAGTATGTGTGTGTGTGTGTGTGTGTGTGTGTGTGTGTGTGTGTGTGTGTGTGTGTGTGTGTGTGTGTGAGCGTGAGATGTGTGTGTGTGTGAAAGCGAGTGAGTGACAGTGTGTGGGAGTATGTGTATATGTGAGTGAGTGACAGTGTGTGCATAGTATGTGTGCGTCTGTGTGTGTGTGTGTGTGGAGGGGGGGTAAGGAGGAAGGCATGCCTACTATGCAGGCATTGTGTTGAAATGTGGGGGTGGTGGGGAGGGGAACCATGCTTAAAGGGGAAGTAAACCGTGTGCTTACTGATAAGTAGAAAAGAAACCTTTTTCATCATTAGTCTTAAATTGTACCTTTGCTTAAAATCTGTATGTTTCTTCCATTCATGCATATAGAAAGAATTTCCACATTCATGCATCCATTAAAAAGACTATCATACTATGCAACATATCTAACAACTTTAAAAACAGAAGTCCTTTTAACAAAAAGAGAGCAAAGTAAAACTCCCTACGCCACAGAAAACACATAAATCGGTAATACTAACAATAGCTTTGACTGTCGCTCAACTGTAATAATGTCACAACTGTGATAGTCTCTTTAAACAAAACTAACTAATTGCGACAAAGGAAGGTCTACAGGATGTTGAAGGAAAAAGTCTGTAAATAAAAAAAAAAAGGTCACTTTCAACCTTTCCTGCAGAAATTACCAAAAAAAACAACAACAACAAAAAAAAGATCGTTCTCACCAGATAATAGTAAACATTCTGAATTTTACAGTAAAAAAACCATTTCCCTGATTCTGAGCAAGATCTCGTTTCACAACTTCACAGTAAGAAATGCTTCCCACATTTAAAAGTCCTGATAGTTCACATTCATACAAAACTCCCCCTCATTCCAAACACTAAGATCCAAACTCTACATGATCCCCCCCACCCTCATTCAAAACTCTTAAGATCCAAACTCCAACGATCTTTCAGGCTCATGACCACTTCCCACAACCAAAGTGTGAAAGCCCAAGTTTGTGATTTTTCACAAGAGTTTGACCGTTTCTTCCACTTCCAGTGAATTGTCAACGTACATATAACTATGTAAAACATAACTTTAATCTCTTGCAGTAAGGAACATGCACTCAAATCGGGCGGTTGATGTGGATGAACTTGAACAACATCCGTCCAGGAAGGTCAAAGTGAGTGCAACCAAATGCATTCAACCGTTTCCTTCAAAGTGAAGAAGACTGAAGCCAATGGGAGGCGACTCCATCAGGTAAGGGAACTGCAGCCAGCCCGAGTCCATCACTGCCATCAGTAAGTAATGGATGAAATGGATCCAGCCTGAATCCACCACTGCCATCAGTAAGTAATGGATGAAATGGATCCTGCCTGAATCCACCACTGCCATCAGTAAGTAATGGATGAAATGGACCCAGCCTGAATCCACCACTAACCATCAGTAAGTAATGGATAAAATGGATCCATTCCGAGTCCACCACTGCCATCAGTAAGTAATGGATGAAATGGATCCAGCCGAATCCACCACTGCCATCAGTAAGTAATTGGATGAAATGGATCCAGCCTGAATCCACCACTGCCATCAGTAAGTAATGGATGAAATGGATCCAGCCTGAATCCACCACTGCCATCAGTAAGTAATGGATGAAATGGATCCTGCCTGAATCCACCACTACCATCAGTAAGTAATGGATGAATGGACCCAGCCTGAATCCACCACTACCATCAGTAAGTAATGGATAAAATGGATCCATTCCGAGTCCACCATGCCATCAGTAAGTAATGGATGAAATGGATCCAGCCTGAATCCACCACTGCCATCAGTAAGTAATGGATGAAATGGATCCAGCCTGAATCCACCACTGCCATCAGTACAGTAAGTAATGGATAAAATGGATCCATTCCGAGTCCACCACTGCCATCAGTAAATAATGGATGAAATGTATCCAGCCTGAATCCACCACTACCATCAGTAAGTAATGGATGAAATGGATCCAGCCTGAATCCACCACTGCCATCAGTAAGTAATGGATGAAATAGATCCATTCTGAGTCCACCACTGCCATCAGTAAGTAATGGATGAAATGGATCCTGCCCAAGTCCACCACTGCCATCAGTAAATAATGGATGAAATGGATCCTGCCCAAGTCCACCACTACCATCAGTAAGTAATGGATGAAATGGATCCTGCCCAAGTCCACCACTGCCATCAGTAAGTAATGGATGAAATGGATCCTGCCCAAGTCCACCACTGCCATCAGTAAGTAATGGATGAAATGGATCCTGCCCGAGTCCACCACTACCATCAGTAAGTAATGGATGAAATAGATCCAGCCTGAGTCCACCACTGCCATCAGTAAGTAATGGATGAAATGGATCCAGCCTGAGTCCACCACTGCCATCAGTAAGTAATGGATGAAATGGACCCTGCCTGAGTCCACCACTACCATCAGTAAGTAATGGATGAAATAGATCCAGCCTGAGTCCACCACTGCCATCAGTAAGTAATGGATGAAATAGATCCAGCCTGAGTCCACCACTGCCATCAGTAAGTAATGGATGAAATGGACCCAGCCTGAGTCCACCACTGCCATCAGTAAGTAATGGATGAAATAGATCCAGCCTGAATCCACCACTGCCATCAGCAAGTAATGGATGAAATGGATCCAGCCTGAATCCACCACTACCATCAGTAAGTAATGGATGAAATGGATCCAGCCTGAATCCACCACTGCCATCAGTAAGTAATGGATGAAATAGATCCATTCCGAGTCCACCACTGCCATCAGTAAGTAATGGATGAAATGGATCCACTCCGAGTCCACCACTGCCATCAGTAAGTAATGGATGAAAATGGATCCTGCCCAAGTCCACCACTGCCATCAGTAAGTAATGGATGAAATGGATCCTGCCTGAGTCCACCATTGCCATCAGTAAGTAATTGATGAAATGGATCCTGCCTGAATCCACCACTGCCATCAGTAAAGTAATTGATGAAATGGATCCGGCCTGCTTCCATTCTTTCCAGTAGGATAGCGATGGAAAGAGTCAGCCAGAGCTAAGTCTTTCCAGTAAAGATGAAAGAAGCCAGACTGGCCCAACTCTTTCCAGTAAGGTAAAGATGAAAGCAGCCAGCCTGACCCAACTCTCTGCAGTAAGGTAAAGATGAAAGAAGCCAGCCTGACCCAACTCTTTGCAGTCAGGTAAAGATGAAAGAAGCCAGCCTGACCTAACTCTTTCAGTACAGTAAGATGAAAGAAGCCAGGACCAACTCTTTCCAGTAGGTAAAAGGGAAAAGAAGCCAACCTGACATACCTGACCCAACTTTTCGGTTTGGTTTAGATAAAATGAGCCCGTCTGACCCAACTCTTTTCCAACATAGTAAAGATGAAAGGAGCCGTTGACCAACTCTTTCCAACATAGTAAAGATGAAAGGAGCCAGTTGCCAACTCTTTTTCCAACATAGTAAAGATGAAACGAGCCCGTCGGGCCCAACTCTTTCCAACATAGTAAAGATGAAGGAGCCAGTCTGACCCAACTCTTTCCAAATAGTAAAGATGAAAGGAGCCAGTCTGACCCAAATCTTTCCAACATAGTAAAGATGAAACGAGCCAGTCGACCCAACTCTTTCCAAATAGTAAAGATGAAAGGAGCCCGTCTGACCAACTCTTTCCAACATAGTAAAGATGAAAGGAGCCAGTCTGACCCAACTCTTTCCAACATAGTAAAGGTGAAAGGAGCCAGTCTGACCCAACTCTTCCAACATAGTAAGATGAAAGGAGCCAGTCTGACCCAACTCTTTCCAACATAGTAAAGATGAAAGGAGCCAGTCTGACCCAACTCTTCCAACATAGTAAAAATGAAAGGAGCCAGTCTGACCCCAAATCTTTCCAACATAGTAAAGATGAAAGGAGCCAGTCTGACCCAACTCTTTCCAACATAGTAAAGGTGAAAGGGGGCCAGTCTGACCCAACTCTTTCTAACATAGTAAGATGAAAGGAGCCCGCATGAGCGAAACTCTTTCCAGTAAGGTTGAGGGAAAAGAGCCAGCATAAGCGAACTCTTTCCAGCACGGTAAAGATGAAAAAAGCTAGCATGAGCCAACTCTTTCCAGTGAGGTAATGAATGGAAGAAGCCTCCCAGAAATTTTTCTTTCCACTAAGATAAAAAATTCAGGCAGCCCGCCCGAACCAACTCTTTTCAGTGAGGTAATGATGGAAAAGGCCAGCCTGACACTATTCTTTCCAGTAAGATAAAGATTCAAGCAGCCACCTGAACCCAAATCTTTTCAGTGAGGTAAATGTAATGCCTGCAATAGGGCCGACCCTCAGGCAATCGCCCCAGGCGGCTGACCTTGGCAGACAGAAAGGTTGGAATGATGAACACAATAGGTTTGGGCACGTGCTGAGGTCCAGCTCCTGGAAAAAAAAAAGAGCACACTTACACAAGGACACACACACACACACAAAACACACATGTGTATGCAAGGGAGGCCACACACACACACACACACACCACACAAAACACGCACACACACAAACACATAATACATGTGTATGCAGGCAGGTACACACACACCACACACACACACACACACACACAAAACACACACAACAAAACACACACACACCACACACACACACGCATGCACGCGCGCGCACACCCACAAAACACACGGAGTTCTAAGGTTTCTGATCATAATATAGCTCCCTGCTTTCACTGTGATCACAACCACCATTTTAAAAAACTGACATTTTCCATAATCATGTAGTTTGGGATCATGGCATTTTCCCTTTTGTTGTTGGTAATTTTCCCAAATCTATCACCCCTTATTTCTACTTCTAATTTGAACAAAATTGGAGTTAGGGGATATGATTTGGTGGGTAGTTCACATTAATAACTATAATTTGTTTCCAGCAGAAAGATGCATTCATCAAATGCTAAATAATCATCAAATACAACGTCACACCCCCCACACACATCAAACACGTTAGGTCGCTGACAACTGGCCTTTATCTGCAAACGATGTTCATATCCATGTTTATACTACAATTATCTTTTTGAAAAGGCAGAGAAGGGGAAAGGGGGTGGTGAACACAAATTAAAAACGCTGAAAGCTGTGTGATAATTCAACCTGTGAAATCATTCCTGTTTAAACAGAAAAAAGGTGATGTCTTTTAACAACAACCCTGGACTTCTGTCAGACAAACAGAGGGCAAAGCTCTCCCTAAAAAACCTCACGACTGAAATTCCCTTCACTTTAAGGATTTTATTTTTTGCACAGAGAAACTTATAGACAACAGTAAAGACCCCTCCTTCCCCTTTAAAAAGCCGTTTCAGGGAATAATGTTCTTTTTGCCCCACATTGGTTCCATCCTCCGAAGACTTGCTTTTCTTCAACATTTTTTTTTCCATCTAGAACAGTAGAGGCCCCCCAGTGAAAACCCCCCCCTTTTCTTACAACACCCCGTCCCCAGGAAATGCTCTCCATGAACACCTCCAGACCTAGGGTCCCCTCCCTTCACAGACTGGTTTTTGCACAGAGAAGTTTACATCACTCACAAAGACTGCACTGAAGACCCATCCTTCCCCCTTCAACACCCGTTTTTGGGGGGATTGATTTTCTCCCCTGCTCACATTTGGTTCCAGCCTTCAAAGACATGATTTTCTGGCACTTCTGTCTGTAACAATAGAAACCTCCCAATGAACCCTCCCTCTCTTATAAGATCCCAGCCTCCAGGGCCAGTGGGAGGTCAACGTAATGAATGAGGAGACACTGTACCTGTTCGCCATCGTCGATGAAGTCCAGCCACAAGAGGCGGTGGCCGTCGTCGGCCGACATGCGCAGCTTCTCGTAGGGGTACTGCCAGAGGATGGACGGGGGAGGCCTCTGTTCCCCTGATCCCCCTCCCTCCTCCACCTCCTCCATCAGGGTGAAGCCGTTCTCGTAGTGCACCAGCAGTCGGCACTTCTTCTCCTTCCACTTGGCCACTGTAACAACAACAACCACAACATCATCATAAACAACAACAACAGATCTTTATAGTTTGATGGCATCAGGCTAGAGGATGGAGGATTGAGATGTAAGATGAGTGGGCTTATATCCGTATTTTACTTTTGAAGTGTAATGTCATCTAGAAATCGCATGCAAACAGACTGAAGAAGCCCTGAACAGGCAGGGTGCGGGATCAGATCCCAGCCTCCAGGACCAGTGTCTCCTCATTCATTACGTGGACCTCCCACTGATCCTGGAGGCTGGGATCTGATCCCGCACCCTGCCTGTTCAGGGCTTCTTCAGTCTGTTTGCATGCGATTTCTAGATGACATTACACTTCAAAAGTAAAATACGGATATAAGCCCACTCAATATACATTGTGGTTTACATCTTGCCCTGTAACTTTCCTTTTTGTTTGGTGGACAAAATAAAATATATGGAATTCAAAAAAGAAACTGCATGGATGATAGCATCAAGCTTGTAGAACGAGGCACAGCATTTAGAAATGCTCTAATGGTTTTGGGGTATAATATAATCCCACTCCTGGGAACACTACGCCACACCCTTCCATGTCTGAGTTGTCAAACAACTGGATATCTAGGAGCACTCAGTATATCTTCATCTAAAAGTTTTTTTTTCTTTTTTAAGCTTATCAAATAATGGAAACACTTATCAGATATGACATAAACAAAGAAAGCTCCAACACTGCTCTGCAAGAGATATTCAGCACGGCCAAGTGCTTCCATAAAGGGAGATAACTTGCAGAGCAATTCAATGTAAGGATAGCGTCAGACCCAACTCTAATGGATCATTTTTGGGGAAGTTTCAGCATCACCAAAAAAAACACTTAAAACAGTCGTACCAAAATAGGCAGAAATGTCCTTATCTTGATATGACATTACATCATTCTTGAGACCCAGGATATTCTGATTCTTAAGGTTGACAATGACAGAGAACAAAGCAAAAAGTCACCTACATGTCATAAACTGCTGAAGCCACACACACAAAAAAAGAGGACTTTATTTGTTTGGCAGTTGATAACAAAAGCCTCATCCAAGTTTCAGTTACTAAAGTTTTATCATTGTAGTTCAACCCCACACTCAATCTTTTCAGGGACCCCAAGTCCGTCAAACAAAAAAAACTCCACCACAATAAATCCATTCACAAATTATAAACATTAAATGTACCACATGGAAACAAATCAATTTACTGATATCTTTCAAGCAGATAAACCTCAGACTGCACGAGAGTGCCAAGCATTCCCAGTAACTCTCCATCTTGTAAAAACAAAAAAAGCTCATGACGATAAATCTAACCTAACGTTTAAAAAAGTCAGAAAATCAATGAAAGCATGTGAATCCCACGCCTGTAACAAAGAAAAAGTTTGACAAATAAAAACACACACACACACACACATATACTAATAAACGAAAAACAGCTAAAAGCATGTTACCACAGAATCAAAAAGATGACTGACTTCAAGAAATACAAAGAGTGTCAGACTGTATGGTGTATGCCTGCATCGCTAGTGCCCT
>CM031612.1:71295147-71308045 GCA_018398815.1 Conus ventricosus | reverse complement strand
TATTTTAATTTGTTTTATTCGTCGTTTTCTCCGTAGTGTTACTATGTGGAGAGGCTGACTTTCAAGTCAGTATTGCGTCGAGGTTAGGCCTAACGGTGTATGTGTGATACTTTTGATGACGGTACCAGTGAAATATGTACCAGGAAATTCATTTGTGGTTTACTGTGCCTTGTGAATCTGGTTCTTCTTCTGATAGTTCGACGTGATTTATTGCTCTTGCCGTGTGGAGACCCTGCTTCTTCTTCTTCATCGTCTGTGTTTTGTGAGCGGCTCTGCTTGCCGTGTGGGACCCTGGTTATTCTTCGTGGTTCATCGTTGTTGCTGTACCCGTAAATATTCAAGTTGTCAGTGCTCGTGAGCGGCTCTACTTGGCGTGTGGCGATGCTGGTTCTATTCTTCTTCTGGTAGTTCAACGTAATATTTTTTGTGCCTTGTGAATAGTGTACTTTTTAGAGTCAAATATTGTGTTTGTGAGCGGCTGTGCTTGCCGAGTGGAGACCCTGCTTCTTCTTCTGTGTCTTCTTTTAATGCTATAGCATTAGTATAGACTGTGGCTTGGGCAGTATGCAGCCGAGTGTGTTGACTGTATTTATGGGACACTGTGGACGACACCAGCGAGGTCGATGAGTTATGTTAAGATATGTAATAGGATACGCTGATACCTGATGGTTAAAGTTTGCTATGTATTGATGTCTTAATTGACGTATGCTATGTAGTGGCATATATTAATTTAACACCAATTCATATCATGTATGTTTTGATAGTTCAGGCAACATATAAAGAAAAATAAATCTAACTCGTGTGTTGCCTGGCTATCCAAACTTTTGAGAGCGAGAGTCAGACAGGCAAACACGCACAGCGCACCATCCCTGACAGCAGTGTTTTCCATGTGACGATTGGCCACACTCTGGGGATCCCATACTGGTTTTCTCTCTGCAATAAAAGACCGCGAGAGTCGATATTTCTTCTTCGCAGGAAAGGACCCATTCAATAGATTTAGATTATATTGTCAGAGGGTGAATTAATTGTCATTCTTAAATGCCCACTTCTGCTCCTTTTTACTTGGTCTCTTCGTCTCCTACTTTTTTCCCCTTTAAATCTAATTAGATTAATGTTTATCGAGTCATTTTCACAATGACAGTTGCGTGTACTTACTTGCTTTCCACTGTAGCTTTGCTCACACACACACACACACACACACACACACACACACACACACACACACACACACACACACACACACACACACACACACACTTCCATCCATGCATGCATCAGTTCATCCGTCCATCCATCCTTCAAATCCATCCATCTATCCATCCATCCATCTATCCATCCATCTATCCATCCATCTCTCTCTCTCTCTCTCTCTCTCTCTCTCTCTCTCTCCTCTCTCTCTCTCTTTACTTATCCATGTATCTAGCTAACTATCCATCCATCTGTCCTTCTATCCATATGTATGTATGTGTAATCTATGTATCTATTGAACTATCCATCTATTTTACTATCTATCTAGCCATCTATCTGTCCCTCTGTCTTTCTATCTATTTATCTTTCGTTCTGTCTATCTATCTATCTGTCTATCTATCTATCTATCTATCTATCTATGTGTGTATATGTGTCTATGTGTTGTGCTAAACGTGTGTGTGTGTGCGCGCGCGCGCGTGCATGTGTGCGTGCGTGCGTGCTTACGTGTGTGTGAACACGTGCATACATATGCGTGTATGCACACCATGGTTTTTTTCCCAGCAGAAATGATGAGCGCGGCCAGCGGTAGCGTGGCAGGTGGTGTGGAGGATGTCATGTCCATCCAGCATGTGTACCTGGCCGAGGGGGCCTACAATGTGACCGCCACCGCCAGGGACGGAGCCGACAGCACTGTGGTCAGGCAAACCGAGGTCCACATCTCCTCTCTGGACTGTCAGCCTCCCAAGGCAAGGGCAGACAGGATAAAAAGGATAAGATAAAATAGAGAGAGAGAGAGAGAGAGAGAGAGACGCGCACGCACGCACGCACGCACGCACGCACGCACGCACGCACGCACGCACACACACACACACACACACACACACACACACACACACACACACACACACACACACACAGCGACTGACAGGGGACAGAGACAGACAGACAGAGAGAAAAAGACAGAGAGAGAGACAGAGACAGACATACACACACAGTGACTGACTGACTGAGATTGAGAGACAGACAGACAAGAGAGAGAGAGAGAGGGGGGGGGGGGAACAGAGACAAAAGACAGAGAGACTGGGAGAGAAAAAGACAGAAAGACAAAGAGACAAAGAGTAAGACAGACTGACGGACAGAACAGAGAGAGGGGAGAGAGAGAGGAGAGAGAGAGAGAGAGAGAGAGAGAGAGAGAGAGAGAGATTCGGAATTCAGAATCCCGTTTATTTTCATTTAGGCCTAGGCCCCTTATGAGGGGATTGTGAACAACAAAAGAACATTGAAGCAGCGCTAGTTATGACTTACCAAACACATAACAATGGTGATACAAACAAAATTCTTAAGATGTGGCAATTTCTCTGAACTTAAATGCTTTTGAAAGAAATATTGAAAGACCTCTAACAACTTCAACTGATTGAGAAGACATTAATAAACACAATTTAATAAACACGGTTGTCTATAATACTTAGGTTTGATGAATGTTTCACGAATGCCACTAAGAACTGGACAGCAAAGAACAAAATGTATTTCATTTTCTTGTGCTACTTTACATAATGGACAATCAGATCCTCTTTGTTAGCCATTCTGTATCTATAATGGTGCACTTTTAATTCTGTTATTCCTAATCGAAATCGTGTTTTAGCATACTGTAAATGTTTATCAATATTACTGGTCAAATATGGTTTCAAATCATGCACACTGCAAAAATTGCCATGGTATAGAAACTAAATCCATCACTATTGTGAATATGGTCAGACCATTTTTGTCATGTACAATCTATCAATCGTTGCCTGAAAATACTTGTAAATACTTTGATATTTCCCACTCTCTGATTTAACCAGACATATCCAAACCCATATTCTGTCAAACATATACGTACTTTGGAGGCCCAGTTATTTTTACCTGTAGAGTCCATATATAGAAGCATATTGTAGGCTTTTCTAGGAATTCTATCATTACACATTTGCCATGATTTAAGCCAATATCGAATGCAGTTAACAGCAGATGAAACAAATATTGGGTAGAGATTAGTTTCTCCGTATATCATATCATTCGGCGTACGTCTGTCTACACCATGAAACTTTTTTTTAGAGCAAATCTGCAGATTCGCAACAAGTAGCAGCTTTGTCTAAGCCCCATAATTCAAAGCCGTAAAGTACAACGGGCTGTACTTGGATAACGAAAAACCTGATGAATAGCTTAAAGGATGTATTATTCAAATATACAACTTTTTCATATTACATAGTAAAGCCTTCTTTGCCCTACTTGCCAGATCTTTACAAGCACCTGTGAAACTCAACCGTGTGGAAAGCATTATACCTAAATACTTATATGCATTAACAACTGGCATATTAACATCACCATAAACCCATCTTTCCCTTGCACCAAGATAGCCCCCCCCCCCCCCCCCCTTACGAAACACAATGATATTACTTTTTGACATATTATCTTTTAACTGAAGTGTTCCAGCTGCACGTCGTATATTATCCAACTGTGTCTGTAGACCAACAGGCCTTTCTGATTGTCACGACCGACCCTGGAGGTCTGCCCTGACAGGATCGGTCTAGATGGGAGTGAAGGGAGTGACTGACCTCACACCCCCGCAAGAGACCACACAAGAAAGATTACAATACAACACCCCATTTATTCACACCAACACACACATAGTCACAAATAAGCATTCCAACACACACAACATGCACAATCACAATCCAGCATTTCAACACACACGACATACACGCAATCAAGCATTTCAACACACACGACATACCCATAGTCACAAACAAGCATTTCAACGCACACAATATAACCATAATCATAAATAAGCACTTCTAGCACACATTCCCTTCCGTGCTTCCTGTGGTTCCCCCACACCCCTGCCTCTCCAAAGTCCACTGTGAGCACCGAGTCGCATCAAGTGCCCCAAACCGGGTCGGTTCTTGAACGAAGTGTCTTTCAATGCCGACACCATTGACACACACACACCCGAATTGCACGACACATAGCGAACCACACTGGTGACACGGCTGTAGGAAGTCCGAGGACCGCGGAGAACGCGTCCCGTGGGACGAGGCGTTGTCGCTGAAGGTCCCGGACAGGGGTCGGGATCCTCCAGCAAAGCCCATGTGCTCCTCAACCAGTGCGCGGCCCCAACAGCGCAAGCTTCGGGTGAGTCCCCGGGAAGAGAGGAACCGGAAGGAACTGGAAGGAAAGAAGGAAGGGTACTGGAACCCGCAGTCAGTACAGTCTGGCATATGCTGTCAAATCCTAACAGCCCCTCGCATGATGGGCGAGGGGAGGTTTTCTGAGTACATTCACAGCACCAACTCAACACAGACCTGAGCATAACACAGTAAACAAACCAACTGAGGAATGTTCGCTAAAGGTCTCCTCACACGAAGCAGGTAAGAGGTTACATTCACAGGCTAAACACATGAATAACAAATTATGTCTTCATCCTTCCCTCACTCACGTTCAACATTTTCCTTTCTTAGGAACTGAACTAATACAGCAACCATTGCTTTATAACTGCCACCACATTTGCAAATAATTCAATGGCACAATTATCCCCACATTTTATAGCAACATTTCAAAATGACACAATTCTCCAACCACGCATCCAAACGACTAATCATGCGTACGCACGCTCGCAAACATAAAACTCGTTCCCCTTGCACACACAAACAGACGGTGGCCGAAGAATACGAGACCGGCAATTGTGACAGGGGCGGACGAGCGAGACCAAGCAAGTTCCAACCCTGAATCACCAGGCTCTCCCCCATCCCCACCGACTACCGCATCACCAGATGCATAAAAAGAATAAAGAATTTTGGATATAATTTTGACTGGCCAGGTTAAAGATTGAATTAACCAGAGAAAAGTGGTCTCAAACAATATTTCTTTTATAATTTTGAAAACAAAAGGAAATTGCGCAAAAGAGAAGAATTAGCCGGCTAACAAAAAAACAACAACAACAAACAAACCACGAAACTGATGCTTACCAGCTACCCGTGGTTGACCCAGAAGTGGCGGGTCAAGCGACTCTCTACCCTCTGTCCAGTCGAGAGGACAGCAGAGCAGATGCGGAAAAGAGATGATGTGATGTCCCTCCCCTACAGGCCGACTGTAGGAAAGAAGGTACCGACCGTACCTTCGACGAAGTGGTGAAGAACCAGAACCGGAGCAGGCGCTCCCAGGGACATCTTCCGCTCGAGTGAAGAGAAAACCTGCCTAAACGATGGCAGCCAACATGCCACGCTACGTCACAGTGAGAATACCTCAAGCCTAAGAGGAATGATGCACGTGCGGCAGGTAAAAAAGACAGGCGAGAGGCCGATAGAGACAGCCAGTTCAAGCGAAAGGTACCAGCCACCCGTGAACTTGCAGGATGAATTGCACGGACAGTGGAATTAGAGAGAGAGAGAGAGAGAGAGAAAGTAAACCTAACCTGAGCTGAACGACATTAAGGTGCAAACGCACCACAAGCCACCTTAAGGGACGGATACACGACAACAACAACGACAATAAATAAATGAATAATTCCACCACCCTAGATGGGCCAATCGTCATAGGCCTCGTGACAAACTCGTGACAAACCCCCTTCTAAAAGCATCTGTTTCTCTGAGATACAGTGCTCCTTTGAACCTTGACGCATGTGCAAATTCACAACAATGGGACCGAACCCAATCCTCTGTGATCGACAGAGTACGATAAATCCATACAAACATTCCACGATAGAATTACACAGGGAGATACATAATACTACATTTATCAAACAACTAAGCAAACTTTCCAACAATAAAAGTAGCAATCTGAACCAGTGGTGATTCACTACCGTTAACATCACTGAAGTGAAAACTGTCCCTACACCTGATACAGAGACCAAAAGGGATATAACCCTGGCTGAGGGGAATTGTCCCTGACTGATTTCCCCAATGGGAGTGCTGACTACGGAGCTCGACTGAGATAGTCAGCTTCCTTATTGCTGGAACCCTGAATATGGTGAAAATGACTCTGCAGTTCCACTGCCTAACTCATGAGTCGACGACTGACTGGCCGGATCCGGTCCAGGCACTGGAGAGGATGATGATCGCTCTCCAGTACAAACTTCCGGCCGTACTTCTTCTTGGGTACGCCCTGGAACTCTTGGCATAACCTGTGCAGTTGATCTGTCTGCGCTGAGGAGAGGTTTGAACCAAAGCAAACATCCTGCCACGACTCTTCCTCGACGAGGGGAACAGTGGGGATGTCCTGAATCATCGACACGGCGTGCCCATCGCCACTCTCCACAACGACAGGGGTGAATCCTGCCTGACACCGAGTTCGTCGCACGTATGCCTTCAGGAGGTTGGCATGATACAGGCGTTCCTTGCCTCGCACGCGAATCCTATAGTCCCAGTCACCCACCCGACTGCAGACTACGAAAGGGCCCTGCCAAGCAAGCTGCAACTTGTTCTTCTTTTGTGGAAGGAGAAGCAACACCTCATCACCTGGCTCAAACCACCGTTCAACACTGCGCCGGTCGTACAAAGCCTTGTACTTGGTTTTTGCCGACTGCAAATGTTGCTGAGCAAGCTGGCAAGTGTCAGCGATGCGGTTGCGCAGATCGACCACATATTGACTCTCCTCCTTGACAGCAGGTTCCATATCGTCGTGAGTCCACATCTGCTTCAAGACGTTGGTGGGTCCTCGTACTGTTCTGTCATACAGGAGTTCGAACGGGGAAAAGCGCATGCTTTCTGTGGAACCTCCCTGTAGGCGAACAGCACGGCAGGAATGAAACGATCCCACTCACGAGGTTGCTCTGCACACAGGCGACGCAACATCTGCTTCAATGTCCCATTAAAGCGCTCGACAAGGCCATTGGCCTGCGCATGATAGGGTGACGTTGTCTCCTTGTGAACATTGAGCAGAGTGTTCACTTCCTGCATGGTCTCGGACAGAAACTGGGTTCCCTGGTCCGAAAGGATCTTCTTGGGCACGCCAGTGCGCGTCCAAATCTGCCAGAGAGCTTCAGCAACAGTAGGGGCATCGATAGTCCTAAGCGGGACAGCCTCTGGGTATCGAGTCGCAGAGTCTACCGCTACCAAGATGTGGCGGTGACCGCGATCGGATGGTGGATTAATGGGTCCCACCAGGTCGACACCAACCTTGCTGAATGGCTCCCCAACCAGTGGCACTGATCCTACGGGAACACGCGTCAAGCGACCCTTAGGCGTTGTCCGTTGGCGGGTATCGCAACTGCGGCAGTACTGCCTAACCTGAGAATTCATTCCCGGCCAGAAGAAATCCTGTCTAACTCGCTCGAGAGTCCGCTTTGAGCCCATATGGCCTGCCATGGGTGAATCATGGGCCTGCCGGAGAACAGATTCTCTCAAGCTTTGGGGAACGACTAGCTGCTTGGCCACCCTATCTGCCTGAGTGAAAACCCTAAAGAGGATCCCCTTGTGGAGCTTAAAGCTCACCTTGGCGTGTTGGGCCGACTGAGCGGGACGACCCACCAGTTGTCGCAGGCGTTGGACATCCAAGTCCCTGGCCTGAAGACGAACCATGGTAGCAGGATCAGCCCTTGCCTGAACCTCGTCAGAGATCGGCTGAAGAACAGGACGCAATTCCTGCTCCTGCTTCTTGGCTTTGGCGCGCGTGGTAACTCCCACACACGCCTGTATGGGCAGATCCGTAGACACAGACTGACTGCGTCCGTCTGCAAAGGTGATGGTATTCCTATGAGAAGGGAATACAGAGGTCGCTCCACCGCGATGGCCCATACTTCGCCACAGAAGTAGGGGGTGGAGATAGGAACGAGTACAGAAGGACGGGTGGAGGTAAACCCAGCCTCCAACCTGCACACATCATAACTGGCGCCCCGCTGAGCCTCAGGGGAAACCAAATCCTTATCCACAAAGAGCGTTGATGCTTCCGAATCCCTAATGGAGTCGACCAAGGAAGAACCAACAACAGAAAGAAATACTGGGCACTCCGAACCACCAGAAGCTGGAATGGACCCCACGTTTGCCGAGGCACGAGGACGCTGGAAAGGACTAGCCCCATGACTACCGGCGGCTTTAGGGCAATCTTTCCTAATGTGGCCGGGACGACCACAAAGAAAACACAGTCGGGGTGCTGAGGTCCCCGATGAACTGCCTGCCTTGCTCGACCCGCTAGCCGTCGTCGGCGCCCTATTGCCACTAAATCCGGTGGGGGTCTTCCTGTCCGTATCTGGGCGATGCCCATAAGCTCTACGGGCTTCAGCAAACACCTCAGCGGTATGAATCGCAGCCGCGAAATCCTGTGGTGCTGTCTCGCCTATACGGATCCTCAACTCTGGGGACACGGTGTTGGTCAGCTGTTCGATGAGAATCAGATCCTCAAGCTCCAGCTTAGCCAACTGACGCCAGTACCCTAGCGTTTTGCGCAGCCTATCTCCAAACTGCACGAAGGTCTCATCGTTATTCTTTTTCATGGACCTAAATTTCCTCCTGTACGTCTCTGGAGTAAGGTGGAAACGCTTACGCAGAGCCAACTGCATGTCTGCATAAGACGCGCCTTCATTTAGAGTGAGCACACACTCCCTTGCAGCACCCGATAATCCAGAAAAAAGGTGAATGGCCTTTTGTTCCTCAGACAATTGGTATGAACTAGCAACCTTGTCAAAATGCTCTAAGAACATATCAATGTCCTCACTAGGTCTGAACTCTGGAAGCTTTAACTTTGGGCCTCTAACTCTATCACTTGCCTGTCGATCAACCCCCTGATTTACAGATGCGGGAGACCGCGAAAGAAGTTGTTCCATCTCCTCCCTACGCAGAGCCTCCATCCTGTCTAGCTCTTCCCTACGGAGGGCTTCCTGTCTGACAGCCTCTTCCCTACGCAGAGCTTCCTGTCTGGCAGCCTCTTCCCTACGCAGCGTAGCCTCTTCCTTACGCAGAGCTTCCTGTCTAGCAGCCTCCTCTCTGCGCTCTTCCCTACGGAGGGCCTCATCCTCACGTCGCTGTCGCTCCAAAAACATCAGGACAGAGGCGATATCCTGAGCAGGATTTACCACTCCCGACACGGGAGGATGACCGTTCGGCCCGTCCCTTGGGTCTCGACTTTCCCATGAGGAAAGTCCCACGGGGCATGCTCCTTACGAGGGGAAGCATGGAGAAGAGAGGGTTTTGGTTTCTGCGACTCAACAGAAGCCCACAGTTGCTTCGCTATACTCTGACGCTTCCGAGCAGAAGTGCCAGTCGGGGTCTCAACAGGAAGATCCCCTAGCGAAGAAGTAGTGAAAGTACTCGCTGGACTATCGGCTACAGCACTGGAATAAGTAGAAGTCACTGTAGTCGAAGTGCTGGTACTAATAGTAGGGACTACATTTTGAAAACCCTTCTTCGACGCACGCGTCGCCATACCACCAGCACCGGACGTTGCCATGACAACTATATCCTACAGTTCTCAAATACAGGGGAAAGACAATTCCACTTGAAAGAAACAAATACCGCTCGGATATGTCACGTCTCTTGGTGACTAACTGAGAAACAGCAAAATAAAAAAAAACGTCAACGTACAATGTCCAGGCTGCTCCCACTCTGGCAACACCACGCTCCACAGCACGAGCAACAGTGCGGTGGGGCTCACCGACAAAAATAAAATAAAAAAAATATGTCCAGGCTGCTCCCACTCTGGCAACACCGCGCTCCACAGCACGAGCAACAGTGCGGTGGGGCTCACCGACAAAAAAAAAAAATGACAGACGGAATCCGGAGAGAGGAAAAAGTGACACTAACGTCCGATACACCCACCTGTACTCAATAACCACCCGGTAAAAAAAAAAAACTGGTTAACTACAAAACAGGAATGACAGACTGAGTGGCAACAGAAAGGAAAGTCTTACGGCCGTATCTGCGTGAGGCACCCGGCGGAAGGAGGTCTGGACGCGGTCGATTCCCCCTGGTCTCACCTCGACTCCCCAGTCGCACCAGATGTTCCTTCAGGCCACCAAGACTCCTACACGCTAGAGTCACCCAGCCAACCACCCACAAACAAACATGACAAACTGACTAAACGTATACAAAACAGACGGAACTGGACAGGTACTCCGCGAAACGAGAGAGACAGCCAGAGCCCTTCACATCCCGGACGAGCCCCCACAAATGTCACGACCGACCCCTGGAGGTCTGCCCTGACAGGATCGGTCTAGATGGGAGTGAAGGGAGTGACTGACCTCACACGGCCCGCAAGAGACCACACAAGAAAGATTACAATACAACACCCCATTTATTCACACCAACACACACATAGTCACAAATAAGCATTCCAACACACACAACATGCACAATCACAATCCAGCATTTCAACACACACGACATACACGCAATCAAGCATTTCAACACACACGACATACCCATAGTCACAAACAAGCATTTCAACGCACACAATATAACCATAATCATAAATAAGCACTTCTAGCACACATTCCCTTCCGTGCTTCATGTGGTTCCCCCACACCCCTGCCTCTCCAAAGTCCACTGTGAGCACCGAGTCGCATCAAGTGCCCCAAACCGGGTCGGTTCTTGAACGAAGTGTCTTTCAATGCTGACACCATTGACACACACACACCCCAATTGCACGACACATGGCGAACTATACTGGTGACACGGGCTGTAGGAAGTCCGAGGACCGCGGAGAACGCGTCCCGTGGGACGAGGCGTTGTCGCTGAAGGTCCCGGACAGGGGTCGGGATCCTCCAGCAAAGCCCATGTGCTCCTCAACCAGTGCGCGGCCCAACAGCGCAAGCTTCGGGTGAGTCCCCCGGGAAGAGAGGAACCGGAAGGAACTGGAAGGAAAGAAGGAAGGGTACTGGAACCCCGCAGTCAGTACAGTCTGGCATATGCTGTCAAATCCTAACAGCCCCTCGCATGATGGGCGAGGGGAGGTTTTCTGAGTACATTCACAGCACCAACTCAACACAGACCTGAGCATAACACAGTAAACAAACCAACTGAGGAATGTTCGCTAAAGGTCTCCTCACACGAAGCAGGTAAGAGGTTACATTCACAGGCTAAACACATGAATAACAAATTATGTCTTCATCCTTCCCTCACTCACGTTCAACATTTTCCTTTCTTAGGAACTGAACTAATACAGCAACCATTGCTTTATAACTGCCACCACATTTGCAAATAATTCAATGGCACAATTATCCCCACATTTTATAGCAACATTTCAAAATGACACAATTCTCCAACACGCATCCAAACGACTAATCATGCATACGCACGCTCGCAAACATAAAACTCGTTCCCTTGCACACACAAACAGACGGTGGCCGAAGAATACGAGACCGGCAATTGTGACAGGGGCGGACGAGCGAGACCAAGCAAGTTCCAACCCTGAATCACCAGGCTCTCCCCCATCCCCACCGACTACCGCATCACCAGATGCATAAAAAGAATAAAGAATTTTGGATATAATTTTGACTGGCCAGGTTAAAGATTGAATTAACCAGAGAAAAGTGGTCTCAAACAATATTTCTTTTATAATTTTGAAAACAAAAGGAAATTGCGCAAAAGAGAAGAATTAGCCGGCTAACAAAAAAACAACAACAAACAAACCACGAAACTGATGCTTACCAGCTACCCGTGGTTGACCCAGAAGTGGCGGGTCAAGCGACTCTCTACCCTCTGTCCAGTCGAGAGGACAGCAGAGCAGATGCGGAAAAGAGATGATGTGATGTCCCTCCCCTACAGGCCGACTGTAGGAAAGAAGGTACCGACCGTACCTTCGACGAAGTGGTGAAGAACCAGAACCGGAGCAGGCGCTCCCAGGGACATCTTCCGCTCGAGTGAAGAGAAAACCTGCCTAAACGATGGCAGCCAACATGCCACGCTACGTCACAGTGAGAATACCTCAAGCCTAAGAGGAATGATGCACGTGCGGCAGGTAAAAAGACAGGCGAGAGGCCGATAGAGACAGCCAGTTCAAGCGAAAGGTACCAGCCACCCGTGAACTTGCAGGATGAATTGCATGGACAGTGGAATTAGAGAGAGAGAGAGAGAGAGAGAGAGAGAAAGTAAACCTAACTGAGCTGAACGACATTAAGGTGCAAACGCACCACAAGCCACCTTAAGGGACGGATACACGACAACAACAACGACAATAAATAAATGAATAATTCCACCACCCTAGATGGGCCAATCGTCATAGGCCTCGTGACAAACTCGTGACACTGATATAAAAAATATCATCAGTGAATAAGAGAATAAACAACTCTAAGGTATCAAGAGAAAAACAAGGCACCGTGTCTACCATTTTTGATAACTTCATAATGCTGAACAATTAAGTAGTGGGGGAAACAAGTGCAGGTTAACAATTCTTCCATTATTATAGTAATGACATGGCAAAGATTTGAAATTTTAAAAAAAGAGGGGGGGGGGGGGGGGAGGCTGAAGATGAAGAAAATGGGAAAATATATATCATAAATATGAAAACCCTTCACTAGCTGCACGAGGGAACCATCAGAATCCCTCTCAAAGGCAGATCTATATGTATCACCTGCTCCTAGGCCTTTCGTCCGTTGGATCGGACGGTGAGTCGGGGAGACACGGCTGATTGTGTCTGTGCTCTTGGCGTCAGATAGGTAATAGATGAATCATTGATCATTTTTATAGCTAGTTCATTTATAAACAAAGAAAATTAGACTGGACTACATGCATGAAATATGTCAGTT
>CM031612.1:71283044-71294147 GCA_018398815.1 Conus ventricosus | reverse complement strand
GGACACTCATACATAGCTTAGCACACCATGTTTTCCCAGCAGAAATATACCAGCGTGGCAGGTGGTGTGGAGGGATGTCATGTCCATTCCAGCATGTGTACCTGGCCGAGGGGCCTACATGTGACCGCCACCCAGGGACGGAGCGACAGCAACGTGGTCAGGCAAACCGAGGTCCACATCCCTCTCTGGACTGCACCTCCAAGGCAAGGGCAGACAGATAAAAAAGGAAAGATAAAATAGAGAAGAGAGAGAGAGGAGAGAGACGCGCACGCACGCACGCACGCACGCACGCACGCACGCACGCACGCACGCACAGCACACACACACACACACACACACAACACACACACACCACACACACACACACACACACACACACGCGACTGACAGGGACAGAGACAGACAGACAGAGAGAAAAAGACAGAGAGAGAGACAGAGACAGACATACACACACACAGTGACTGACTGACTGAGATTGAGAGACAGACAGACAAAGAGAGAGAGAGAGAGGGGGGGGGGGAACAGAGACAAAAGACAGAGAGACTGGGAGAGAAAAAGACAGAAAGACAAAGAGACAAAGAGTAAGACAGACTGACGGACAGAACAGAGAGAGAGAGAGAGAGAGAGAGAGAGAGAGAGAGAGAGAGAGAGAGAGAAGAGAGAGAGAGATTCGAATTCAGAATCCCGTTTATTTTCATTTAGGCCTAGCCCCTTAATGAGGGGATTGTGAACAACAAAGAACATTGAAGCACGCTAGTTATGACTTACCAAACACATAACAATGGTGATAACAAACAAAATTCTTAAGATGTGGCAATTTCCTGAACTTAAATGCTTTTGAAAGAAATATTGAAAGACCTCTAACAACTTCAACTGATTGAGAAGACATTTATAAACACAATTTAATAAACACGTTGTCTAATACTTAGGTTTGATGAATGTTTCACGATGCCACTAAGAACTGGACAGCAAAGAACAAAATGTATTTCATTTTCTTGTGCTACTTTACATAATGGACAATCAATCCTCTTTGTTAGCCATTCTGTATCTATAATGGTGCACTTTTAATTCTTTATTCCTAATCGAAATCGTGTTTTAGCATACTGTAAATGTTTATCAATATTACTGGTCAAATATGGTTTCAAATCATGCACACTGCAAAAATTGCCATGGTATAGAAACTAAATCCATCACTATTGTGAATATGGTCAGACCATTTTTGTCATGTACAATCTATCAATCGTTGCCTGAAAATACTTGTAAATACTTTGATATTTCCCACTCTCTGATTTAACCAGACATATCCAAACCCATATTCTGTCAAACATATACGTACTTTGGAGGCCCAGTTATTTTTACCTGTAGAGTCCATATAAGAACATATTGTAGGCTTTTCTAGGAATTCTATCATTACACATTGCCATGATTTAAGCCAATATCGAATGCAGTTAACAGCAGATGAAACAAATATTGGGTAGAGATTAGTTTCTCCGTATATCATAATCATTCGGCGTACGTCTGTCTACACCATGAAACTTTTTTTTAGAGCAAATCTGCAGATTCGCAACAAGTAGCAGCTTTGTCTAAGCCCCATAATTCAAAGCCGTAAAGTACAACGGCTGTACTTGGATAACGAAAAACCTGATGAATAGCTTAAAGGATGTATTATTCAAATATACAACTTTTTCATATTACATAGTAAAGCCTTCTTTGCCCTACTTGCCAGATCTTTACAAGCACCTGTGAAACTCAACCGTGTGGAAAGCATTATACCTAAATACTTATATGCATTAACAACTGGCATATTAACATCACCATAAACCCATCTTTCCCTTGCACCAAGATAGCCCCCCCCCCCCCCCCCCTTACGAAACACAATGATATTACTTTTTGACTATTATCTTTTAACTGAAGTGTTCCAGCTGCACGTCGTATATTATCCAACTGTGTCTGTAGACCCAACAGGCCTTTCTGATTGTCACGACCGACCCCTAGGAGGTCTGCCCTGACAGGATCGGTCTAGATGGGAGTGAAGGGAGTGACTGACCTCACACGCCCCGCAAGAGACCACACAAGAAAGATTACAATACAACACCCCATTTATTCACACCAACACACACATAGTCACAAATAAGCATTCCAACACACACAACATGCACAATCACAATCCAGCATTTCAACACACACGACATACACGCAATCAAGCATTTCAACACACACGACATACCCCATAGTCACAAACAAGCATTTCAACGCACACAATATAACCATAATCATAAATAAGCACTTCTAGCACACATTCCCTTCCGTGCTTCCTGTGGTTCCCCCCCACACCCCTGCCTCTCCAAAGTCCACTGTGAGCACCGAGTCGCATCAAGTGCCCCAAACCGGGTCGGTTCTTGAACGAAGTGTCTTTCAATGCCGACACCATTGACACACACACACCCGAATTGCACGACACAAGCGAACCACACTGGTGACACGGGCTGTAGGAAGTCCGAGGACCGCGGAGAACGCGTCCCGTGGGACGAGGCGTTGTCGCTGAAGGTCCCGGACAGGGGTCGGATCCTCCAGCAAAGCCCATGTGCTCCTCAACCAGTGCGCGGCCCCAACAGCGCAGCTTCGGGTGAGTCCCCCCGGGAGAGAGGAACCGGAAGGAACTGGAAGGAAAGAAGGAAGGGTACTGGAACCCCGCAGTCAGTACAGTCTGGCATATGCTGTCAAATCCTAACAGCCCCTCGCATGATGGGCGAGGGGAGGTTTTCTGAGTACATTCACAGCACCAACTCAACACAGACCTGAGCATAACACAGTAAACAAACCAACTGAGGAATGTTCGCTAAAGGTCTCCTCACACGAAGCAGGTAAGAGGTTACATTCACAGGCTAAACACATGATAACAAATTATGTCTTCATCCTTCCCTCACTCACGTTCAACATTTTCCTTTCTTAGGAACTGAACTAATACAGCAACCATTGCTTTATAACTGCCACCACATTTGCAAATAATTCAATGGCACAATTATCCCCACATTTTATAGCAACATTTCAAAATGACACAATTCTCCAACCACGCATCCAAACGACTAATCATGCGTACGCACGCTCGCAAACATAAAACTCGTTCCCCTTGCACACACAAACAGACGGTGGCCGAAGAATACGAGACCGGCAATTGTGACAGGGGCGGACGAGCGAGACCAAGCAAGTTCCAACCCTGAATCACCAGGCTCTCCCCCATCCCCACCGACTACCGCATCACCAGATGCATAAAAAGAATAAAGAATTTTGGATATAATTTTGACTGGCCAGGTTAAAGATTGAATTAACCAGAGAAAAGTGGTCTCAAACAATATTCTTTTATAATTTTGAAAACAAAAGGAAATTGCGCAAAAGAGAAGAATTAGCCGGCTAACAAAAAAACAACAACAACAAACAAACCACGAAACTGATGCTTACCAGCTACCCGTGGTTGACCCAGAAGTGGCGGGTCAAGCGACTCTCTACCCTCTGTCCAGTCGAGAGGACAGCAGAGCAGATGCGGAAAAGAGATGATGTGATGTCCCTCCCCTACAGGCCGACTGTAGGAAAGAAGTACCGACCGTACCTTCGACGAAGTGGTGAAGAACCAGAACCGGAGCAGGCGCTCCCAGGGACATCTTCCGCTCGAGTGAAGAGAAAACCTGCCTAAACGATGGCAGCCAACATGCCACGCTACGTCACAGTGAGAATACCTCAAGCCTAAGAGGAATGATGCACGTGCGGCAGTAAAAAGAACAGGCGAGAGGCCGATAGAGACAGCCAGTTCAAGCGAAAGGTACCAGCCACCCGTGAACTTGCAGGATGAATTGCACGGACAGTGGAATTAGAGAGAGAGAGAGAGAGAGAGAAAGTAACCTAACCTGAGCTGAACGACATTAAGGTGCAAACGCACCACAAGCCACCTTAAGGACGGATACACGACAACAACAACGACAATAAATAAATGAATAATTCCACCACCCTAGATGGGCCAATCGTCATAGGCCTCGTGACAAACTCGTGACAAACCCCCCTTCTAAAAGCATCTGTTTTCCTGAGATACAGTGCTCCTTTGAACCTTGACGCATGTGCAAATTCACAACAATGGGACCGAACCCAATCCTCTGTGATCGACAGAGTACGATAAATCCAATACAAACATTCCACGATAGAATTACACAGGGAGATACATAATACTACATTTATCAAACAACTAAGCAAACTTTCCAACAATAAAAGTAGCAATCTGAACCAGTGGTGATTCACTACCGTTAACATCACTGAAGTGAAACTGTCCCTACACCTGATACAGAGACCAAAAGGGGATATAACCCTGGCTGAGGGGAATTGTCCCTGACTGATTTCCCCAATGGGAGTGCTGACTACGGAGCTCGACTGAGATAGTCAGCTTCCTTATTGCTGGAACCCTGAATATGGTGAAAATGACTCTGCAGTTCCACTGCCTAACTCATGAGTCGACGACTGACTGGCCGGATCCGGTCCAGGCACTGGAGAGGATGATGATCGCTCTCCAGTACAAACTTCCGGCCGTACTTCTTTCTTGGGTACGCCCTGGAACTCTTGGCATAACCTGTGCAGTTGATCTGTCTGCGCTGAGGAGAGGTTTGAACCAAAGCAAACATCCTGCCACGACTCTTCCTCGACGAGGGAACAGTGGGGATGTCCTGAATCATCGACACGGCGTGCCCATCGCCACTCTCCACAACGACAGGGTGAATCCTGCCTGACACCGAGTTCGTCGCACGTATGCCTTCAGGAGGTTGGCATGATACAGGCGTTCCTTGCCTCGCACGCGAATCCTATAGTCCCAGTCACCCACCCGACTGCAGACTACGAAAGGGCCCTGCCAAGCAAGCTGCAACTTGTTCTTCTTTTGTGGAAGGAGAAGCAACACCTCATCACCTGGCTCAAACCACCGTTCAACACTGCGCCGGTCGTACAAAGCCTTGTACTTGGTTTTTGCCGACTGCAAATGTTGCTGAGCAAGCTGGCAAGTGTCAGCGATGCGGTTGCGCAGATCGACCACATATTGACTCTCCTCCTTGACAGCAGGTTCCATATCGTCGTGAGTCCACATCTGCTTCAAGACGTTGGTGGTCCTCGTACTGTTCTGTCATACAGGAGTTCGAACGGGGAAAAGCGCATGCTTTCCTGTGGAACCTCCCTGTAGGCGAACAGCACGGCAGGAATGAAACGATCCCACTCACGAGGTTGCTCTGCACACAGGCGACGCAACATCTGCTTCAATGTCCCATTAAAGCGCTCGACAAGGCCATTGGCCTGCGCATGATAGGGTGACGTTGTCTCCTTGTGAACATTGAGCAGAGTGTTCACTTCCTGCATGGTCTCGGACAGAAACTGGGTTCCCTGGTCCGAAAGGATCTTCTTGGGCACGCCAGTGCGCGTCCAAATCTGCCAGAGAGCTTCAGCAACAGTAGGGGCATCGATAGTCCTAAGCGGGACAGCCTCTGGGTATCGATCGCAGAGTCTACCGCTACCAAGATGTGGCGGTGACCGCGATCGGATGGTGGATTAATGGGTCCCACCAGGTCGACACCAACCTTGCTGAATGGCTCCCCAACCAGTGGCACTGATCCTACGGGAACACGCGTCAAGCGACCCTTAGGCGTTGTCCGTTGGCGGGTATCGCAACTGCGGCAGTACTGCCTAACCTGAGAATTCATTCCCGGCCAGAAGAAATCCTGTCTAACTCGCTCGAGAGTCCGCTTTGAGCCCATATGGCCTGCCATGGTGAATCATGGGCCTGCCGGAGAACAGATTCTCTCAAGCTTTGGGGAACGACTAGCTGCTTGGCCACCCTATCTGCCTGAGTGAAAACCCTAAAGAGGATCCCCTGTGGAGCTTAAAGCTCACCTTGGCGTGTTGGGCCGACTGAGCGGGACGACCCACCAGTTGTCGCAGGCGTTGGACATCCAAGTCCCTGGCCTGAAGACGAACCATGGTAGCAGGATCAGCCCTTGCCTGAACCTCGTCAGAGATCGGCTGAAGAACAGACGCAATTCCTGCTCCTGCTTCTTGGCTTTGGCGCGCGTGGTAACTCCCACACACGCCTGTATGGGCAGATCCGTAGACACAGACTGACTGCGTCCGTCTGCAAAGGTGATGGTATTCCCTATGAGAAGGGAATACAGAGGTCGCTCCACCGCGATGGCCCATACTTCGCCACAGAAGTAGGGGGTGGAGATAGGAACGAGTACAGAAGGACGGTGGAGGTAAACCCAGCCTCCAACCTGCACACATCATAACTGGCGCCCCGCTGAGCCTCAGGGAAACCAAATCCTTATCCACAAAGAGCGTTGATGCTTCCGAATCCCTAATGGAGTCGACCAAGAAGAACCAACAACAGAAAGAAATACTGGGCACTCCGAACCACCAGAAGCTGGAATGGACCCCACGTTTGCCGAGGCACGAGGACGCTGAAAGGACTAGCCCCATGACTACCGCGGCTTTAGGGCAATCTTTCCTAATGTGGCCGGGACGACCACAAAGAAAACACAGTCGGGTGCTGAGGTCCCCGATGAACTGCCTGCCTTGCTCGACCCGCTAGCCGTCGTCGGCGCCCTATTGCCACTAAAATCCGGTGGGGTCTTCCTGTCCGTATCTGGGCGATGCCCATAAGCTCTACGGCTTCAGCAAACACCTCAGCGGTATGAATCGCAGCCGCGAAATCCTGTGGTGCTGTCTCGCCTATACGGATCCTCAACTCTGGGACACGGTGTTGGTCAGCTGTTCGATGAGAATCAGATCCTCAAGCTCCAGCTTAGCCAACTGACGCCAGTACCCTAGCGTTTTGCGCAGCCTATCTCCAAACTGCACGAAGGTCTCATCGTTATTCTTTTTCATGGACCTAAATTTCCTCCTGTACGTCTCTGGAGTAAGGTGGAAACGCTTACGCAGAGCCAACTGCATGTCTGCATAAGACGCGCCTTCATTTAGAGTGAGCACACACTCCCTTGCAGCACCCGATAATCCAGAAAAAAGGTGAATGGCCTTTTGTTCCTCAGACAATTGGTATGAACTAGCAACCTTGTCAAAATGCTCTAAGAACATATCAATGTCCTCACTAGGTCTGAACTCTGGAAGCTTTAACTTTGGGCCTCTAACTCTATCACTTGCCTGTCGATCAACCCCCTGATTTACAGATGCGGGAGACCGCGAAAGAAGTTGTTCCATCTCCTCCCTACGCAGAGCCTCCATCCTGTCTAGCTCTTCCCTACGAGGGCTTCCTGTCTGACAGCCTCTTCCCTACGCAGAGCTTCCTGTCTGGCAGCCTCTTCCCTACGCAGCGTAGCCTCTTCCTTACGCAGAGCTTCCTGTCTAGCAGCCTCCTCTCTGCGCTCTTCCCTACGGAGGGCCTCATCCTCACGTCGCTGTCGCTCCAAAAACATCAGGACAGAGGCGATATCCTGAGCAGGATTTACCACTCCCGACACGGGAGGATGACCCGTTCGGCCCGTCCCTTGGGTCTCGACTTTCCCATGAGGAAAGTCCCACGGGGCATGCTCCTTACGAGGGGAAGCATGGAGAAGAGAGGGTTTTGGTTTCTGCGACTCAACAGAAGCCCACAGTTGCTTCGCTATAACTCTGACGCTTCCGAGCAGAAGTGCCAGTCGGGGTCTCAACAGGAAGATCCCCTAGCGAAGAAGTAGTGAAAGTACTCGCTGGACTATCGCTACAGCACTGAATAAGTAGAAGTCACTGTAGTCGAAGTGCTGGTACTAATAGTAGGGACTACATTTTGAAAACCCTTCTTCGACGCACGCGTCGCCATACCACCAGCACCGGACGTTGCCATGACAACTATATCCTACAGTTCTCAAATACAGGGGAAAGACAATTCCACTTGAAAGAAACAAATACCGCTCGGATATGTCACGTCTCTTGGTGACTAACTGAGAAACAGCAAAATAAAAAAAAAACGTCAACGTACAATGTCCAGCTGCTCCCACTCTGGCAACACCACGCTCCACAGCACGAGCAACAGTGCGTGGGGCTCACCGACAAAAATAAAATAAAAAAAATATTCCAGGCTGCTCCCACTCTGGCAACACCGCGCTCCACAGCACGAGCAACAGTGCGGTGGGGCTCACCGACAAAAAAAAAAATGACAGACGGAATCCGGAGAGAGGAAAAAGTGACACTAACGTCCGATACACCCACCTGTACTCAATAACCACCCGGTAAAAAAAAAAAACTGGTTAACTACAAAACAGGAATGACAGACTGAGTGGCAACAGAAAGGAAAGTCTTACGCCGTAATCTGCGTGAGGCACCCGCGGAAGGAGGTCTGGACGCGGTCGATTCCCCCTGGTCTCACCTCGACTCTCCCAGTCGCACCAGATGTTCCTTCAGGCCACCAAGACTCCCTACACGCTAGAGTCACCCAGCCAACCACCCACAAACAAACATGACAAACTGACTAAACGTATACAAAACAGACGGAACTGGACAGGTACTCCGCGAAACGAGAGAGACAGCCAGAGCCCTTCACATCCCGGACGAGCCCCCACAAATGTCACGACCGACCCCTGGAGGTCTGCCCGACAGATCGGTCTAGATGGGAGTGAAGGGAGTGACTGACCTCACACGGCCCGCAAGAGACCACACAAGAAAGATTACAATACAACACCCCATTTATTCACACCAACACACACATAGTCCACAAATAAGCATTCCAACACACACAACATGCACAATCACAATCCAGCATTTCAACACACACGACATACACGCAATCAAGCATTTCAACACACACGACATACCCATAGTCACAAACAAGCATTTCAACGCACACAATATAACCATAATCATAAATAAGCACTTCTAGCACACATTCCCTTCCGTGCTTCATGTGGTTCCCCCACACCCCTGCCTCTCCAAAGTCCACTGTGAGCACCGAGTCGCATCAAGTGCCCCAAACCGGTCGGTTCTTGAACGAAGTGTCTTTCAATGCTGACACCATTGACACACACACACCCGAATTGCACGACACATGGCGAACTATACTGGTGACACGGGCTGTAGGAAGTCCGAGGACCGCGGAGAACGCGTCCCGTGGGACGAGGCGTTGTCGCTGAAGGTCCCGGACAGGGTCGGGATCCTCCAGCAAAGCCCATGTGCTCCTCAACCAGTGCGCGGCCCCAACAGCGCAAGCTTCGGGTGAGTCCCCCGGGAAGAGAGGAACCGGAAGGAACTGAAGGAAAGAAGGAAGGGTACTGGAACCCCGCAGTCAGTACAGTCTGGCATATGCTGTCAAATCCTAACAGCCCCTCGCATGATGGGCGAGGGGAGGTTTTCTGAGTACATTCACAGCACCAACTCAACACAGACCTGAGCATAACACAGTAAACAAACCAACTGAGGAATGTTCGCTAAAGGTCTCCTCACACGAAGCAGGTAAGAGGTTACATTCACAGGCTAAACACATGAATAACAAATTATGTCTTCATCCTTCCCTCACTCACGTTCAACATTTTCCTTTCTTAGAACTGAACTAATACAGCAACCATTGCTTTATAACTGCCACCACATTTGCAAATAATTCAATGGCACAATATCCCCACATTTATAGCAACATTTCAAAATGACACAATTCTCCAACCACGCATCCAAACGACTAATCATGCATACGCACGCTCGCAAACATAAAACTCGTTCCCCTTGCACACACAAACAGACGGTGGCCGAAGAATACGAGACCGGCAATTGTGACAGGGGCGGACGAGCGAGACCAAGCAAGTTCCAACCCTGAATCACCAGGCTCTCCCCCATCCCCACCGACTACCGCATCACCAGATGCATAAAAGAATAAAGAATTTGGATATAATTTTGACTGGCCAGGTTAAAGATTGAATTAACCAGAGAAAAGTGGTCTCAAACAATATTTCTTTTATAATTTTGAAAACAAAAGGAAATTGCGCAAAAGAGAAGAATTAGCCGGCTAACAAAAAAACAACAACAAACAAACCACGAAACTGATGCTTACCAGCTACCCGTGGTTGACCCAGAAGTGGCGGGTCAAGCGACTCTCTACCCTCTGTCCAGTCGAGAGGACAGCAGAGCAGATGCGGAAAAGAGATGATGTGATGTCCCTCCCCTACAGGCCGACTGTAGGAAAGAAGGTACCGACCGTACCTTCGACGAAGTGGTGAAGAACCAGAACCGGAGCAGGCGCTCCCAGGGACATCTTCCGCTCGAGTGAAGAGAAAACCTGCCTAAACGAGGCAGCCAACATGCCACGCTACGTCACAGTGAGAATACCTCAAGCCTAAGAGGAATGATGCACGTGCGGCAGGTAAAAAAGACAGGCGAGAGGCCGATAGAGACAGCCAGTTCAAGCGAAAGGTACCAGCCACCCGTGAACTTGCAGGATGAATTGCATGGACAGTGGAATTAGAGAGAGAGAGAGAGAGAGAGAGAAGAAAGTAAACCTAACCTGAGCTGAACGACATTAAGGTGCAAACGCACCACAGCCACCTTAAGGGACGGATACACGACAACAACAACGACAATAAATAAATGAATAATTCCACCACCCTAGATGGGCCAATCGTCATAGGCCTCGTGACAAACTCGTGACACTGATATAAAAAAATATCATCAGTGAATAAGAGAATAAACAACTCTAAGGTATCAAGAGAAAACAAGGCACCGTGTCTACCATTTTTGATAACTTCATAATGCTGAACAATTAAGTAGTGGGGGAAACAAGTGCAGGTTAACAATTCTTCCATTATTATAGTAATGACATGGCAAAGATTTGAAATTTTAAAAAAGAGAGGGGGGGGGGGGGGAGGCTGAAGATGAAGAAAATGGAAAATATATATCATAAATATGAAAACCCTTCACTAGCTGCACGAGGGAACCATCAGAATCCCTCTCAAAGGCAGATCTATATGTATCACCTGCTCCTAGGCCTTTCGTCCGTTGGATCGGACGGTGAGTCGGGGAGACACGGCTGATTGTGTCTGTGCTCTTGGCGTCAGATAGGTAATAGATGAATCATTGATCATTTTTATAGCTAGTTCATTTATAAACAAA
>CM031612.1:71275544-71278044 GCA_018398815.1 Conus ventricosus | reverse complement strand
CCCAGACTGACACTTTCATAAAAAGGTTAGTACTCCATTAAACAGATATCTTAACCCCCCTATTAAAAAAAGACTACATCGCAAAAGTGTGGTTCAGTCATCCGATGCAGTTTTATCAGAACCATTAAACTTTGCTGTGTTTTGTGCATCAACTGGGTGTGGAGTGTCGTATCTGATCACTTAAATCATCCTGATCCTTTGGTGAGGTCAGTGGGATAGGTTTCATTTTTATTACACCTTCAGACGTATTTTGACTGAACTGCAAGCGCCATTACCAAATACAAACCGTTTAATCCATTCAGCAACAGAATAGACATGAAGGCTTTTGAAAGGATCTGTAACGAATTCAATATTAGGTCAAGACAGACTTTAGACAAAAGTTGGATCTTAATCATGGCTTAGGCACCTCCTTATTATTGGGGCGTGCACAGAAAGTATAAGTATGACTGGAATCCTCCTTACACATCTTTCTCTTCAGGCACAACTGTTCACCTTGGTCCATAGAGCAAGAGCATAAAACAGCATGGACAACATTTATCTTAGACTCTTCTAAGGGCCTAACTAAAGCGGGAATAGAACGAATAAACGACTCTGTTCGTTACTTACGTTTGGTGTTTGCTAGGTTCGCAAGCACAAACGAGATCGAGCATAACTGATTCTTCTACTGGTTTGGATGCACAAAAACAATACTTAGCAAATTTAGAGGACGCCATTAATTCTACAGTTGATTTACCTTCAAGATAAAAAGGTACCAAAATGTTTTACAATACGCAGATCAAAAGTAGACTTTGCTGTTGGCACTGGTTTATACATGCTACCTTCTGACCTCAGACTCCAGATAGGAACAATAATAAACTACAACAATGAAATCCTTGTGGCAGGCAATGAACAGAAAGTCGGAAAAAACGAAATAAATTCTGAGCCAGTTTAAAATTGCAAGCAGTAAACAAGCAAGATGACCCCCCAAGAATAAGTCATCCAAACCCCCCAAAGGGCCCCAAAGCCCGAAGGCCGTTAAGACCACGAAGTACACGAAGTCCACGAAGCCAAAGAAAATAATGGCCATGAATATGAAAAGACAGCGCTTGTTTTTGGATTAACTGGCCTAGGATTACTCCTTCTTTATATTACTAAAGAGTAACCCAACTATTAAGAGAACTAATGTCCATAGGTGCTCGGCCCTAAAGCCAACTACTTTGCTTGCAGTAGACAAAAGCCAGCTAACGACACCCCCTAATATACCCGTAAAGAGTCTATAGCTTTACCAGCTAATTTTTTTAATAAACTCGCAAGATGATCAAGCTGTTTTTTACCCATGATTTATCAGGGGGTGGATGGAGGCGATGGTGGTGGAGGCACTGGGCTTTGACCACCGCCGCCTGTAATAGCCAACACCAGTGTACTTATTGCAAATCCTAAGGCTGTTAAACGCTTGCTAATGTGACTCCCTGCTCTCTAAACAGTGTTCGTATTCGTTCTGCTAGCGTTGTGTCTTCATATAAAATTATTTGATAGTTTCTCTTATTCTGCTCACTTGAGTTCGTAATTGTTCTCGGTTAGTAGACAACACTTCTAGTCTTGCTGATCTCTCTTGTTCAAGATCTTTTAGTCTTTGGTTATTCTTTCTTTAATATCAGGCCCTAAGTTGGCGTCATCAGCCTCAACGATTTTTCTTTTTCTCTTTTTATATGCTCATCTATTTCACCCAGTTTTGCTAAATTGTTTTTTAATTCGCCTCTGATGCTTCTCAAAGCATATCAAGGGCCGCTATTTCTCGCATGGGTAGCGGTGAGTCGTGTATAGTCTTTAATGCTGTTTCTTCTGAAAAACTGGTTTCTGCTTCTATTGCATTTATTAATTCTCTGCCGATTGATTTAATCTTTAAGTTCCATGTTTTGCATTTGTTATCTGTCGGGAGTTCCTGCAGTGTGTTTTGAAGTTTAGAAACTGCCTCCGCCCTTAATTTCGGTCTAACAAGACCAAGGCGATTTTGATCTTTCACACTGAGTCTTTGTATAATTGTACTCTTGGCTAAAAACTTTGATGGGTCTGGTTTAGTTGTAAGCCGAACAAGTTGTCCTTGAAACGTTTTTCACATACAAATGGCCGCCTTTTTGTTCAAAATCATCAGGGCTTAAAATTCGGGAGGTTCTATACCTAAACTTCTATAAAATGATGTGACCTTAGGTTCTGTTAATTCATGCCACATTTAGGCCATTGAGCGATGTTGTACCAAAGGAGTCATTTCACTCATGTCGTCTCCAGGATCTAAAACATCATAATCTTCATCTTCAATGCCTGCCATGTTTTTTAAAAAATTAACTTTTTTATTTTGTTTTATAAAAAAATGTCACAAGCATATGGCTCGATTCTTGACCCACATAGAAGACTGAAAGAACCCTTTGGCGTGAAGGAAAAAAGCGGAATATTACTGTTCCAAATAATCCATCTACTATTGATGCGATCAAATCTTACTGTAAATTTCCAGACCTAGACGTGA
>CM031612.1:71231937-71274544 GCA_018398815.1 Conus ventricosus | reverse complement strand
CTTAACAATGTGTGCGTCGCAAGAGGTGCAAACAATAGCACACTCACGCGTGAGTATAGGTGTGTGTTTGTGTGTGTGTGTGTGTGTGTGGTATGCGCACGTGCTTGGGGTATGGAAGCACTCCGGAGGTATGTTTAGTCACCTTTTACCACATGCGCTGCCGACGGTGGATATTCTGTTGGGAGTCCACAAACAAAACAAGCAAGCAACAAACAAAACAACAACAACAAGAAGAAAGAAAGAAAGTAAAAACAAACCCTTTTAGAGTCCTGAGTGCCTTCGAGGCATCATATCTTAGCATAAATGAAAATGGACTAGCCTATATTTAGGCTAATCTGAATCCGAAAACAATGGAAGATGTATGGGAAAAACCATGCCCGAGAATAACGCTACCGATTTAGGATCAAACAGTTTGGTAAGGTTGGGATATGGAGAGAGACTAGGGTTACAGTTTGAGAGTTTTCCCGTGTTTTTTTTTTCTCAGATAAAAGGAAAAAAAAAACCATACTCGGTCGGTAAAGGAATGTGCAAACGAATTACAAAACAGATACAGGACATTTGGAGTAACTGGATTTCTTCAGGCAGGATAAATAACATTCAAAGCAAAGGATGAACAAACAGTCTCTTATCTGAAGAGAAGAGGGAAGAGGTTGACGGGGGTGGAGGTGGGTGGGGTGACCGAATTAAGAGAATGGTGATGATGATATTAATAACTGTATTATAATTATAAAACAACAACAACAACAAGAAACATCCAAAACAGACAACTGCAACAGTGATAAGAATAATGATAGTGGTAGTAATAATAATAAGGATAATAAAATAATTATAATAATAATGTATAGATTTTATATAGCGCAATTCTTGGGATCAACTCATTGCGCTCAACACACACTCAAACACTCGCACTAACATGTGTTCACACACACACACACACACACACACACACACACCACACACACACACACACACACACACACACACCCACCTACGACACAGGCGCACTTATCGAGTTCAACGGTTCAAGCGTAAACAATACAGTTTTGCATGCAGTACATATAAAGTCAGGTCAGATAATAGACACAGCATTAATGGTTGAAGAAGGCTTTCCTAAAGAAGTATGTTTTTAACTCTGACTTGAATTTAGATAATGTAGGCAGATCACGTAAGCTGTCAGGAAGAGAATTCCAAAGAGTGGGCGCACTAAAGCTAAATGCTCTCTCACCGACTGTCTTCAACGAGCGCCTAGGAATTTTCAGAAGTTTTGAGAAGATGATCGAGAGACTGAGAAGTTTGATAGGTGGACAGAGAAGCAGAAAGATACTGTGGGAGTGTCCCATCAAAGTAACGATAGGCAAAGATGGAATTTTGACACTGCATCGATATTTGATGGGAAGCCAGTGGAGTTCACGCAACAAGGTGTAATATGCTCGTTTTTACGCTTTTTGAGCACAAGCCGAGCTGCACAGTTCTGCACCTTTGTAATCGTGCAAGCTGTTCTGAAGGAAGTCCTGCTAACACAGAGTTACAGTAGTCTACGGGACATTACCATGGCGGTGATGAGTCTGATTGTTGCCTGTGTGGAGAGGTAAGACCGGATAGAAGCAATACGTCGCAGTTCCAAGAAGCATGCACGACAACATTCGATATTTGGTTCTGCATAGAGAGCGTTTGATCAATGCTGACACCTAAATATTTCATGACTCTTTGAATGGTAAAACAACACCATCAAAAAGAAGAATAAGAATAAGAACATTAGTTACAAGAAAACAAACAAACAACGACAACAACAACAATAACACATATTAGTATTGGTGATGATGATGGTGATGATGATGATAATGGGGAAGATTATAAGATAAAAACAAAAGATATAGAAATAATTATAACACTACTACTACAACCACTACTACTTCTACTACTACTACTACCGTTGCTGCTGCTGCTGCTACTACTACCACTACAACTACCACCACCACCAGTACACTTACTACTGCTTAAAATACAGTAAGATAAAAATCTAAAACTAAATACACAAATACATAGACATGTAGACAATTCAAAAGGGATGAAGTTCATCATAAATAAAATTCAGAAAATGCAAAAAAAAAAAAAGGTAGGTTAATCGTAAAACAACAACAACAAACAATGATAATAATGATGATAATATTAACAATATATACAATAATTATTTTCATCCTACTACTGCTAATGTTGACGATAGAAATATGATTGGTAATATGACACTAGGAACAATAATGATATTATGTAGGTGGAAAGGAACCAAACTAATCAGTGAGTGAAAAACCTAGGAGAACGATTAACAAGAAATATTTTGTGAAGGAGAAGTATATGTATTTGAAAGAAAATTAGGGTAAGAAAAGGGGGTGAGCAGATTAGTAAGTAGAGAAAATATTGATAAAGGAACAGTAGATGGTGAAAGGAGAGGTGAGGGAAAGGGCTTAACACGTACATGAAGTAATGGACAGTATGGCAGTGTGTGTGTGGCGAGTATGACGTGCTGGTGCTGTGGAGGGGGGTGGATTTATGCTATTTTTGAATGTTGAGGCCGAGTGGGCAGAGGGTCCCAGTCTGGCAGTAAGATGAGATTCCTGCATGGTGCGTTCAAAGTTATCACTCTGTGATTGCCAAAGCGCCAGAACTTTGATGCGATTCATGCTGTGTTGGATAGCACACACACTGTTGTGGCTAGAGAACTGTAATATGCCGCTTCTAACTCACCTTCGCCCTCAAAACCAGTTTTCGGGCGAAAGTGACCTAGAAGCGGCATATTACAGTTCTCTAACAAGTAAGACTTTAATAACCAAAAAATAACGACCCTACAAACAAACATACTGTGTAGGGTTATCCGTTTTCAATACTAATCTACTAAACTTTTCAGATTTTAGTTTTTGTTTAATCCTGCGTTTTTCCTGATCATTTTCAATAACATCATTTTCACGCAGACATTCGTCAAATGCATCTCTGTCTTTCATGTGAAATAAAACTACAGTCTTTAACTGTTCTCTAAAGTCTTTTAAAACCGAGTTATATTTTTGACATAAAATCCACACACTTATCCCAGCATGTCTTCCGCTGAAAGCTAGTTTCGACAAAGTGTTTCTCTTTTTAACTATGTCTCTTTCTGCTGAACAGTCATCTATAATAAATAGTGTCTGCGTTCCTTCAAACAATATAAAAAAGCGTCTAGACACTCACTCAGTTTATTGCTAGGATTAACTAAAAATATGTTATCATCAGTCCATATAAACCTTCTATCATGATATGCTTTGTTCCATTTAAGTGTTGGGCAGAAAATTACAATATGATCAAAATTATAACGATAAACTGTTTGTAACAGGTTGAGGATAAATATTGTTTTTCCACAACCAGTTTGTCCACAAATTAATGAACAATGAGGGGTTTTTGTCATAAATTTTAACTGCTCCATAGTTTTATAATAGAATTTAATCTAATTCAGTTATTATGTTTATCATACTCTCTGTCAAAACCTGTTCAGTATAATAAAATCCTATGAGACCTAAATGTGTAAGATTAATCCAATTCAGTTCTGAAAGATTGTTTTCTATTTAAGTCAACATTGATTTTGCTGCTTGTTGTTATGACCTTAATATCCTCACCATTGTGAAGAACGACGATGATAACTTTAAGGCGTTTAACGTCTAAGTTTTGCCAGCTAATATTAATTCCTTTTATAAGGTCGTCACTAACGCCCACAACCCATCCTTCTCCACATCTTTAAAGACAGAAATTTCAAATATCATTGTGAACGTGTCTCCTAATTTTCTGCTTGGAAAGAACTGTAATTTTGTAGAAGCTTTTTTTAAAACCGTTTCTTTTCTGTGGAGGATGTACTGTTTTTTCCCATACGGTGTTATTTCAATTTCTTTCCGACTATTGTCGTCCGGCATAATGACTTACATGTAAAGGGCCAGAGTTGAATGCTTTTCTGAAACTTTTTTGACGGCTAAAAAATGTAAATGGGCTTATGAATTCAAATTTTATGTCCCATTCTAAATATGGTTCTAAGTGCCATTTGAGGTTAGGTTTTCGAACTATTTTATATTCATATGGCCAGCATTATTTGCTTCTACATTGCGTAGTTGTTCTAGTTTAGGAAACTTTTTGTTGTCGCTAACCTCTTTGCGTTTATAATCACCATCTTTAGTGTACTCAAAACCATACAAAGCGCCTATCTCACCATTTTGTTCAAAGTCTGTAACGTCTGCAAGGTCTTTTAATTCTAAAGTTATACACCTCACAGGCGCTAATGTAACTCCTGATTCTTCTGGCCCACGCGACATTATTTTTTAGTAACGTATTATTTTATTTCTAAAACAATGTGTAGGTTATCACATTTCACAACTTTTCCTGCTTTGTCTTTGATTTTTATATTAAATGATCCACCCTCCCACAAACTAATCTTTTAAACTGTAAATTAGGGAATTGTATAATTTCATAATCGCAATATGCAGCTTTCCCTGACGGAAGAGCTCTTTAAACAGTTGAGGGCCTTCCATCATATAAGTTTTCATCAGTGCTCAGTTCATCTAAATGAACATAGAGCAATGAATGTAATGCAAGATCGAGCGGATTTTCTCCCTCATAAGTAGTTTTGTTTGGTGTAACTCTAAATCTATGATTGTCGCTGCAAAGCCTAACATTTAGCTAGCTCTTTATCAAAATAGTAACCTCCTTCTTCTTCAGGCTTGAATGTTAACATTGTTTTTAGATTTTTCATTGTTAAGTTTGAGAGTAATGTCGAAGTTACTCATTGCTTCTTTTAGTGAGCAAAACCGTAATAACATCAGGTATTGTTAATGGCTAACTTTGGTACCCGTTTTATCAACTTTTATAATCTTATTTTGTTCTTGGATTTAGTTATTTAAACCATACGACTTTGTAGAATATTTCATGGAGTGCAACCCTTTGGGTTCCGCATTCATTATCAATAGCATGTTCTAAAAACGAAGGACGGTCTTGAGTTGTTATTGTTACAAACATTTTTTAAACGAAATAAAAATGAGCGCATTCAAATATACTGATGCAAAATATTCTGTTGGGCCGCACTACAATCTTAAAAATATAGCAACTGACACCTCGACATTTCTGTGACCCAGACTGACACCTTTCAAGTAAAGGTGAGTACTCCATTAAGCAGATATCTTAACCCTCCTATTAAAAAAGACTACATCCCGAAAGTGTGGTTTAGTCATCCGATGCAGTTTTATCAGAACCAGTTAAACTTTGCTGTGTTTTGTGCAATCAACTGGGTGTGGAGTGTCGTATGCTGATCATTAAATCATCCTGATCCTTTGGGTGAGGTCTGTGTACAGATTTCATTTTTATTACACTTCAGACGTATTTTGACTGAACTGCAAGCGCCATTACCAAATGACAAACCGTTTAATCCATTCAGCAACGAATAGACATGAAGGCTTTTGAAAGGATCTGTAACGAATTCAATATTAATGTTAAGACAGACTTTAGACAAAAGTTGGATCTTATCATGGTTTAGGCACCCCTTATTTTTGGGGCGTGCACAGAAAGTATAACTATGACTGGAATCCCCTTACACATCTTTCTCTTCAGGCACAACTGTTCACCCCGGGTCCATAGAGCAAGAGCATAAAACAGCATGGACAACATTTATCTTAGACACTTCTAAGGGCCTAAACTAAGCGGGAATAGAACGAATAAAACGACTCTATTCGTACTTAAGTTTGGTGTTTGCTAGGTTCGCAAGCACAAACGAGATCGAGCATAACTGATCCTTCTACTGGCTTTGATGCACAAAAACAATACTTAGCAAATTTAGAGGATGCCATTAATTCTACAGTTGATTTACCTTCAAGTATAAAAGATACCAAAATGTTTTACAATACGCAAGATCGAAAGTAGACTTTGCTGTTGGCGCTGGTTTATACATGCTGCCTTCTGACCTCAGACTCCAGATAGGTACAATAATAAACTACAATAATGAAATCCTTGTAGCAGGCAATGAACAGAAGGTTGGGAAAAAACGACATAAATTCTGAGCCAGTAATATTACAAACAATAAAAAACAAGATGACCCCCAAGATTAAGTCACCCAATCCCCGTGGCCCAAAGCCCCAAGACTGTTGAAGAAGTCAAAAAAAATAATGACCATGAATATGAAAAGACAGCACTTGTTGTTGTATTAACTGGCATAGGATTACTTGGTCTTTATCTTACTAAATATTAACCCAACTATTAAGAGAACTAATGTCCATAAGTGCTCAGCCATAAAGCCAACTACTTTGCTTGCAGTAGACAAAAGCCAGCTAACAATACTTCCTAATATACCGGGTAAAGAGTCTATAGCTTTACTGGCTAATTTTTTTAATAAACTCGCAAGATGATCAAGCTGTTTTTTTACCCATGATTTATCAGGCGGAGGCGATGGCGGCGGAGGCACTGACCGGTACCACCGCCGCCTGTAATAGCCATCACCAGTGTACTTATTGCAAATCCTAAGGCCGTTATAACGCTTGCTAATGTGACTCCTGCTCTCTAAACAGTGTTCGTATTCGTTCTGCTAGCGTTGTGTCTTCATATAAAATTCTTTGGATAGTTTCTCTTATTCTGCTCACTTGAGTTCGTAATTGTTCTCGGTTAGTAGACAACACTTCTAGTCTTGCTGATCTCTCTTGTTCAAGATCTTTTAGTCTTTGGGTTATTCTTTCTTTAACACCAGGCCCTAAGTTGGCGTCATCAGCCTCAACGAGTTTTTCTTTTTCTCTTTTTATATGCTCATCTATTTCACCCAGTTTTGCTAAATTGTTTGTTAATTCGCCTCTGATGCTTCTCAAAGCATGATCAAGGGCCGCTATTTCTCGCATGGGTAGCGGTGAGTCGTGTATAGTCTTTAATGCTGTTTCTTCTGAAAAACTGGTTTCTGCTTCTATTGCATTTATTAATTCGTCTGCCGATTGATTTAATTCTTTAAGTTCCATGTTTTGCATTTGGTTATCTGTCGGGAGTTCCTGCAGTGTGTTTTGAAGTTTAGAAACTGCCTCCGCCTTAATTTCGGTCTAACAAGACCAAGGCGATTTTGATCTTTCACACTGAGTCTTTGTATAATTGTACTCTTGGCTAAAACTTTGATGGGTCTGGTTTAGTTGTAAGCCGAACAAGTTGTCCTTGATCGTTTTTTACATACAAATGGCCGCCTTTTTGTTCAAAATCATCAGGGGCTATAAATTCGGGAGGTTCTATACCTAAACTTCTTAAAATGATGTGACCTTAGGTTCTGTTAATTCATGCCACATTGAGGCCATTGAGCGATGTTGTACCAAAGGAGTCATTTCACTCATGTCGTCTCCAGGATCTAAAACATCATAATCTTCTTCACCTTCAATGCCTGCCCTGTTTTTAAATAATTAACTTTTTTATTTTGTTTTATAAAAAAAATGTCACAAGCATATGGCTCGATTCTTGACCCGCATAGAAGACTGAAAGAACCCTTTGGCGTGAAGGGAAATAAGCGGAATATTACTGTTCCAAATAATCCATCTACTATTGATGCGGATCAAATTCTTACTGTTAAATTTCCAGACCTAGGAGCGGATGAAGTGATTGTGCCAGGCTCTGCACGTCTTACTTTCAAAATAGAACTCGCTTCAACAACACGACCCAAACAGGACGGTTGTACAGAATCTGGGGCGGGCAATCGTTAAGAAAATTTCTATAAAACTTGAGGGGCAAGAAATATTTTCTTTACATAATGCAGACATATTTCTAACCTATTCTGATCTATGGCTAACCGGGAACGAAAGGGCTGATCTTGCGTTTCAAGGAATCGAAAATGAAGAAGCACTAAAACATAGAATAGGCGCCGCAGACGCTAAAGACGGCAAAAGGTTTGAAGCCGTAAGTTATGCGTATGGAAATCGCTTTTTCATACCCCTAGATTTTGAGTTGTTAAAAGCGCATGCCCATACTTTCAAGGAGCATTAAAAGACAGATTGTCATATGAACTAACTTTTAATGACCACAAATATGTTATTATATCTACAGACACCGAAGCAAAGTACAGCATTTCTGACATCTCGTTAGAGTTTGACGTTGTTAGCAACCCTGACTTAGCGAGGTTGATCCAGCAACAATATCAGTCAAAATTAGCAATATATTACGAAAGAGTGATTCATCATTCTAAATATCCTAAAAGCAGGGCAGACACTATATGGAATTTCAGTTTTAGTGCCACAGCAAGATCGCTTAACCTTCGCCGGTGGTCGTGGGTCCGTGTGGACCCAGAAGGGTGTTTAATTGCAAATATCTCTTAAACTAGTAGGAATTTTGTAATGAGCTTTTAAGAGTGCCTCGGGCACCTAAACAGCTCTTATGTCCTAAAAGATAATTAAATTTCAGCGAGAAGTAATTATAAAAACAAAGGTCAAATTTAGACTACACACGGAAGCCATCGTGGGGCCGTGCGGACCCATACTTCTCAAAGAAGGAAAAGTGTGCACCCCCTTCCGTAGATGTCGTGGGGCCGTGCGGCCCATGCTTCCCAAAGAAGGAAAAACGTGCATATCCTTCCGTAGATGTCGTGGGGCCGTGTGGGCCCACATTGTTACTGTGACAACAAATACTGGAAGTGGCCTGTTTTCATCATTTCATCATGGCGGAGGCAAGCAGCAGCACCGGTTGTGCCTTGGAGAGCGAGTTTTCTAAGCACGGGTAGGTTTTTCTCCCATATCCTGTTGTTTCTGTATCATGTGCAGTCGATAAGCTTTGTGTTCTTTCTGTAAGCCTTGGCTTTGTTTATCAACAATTCAGGTTCACGTAGTAAGTCCGTTTCTCTGTGCATGGGGCCAGTGTACCACCAGGCCTACAGCACATTGTGTGGCATGTGGGCAAGACGAGGAAAGAGGTGTATAAAGCGCTGTGGGCAAGCCTCATGGTAAGCTGAAAAATTCACACAGTGATGGTAAAGCTAGACGGCATGCAGGCCTCAAGAGTGCATCTGTGTGTGTGTGTGTGTGTGTGTGTGTGTGTGTGTGTGTGTGTGTGTGTGTGTGTGTGAGAGAGAGAGAGAGAGAGGGGAGAGGGAGAGACAGAGTGGGGGGGGGGGGGGGGGGGGGGCAGCAAGCAGGCAGGCAAGCGAACAGAAATAATGTGCGGCAAAAGCACATATCGAAGCAGGGTCTGCATTTCTTTTCAGAAACCACAGTACTGACAGGCACATCATTGTCCGTCGAAGCAGACAGTGCACACAGCTTTCATGTGATCCGGACAAATAAAGACATTGCACCTCTGGCATCTCTGTCTTACTTTCCGGTCAGCCTTCCAAGGACACATCGCACATCGTGCCCTCTTGCGCGACTTGCTGGCAGCTTGAGCAGATGTGCCTGGCTCAGATTCTACATCTACGGAAGTGGGTGCACACTTTTCCTTCTTTGAGAAGTATGGGTCCGCACGGCCCCACGATGGCTTCCGTGTGTAGTCTATAACCCGGTCTGGCGAAGGTTAAAGGTATTTTATTGCTGTGTGAAAATGAAGGACCATTCGAAAGACAAACTGAAAATTTTATTAATCCTAAAATAACAAAAGTGCAATGTACAATTGAGGGTAGTCCTAACCAAATCTACGCTAGCGGGCTTAAACCTTATCAGCATTTGATGAAATAAGAAAACTGTTTGGAGGCGGGAGGTGTAGAAATCCGACAGTTGACCTTGTGTCTAAAGATCTGCATCTTCACGGTGTTAGACTTGATCATTATTTAACAACGAAATACGGTTTATGGATTGACCTAAGGTCAACGGAGGATAATCAGTTACATGGAAGCGGGAGAACTGTTAGAGACATAATAAACATTCAAATTGATAAAGAAAAAGAGGCCGATAAACCGCTTAATGTGTATTTGTTTTTAATATATGATGCGCAGCTAAATATTCAAGATAACAGATTAGAAAATATACATTACTAAATTATTTTTTTATTTTTAAAAAAGCATGTCTGTTCAGCATTATCCGAGAGTACCTAAAGAAGAGACAGTAGGCAATTCTGCTGCTATAGAAACCCCCGACATAAAAACTTTCAGATTAACCAACATTACACAAATGCTACAAAAACTAGAGCAGGACCTTTCAAAATACAGCAAAACTAAACGAAGGTATTCTGCCGCCTTTAATGCTGTTACATATGTTAATACTGGAGCATCGACTATTAGCGCTCTATCGGCAGGAACAAGCGTTGGCCTCTTAGCAACAGGTGTAGGTGCACCCGCAGCTTTACCTCTAGGCGGTTTGTCTTTAGCTCTCGGCCTGTGTTCATTAGCCGTAGGTGCTGCTAGCAAAAAATTAAAAACTAAACTCCAAAAGCACACAGTTATAGTTCAACTGATAACAGCTAAACTTAGCTCGTTCAAACTGACAATAAATAAAGCGCTAGTTGACTCAAACATCACGGTTGAAGAATTTAGTCGTTTACAGGCCGATTTTGATGACTACAAAAGACAAAAGTTTGATCTTCAAAGAAAGGCGAGGACAAGTTTTTCTCAACAGCCAGACGCCGAGCAGATAAAAAAGGAATGCTTAAAAAAGTAAACGAAACATTAAACTCTGTTCTAAACAGCTCACATTAACAACGCCAAAGGGTGTTTATACTTTAGTTTATGAGTCCAAGCACAAAAAGACTGTTGATATTGATTCAGATTAATTATTTTTTTTTAATTTAAATAAATATTTTGAGTTAGAAAAGAAACTCAGCATGGATAAGATATATGAAGGACCGGACGAATTGTTTGAAGGAATGCTCGAGGGAGAGCGTTTGTCAAAGCTTTAAACGATATTGATCTAGAAGTCATTGATCCAACAAACGTACAGGCAAGCGTTGTTCATGCATTCTCAAGTTCCAGGTAAACTAACAATAGACCCCGCCAGTTAAAGTAATGTTAGCTGTTTTAAATCGACTATATAACAATAAATGAAGAAAATCTAGAAGTCTGGGTCACAACTAAACAACAGGTTATTCTTTGTAATAATGACTTAACGCCTGGTGGGCAGACCAAATGCTTACGCAGTTTGATGTGCCGCTGAAGAAGCCAAAATGAGAGGCCCGTTGGTCAGAGGGCGAAGTCTTAGAGATTAGATTAAAACAGGCTAAGTATGAGCCGATTGTTGGCAAGTCTAACATTCCACTGCCTCCAGCATTAGTCGCAAAAAGAGCAGTTCTAAACATAAAGAATTCAGACAACAAATGCTTTATGTGGTGTGTTCTCGCAAGGGCTGCATTACGTCCGCAAAAACGCAGAGAGAGTTATCTAACTATGAACCTTACATCAATGATCTTAACTTTAGTGGGGTGTCCTTTCCTGTTAGCGTGGATTCCATTGATCAGTTTGAAGAACAAAACAAACCAATAACTGTTAATGTATACACATGGATGAGGAAACAAATCTACTGCCGATTAAATGTCCAAGAACAGTCCAACAATAGGTGATCCAGGCAAAAATCATGTTGACGTACTACTGATGCTTTCGCCAGCGGGGCTACCGCATTACACATTGATACGAACAATGAGTAGATTATTGCGGCATACTTCAAAGCATTACCATAAACAAGAATTCTGCAGAAAATGTTTAACAAGAATTCCATCTGCTCAAGCCGCAAGCGAACATAAGAACATTGTATCGGCCCAGTTGACTGTAATACAGAACTAATTACGCCCCCACCCGGATCTAAAGTTAGTTTTAAGAACTGGAAACGGATGCAAAATTCTCCATATGTTGTTTACGCAGACTTCGAATCACTCATTGTTCCTTATGAAGGACCAACCCCCCAGAAACTTCCAAAAACAGCTTTAAGTGAGTAATCACCAGATTTGTTCATTTGCTTTCGTTATTGTCAGGTCGGATGGCGCTCATTCAACGCCAGAATTATATAGAGGCCCAGATGCGGCTAGAAGATTTTTACAGCGCATGCAGCAAGTGCGTAATGATTGTTCTAATAATCTGAATTTATCTGAAATCATAATGACGCCTGAAGATCAACAACAGTATAAATCAGCCACACATTGTTGGATTTGCGGTTTAGAACTCAGTGAAGAAGCCAATCCAAAAGTAAGAGACCATGATCACATTAGTGGAAAGTTCAGAGGAGCGGCGCATAACAAATGCAATCTTCAACTAAAGTTTGATCCAAAGACATGGAAGCTGCCCATCTTCTTTTCATAACTTGCGAGGTTATGACTCTCACCTTATAATGCAAGCAGTAACCAGCGCCTTCAGGGTAGCATGCATTGCACAATCATCAGAAAAGTACATGTGCTTTAATCTGAAAACATGTCTTTTATGACTCTATGCAACACATGAGGGTTCATTAGAGTCACTGGCTATGTCCTAAAAATCCTGCCCAATAACGAAGAATATTTTGACCCAACTCTCGTTAGAAAGGGCGTTTACCCTTATGAGTACATGAACAGTTGGAAAGGTTTGACGAAGATACACTTCCACCTAAAGGCGCGTTCTTTTCTAGTCTTAGAGGAAAGGACATCAGTGACTCCGATTACCAGCATGCTCAAGAAGCATGGCAGAAGTTAGAGTGTAAAACAATGGGAGACTATCATGACTCCTACTTAATGGCAGATACCTGTTTGTTGGCGGACGTTTTTGAAAATTACAGAAAGACCTGCATGAAACATTATAGCCTGGAATCCCGCGCATTACATTTCTGCGCCCGGGATGAGTTGGGATGCTTTCTTAAAGTTTACTGGAGTACAGATTGATTTATTGTCTGACCTACCAATGATTCAGATGATTGAAACGGATTGCGTGGTGGAATTAGTATGGCGTCGCATCATTACTGTAAAGCAAACAACAAATACTTGGACGACTATGATCCGAGTAAAGGTCTAACTAATCTCATGTATTTAGATGCAAACAATCTGTATGGTTGGGCTATGGCGCAATCGCTTCCATTACGCAACTTTAAAATGTACACAGGTGGCAGTACAAACAATATTCAAAAAGCATTAAAGTGGTTGAGCAGTTTAACGCCAGATCAACAGCGTGGATACATTCTAGAAGTTGACTTAGAATATCCTCAGGAACTTCCATGACCTACATAATGACTACCCATTAGCGGCAGAAAGTCTAAAGATGGCAAAAACAGAACCTCCTAAACTTGTGCCTAATCTTCGAGGCAAAAAAAATATGTATGTCATTACAGACTTCTACAATTTTATTTAAGACATGGTTTGAAGTTGACAGCTGTTCATCGTATAATTGCTTTTGATCAAGAACAGTTCATGAAACCATACATCATGAAGAACACTGATCTCAGAACCAAATCCACAGATGCTTCAGAAAAAGACTTTTTCAAGTTGATGAACAACAGCTGTTTCGGAAAGACTATGGAGAATCCGCACAAGCGCAAAGATGTCAGATTAGTCACCAGAGAGAACGAAGCAATTAAGCATGACTTCAAAACCAAATTATCAGGACTTTAGAAGATTTCATGATCAGCTTTTTGGCATAATGATGAAAAAAAAGAAAGTCAAATTGGACAAACCTGTTTTTTATTGGTTTACCGTTTTAGAATTATCAAAGCTTTTGATGATAGAATTTCTTTATGACTACTTTAAGCCCTTGTATCCAGAGTCCAGAGTGCTTTACACAGATACAGATAGTTTTGTTATAGATAATCCCTACTGAAGACATCTATAAAGACATGGAAACCGAAGTGGCTAAAGGACATGCGGGATGGTATGATACATCTGATTACCCTAAAGAGTCGCCTTTGCATTCACTCCGTTAACAAAAAGGTTTTAGGAAAGATTGAAGGATGAATTATCAGGAGGGTGATTAAGGAGTTTTTATTGGTTTAAGGTTGAAAATGTACAGTATTTCGAGCCAGGAGAAAATCATAAGAAAGCAAAGGGAATATCCCGCAGTGTTGTGCAGTCAAACATATCACATGACAACACAAAGAAGCATGTTTGGCAATAAGACTTTTCATCATGACAACGTAAAACTGCGATCTAATCTACATGAGATCAACACAACTGTTGTAACAAAGAAGTCATTAGATAGAACAAACACAAAACGAGTATTTGTTAATCCAGAGTTTTCATATGCAATCGGGCATTGGAGAACGGCATAATTATATTATCTTCTTCGGGTTTATATTCGGGTCCATATTTTTCATCAACTTTATCTATAAAATCAATCATATCATCCTCCAATTCAGACAAATTTTTTCTCATGTTTGCTTGATGCGCTCGAATTTTTTTTTATTATTTCAAGATATTCTTTATCCCATTTTGATAGTCAAAATTTGGGATTTTGGGTTGTAGGCGATCTGGATGCATTGCTATGTGCTGATGACCCTCGCAAATGTTGCACTAATAGCAGAACTCAATCAAATGATTCCCGTATCAGTTCGAAGGTCTTTTCCTTTGTTTCATTCTGCGCTTCCTTCTGAGCTTCCATTTTAAACTCAAATATATTTACGTAAATTAACTAAGCAACTGGAAACTGTGTCTGGTGGGATTATCTGCAGTTCTTCCTTCACAAAAGATCTTTGAGAGCTGGTTGTTTTGTTGTGCCAGTTTCTCGTAAATAATACACGGCGGATTCATTTTTACAATTCTTTTTATTTCATATGGATCAACACTCCAAACTGGATCTGTTGCCCTGATGCGAGTGTCCCCTTCTGCTTCTCCTGGCAAATAAAGGTACCTTACTTTCAAACCAAACGGTAATAGTTTGCTGGGTGTACTGGCGTCTCCTTCAGCAACATTTATTGTTTTTCTTTTGATTGCTTGTACTGGTTTTAGCCCTTTAAATTCTTCATTATTCATTGCGCGCAAAACTGAGGGCAGTCGTTCTAACCCATTCTGTGTTGCGAGAATTGTCAATAAGCTCTCTGTGATACTGTAAGAAAAAAGTCTTTCCAGCTAACTGTTGTTAAAGTTTTCAACTAAAGCTGTGATCTGTGAACTCCTGGAATGCCTCTTTTAATGGTAACTCTATGTTTTAACAATAATTAATTCACTCGGCCTTTAAATTCTTTTCCATCATCAACTTGAATCATGCGAGGGTAAGTTAGCGGGCCTCGTTGGTATATCAGTTGTATGGCGACAGCAACAGCAGAAGCACTCTTTTGTGTTAATGGTTCTGCATCTTTATATTCTTGAAGCTATGTCAATGACTGTAAGTGCGTACTTAAATCTTTTTCGTCTAATCGTATCGTGAGGTAAATATAAAGGTCCATTTGATGGGTGTCGTTCGGTATTGTATTCACAAAGTGTGGTCTCTGTATTCGTTTTGGGTGCAGGTAAATAAATTTGCCAAATCGCTTGTTTAGATAACCATTCCTTTGCTGTTTGTTCACTAACTCCCGCTGCTTGCTTAGCTTTTTTGATTGCCGTTGATTCCCTTCCAATATCCTTTTAGGCGAATAATAGATTTTGTTCATTTTTAATCAGCCAATATTATGTGCAACAAAATACACAACGGTCATACCAAAGACGATAAACACGATTTTTTGCATCTTTTGTTTTTCTGATGGTTGATAAAAGTCGCTGAATTTTGGTGGGGGCAATGTCTCGATTGGTTTGCCTGTTACAAGATAATATTCTTTTATTGCCTGATCAACATCTTTAAATGTGTAAGCTGCATGCCCCTGTTTTTTTCAGTTTGTTATTAATAAAATCTGTTCAATTCTCTGCTTTTCATAGCGATCTTGTGTGGCTGCTAGTTGCTCCACAGCTTTGTTATGTCTTTTTCTCTCGTCGTCATCCCGCAGTTTACTAAATGCGTAAATTACTTCCGCTAAAAGCAAGCGCATTAACCACAGCGCCGCCTATCATCATTACGAGTGAAGCCATTTTTATAAATGTATTTTTTTCTTACATATTTATATTGTCTGGAATTATTCCTTGCTTAACTAGAAAATCTTTCGTAGCAAACGAAGCTGCAATGATAGCAATTAGCTTTGCTGAATCCTCAAAGTCTAGTTTGCCAAGATCTGCTGGCTTTTTTTAACAAGCTTTTACCAAGCATTGTGTATCCTATACTTAGACCTCCAATAACAGCAGAATGGTATACAAGGTTGGCAACAGTTTTTTTTCGGCGCTCATTTTAAAAAATAAAATAATTATAATTAATAAAAAACATGAACAGCGATGATCTGCTAGAGCTACAGAGCGGCCTAAACCTCCTGAACTTATGAATGACCAAGTTGATGATCAAGCTATTATGCCCAAAAAGGAGAGGCTGTATTCTTTGGCAGCATGTGTGAAAAACAAAACAGTTCCTGCGAACTGAATTCAGCATAGAACAAATTCAACAGATTCGCCACAAGACATTATAAAGTATCACAACAGGTATGAAGCGCAGCTGGGGTCGAGAATGGTAAAAAGTGTGGGCAAACGATTCTTAGTTTTTACACTAAACTAGTCAGTAGATTTGCCCCCATTGATTCTGAACAAGATCTTACGTATGATTTAACGCAAGATCCAGTTTTAACAAAGTCATTAGAGTCTCTAGGATGTGATCTGTATTACAGATTTGGAACATTGTTATCGCCATTAATCATGGGATTAATTACTTTTAATCATATAGATTTTATTTCCCTTCAAAATGACCGAGCCAGAAAATCAGCAGAAATCAGAAAACACTGAATCAGGTGGAGAAAGTAACCAAGCCAGAAAATCAGCAGAAAACACTGAATCAGGTGGAGACCAGTGAAAAGCATCCTGGGCGTGTTAAAGCAGGAAAAAAATTAGCAGAGTGGAACAGACAAAAAAAAATTAATGTTACAGAATATAACTCATCATGAAAAACTAACACACCGCCAACGCCAGAACAAGTTGATTCAATGCCAGCTATAAAAACTCCATGTGATTCAAGGCCTACAGCACCAAAGCCTTCATGGAATATTGAACTTAAAACTGTTGTCATTTTTGGCGTCCTTGTTGCTGCTGGGGGCGGTTATTACGGTTATAAAATATATAAACAATGGCAACAAGAACCAAAGCAGTCAAAAGAATCTGAACCACTAAATGAAGACAAAAACATACCAAAACCGCCAACAACAAAAGATCGTTTTGATCCATTTGAAATGTAATAATATTTTAAGAACTTAATTTTTGTTTTTTTGATAAAAATAGATCATGGCGTATTATAAAATGATGAAGTCAATAAATAAAGACATGGAGTCTATAAAAGACATTTCCATAGACCAGAAATGTAATCAATGCGGTTGCTTAGGATGTAAGAACTTCATTAAAATCTATGCTGGCCGATCTCCGCGAGAGAACGCCGAGCAAAATATTCTCAGCGATGACAGCGTTTTTTGAGGCGTGTGTGTACTATATTAGACATCTACTATTTAAGATAAAAAACATAGATTGTATTGTTTTTTTGAATAATTATAAGATAACTTGAATAAGAACTTGGTTGTACTTAGAGGAATGACTTAATTACAATCTTGAGGTAACTTAAGTTAAGAACTTAGAAGTTACTTGATCAAGAACTTATTAAGAACTTAGAAGTGACTTGAGGATGACTTGAGGATGACTTGAGTAAGAACTTGTGGATGACTTGAGGATGACTTCAGGATGACTTGAGGATGACTTGAGGACAACTTGAGTAAGAACTTAGAAGTGACTTGGGTGACTTGAGGATGACTTGAGGACAACTTGAGGATGACTTGAGGACAACTTGAGTAAGAACTAGAAGTGACTTGAGTGCATGCGTGGGGTGGGGGTGGGTGGGGTGTGTGCATGCGTGGGGTGGGGTGGGGGTGTGCATGCGTGGGGTAGGACAAAACACACAAACACCAACAAACAAACAAGAAGTGAAACTATTAGGACCACTTCTTGCTTTGTGACTAAACAGGTTGTGTCCCCGCGCGCAACCTCAATCAACTAGGCCAAGTGATCAATATGTGATCACTTGACCTAGTTTTGCTGCTAAGCTTTGCAGTGCTGCCGGCGCTTTGGCAGCCAAGTGATCATATATGAATCACTTGGCCTAGTTTGCCGCCAAGCTTTGCAGGTGCTCCGTGCTGACGTCATTGGCGGCAAACTGCCGCGCTTTGCAGGTCAAGTGATCACATAATATCACTTGGCCTAGTTTGCTGTGCTCCTCTTTTCTCTAACCAGGCTTGCAACTGGCTTTGGCAGAGTTACAGCATAATTGCTGTAGCCAAGCTTTTATGGCGGCTCTAATCGCCAGTAGTAGTACATCCGTCATTGTATATTTGGAGCATTTATATGAAGATAGTGCTGGCCACACACTACTCCTCTCCATACTGGTAGATGTACTAAGGTCTGCCTAGCCCTATCAGTTGTTTGCCAGAACATTCGAAAATCGTTATCCAGTTGCATAAGTTTAATAATGGTTTGGCGTTTGCTACACAGTTCATTTATACTGATTCCTAGCTTATGAAATTTGGATAGTTATAAAAACACATAGAAATTTGAATAAGTTTTCTAGCGTGCGAATCAGCCATGTTTACCTGCGTCTTAAGAAATGAACGCCATGTTTGATGCGTTTTTTGTTTTTTAAACATGACTTGGGCTGTCTCAAGCCAACGCCCAACAATCAACGCATGATGGATTGTTTTGCTTTGGCCAACTTTCAACAATGCAGCGCCATTTTTTAAAAAAGGAAACCATCTCATCGATAGTCAAACACGCATTGAAATTGGCTGTATCTTGGTCAACAATATTGCCTTCAAACGTTTTCATTTCCTTGAACCAACAAACCTTGAAGATAGGCGTTCATTTCCAAAGCAGTCGGTTCACTTTTTTCTTTTTCTCCACCTTCTAGGAAAGCAATACTTCTTTTCGGTTTAACTGGTAAAGAACATGCTTCACCTAGTTCCTTTTTTGACAAATACTCTAACATGCAGTTAAAGTAAAACTTGTGATCTTGAATAGCAAGAGCCTGTTTCTTCAGTGAACATGTTAGCCATTTTAAAATACCACAACACAGCACAGTACACAGCACACTAAACGCGTCTGCTAGTCCGGGAGTCAGTGGGGGAATGTTGGTGTTTCTAGTCATGTGAGCGCCGTAAGCACTGCACTTAATTGTAAACGCCTCGCTGATTGGTCCGCTGTGACATCAGCCCATCGCGTGTCAACGTGGCAGCCTTGACGTAGCAGCCTAGAATGTTCCTGATGCAATCGTTGGCCTGGGAGAGAAGAAACGCAAGGCGTGTTTTATTGATTTTTTGGTTAGAACATAGGGAAACACACCAGTTTGTAAACGGGCCGCACAGCCTGCTGACTTACTACGTCGTTATAATTGTGTTGTCTTGGTCTTGCAAAAAAGGTAGACAGAGTAGTACAGACTGTTTGAGGAACGCAGACACTATTTATTATAGATGACTGTTCAGCAGAAAGAAACACTTTGTCAAAACTATCTTTCAGTGGAAGACATGCGGGGATAAGTGTTGTGGATTTTATGTCAAAAATATACACAGTATGTATGTTTGTAGCGTTTACTAACAAAAACTAATAAATACCAATTCCTGACTCAAAAACCGGGCCAGAATTCATACAATATTACCTTCCACCCACCCACCCTCCTTTTTGTCTCCTCCCCTGCCCTTTCCTCCCACCCCTCCGCCACCCGCCCTCCCCAAGAAGACCTAGACTATCTTCAACGGTGGGAAGCCAAGCGCCACCAGGCCCCCCGCCTTATGGTGGTTACAGTTAGTTAATTACAGTAATCGCATGAGCCACCCAGGGCCGCTGTCCAGCCACAAACCCCAAGCCCTCTAATTAGGGTTGTTCGCATAGTGTCTCAGCCAAGTCTTAGTTTGATGACTGTCTCCGCAAAAATGATGTTATTGAAAATGACTGTCTGCGCGAAAATGATGTTATTGAAAATGATCAGGAAAAACGCAGGATTAAACAAAAACTAAAAATCTGAAAAGTTTAGTAAATTAGTATTGAAAACGGATAACCCTACACAGTATGTTTGTTTGTAGGGTCGTTATTTTTTGGTTATTAAAGTCTTACTTGTTAGAGAACTGTAATATGCCGCTTCTAGGTCACTTTCGCCCGAAAACTGGTTTGAGGGCGAAGGTGAGTTAGAAGCGGCATATTACAGTTCTCTTGGCTTTCACATGAGAATGTAACGTTCATGGAATGACTCTATTCGGGCATCAATATAGGATGGTGGCTGCTTGTGAGAGGACGCACTTAGGGTTTTGGTATTTTGTTCAGTTTAGGGCGCTAAAAGATAGGTAAAACTGAAAAAACGTATAAGAAAAGAAACGATGATTTAATCTTACTTTTATTGACGAAATCTTATTTTCATGTACAGCACTGTCCCTCATTCGACAAACCATATGTACGACGTTGAATAGTTGCCCATGAAGAGTGATGGCAGCGTCTGCGGGCCGGGAGTGAGTTCAGTGTCGAATTTGACAATTGATGTATATTGACTGCTTTATGTTTCGTTTTGTAAAGGTTTATCCTCTGTGTGTCATTCTCTTTCGGTGTTTGTGCTCACCTTTAATTAAACACAAAAATTTTCATGATGAGATAGTAGAGAAGAAGAGAGAGCAGAGACGAGAGAGAGAACAGAAGAGACAGGAGAAGAGAGAGAGAGACAAGAAATAGACATAGAGAGAGAGAGATAGAGAGGGGGGGGGGGAGCTGGCAGAAAAAACAACTCACCAAACTTGACCAAAATTGATGGGGAGCAGAGAGAATGCAAAAATCGGAATGCCTGTGAATTCTAGCTTTGGCATGATGTTATACGTGAACTGATGTGTGTGTGTGTGATGTGTGTGTGTGTGTGTGTGTGAGTGCCTATGTGGGGTTCCAGTTCCCATTTTGGAAAAGTTAGGGAGAAATTTGTATGAATGGTTCTCACAATTTTTAATAATTAAGGTCCGTGATACTATGCAGACAGTTTAGAAACTGTGTGAAAGAGGCACATTCCGAGTCGAATCGGATCCGAATACCTAGTACACCTAATACCTCAGAACAATGGGGAACGTGGGGGGTACGGAAGAATAAAAGTGCAGCAAAATAAGCAGTGTTCAGAATCATGAGCAGCTGTATGTTACCTGGGACTTGTTTATTATGCCAACACAAAGAGTAAAACACTCAAATATCTCCGACGTACAACATCCTTGGGTTTGTAGATTTGCATTAAAAACCGTCTAAGCGTTTGTTGTGTAATTCAATTGATGAAATGACGGACTCATCTAGTCAAAATAGGATGGGTCTCTGACCAGTTGCCCTATCCTGATACGGTCCTGTCGATTTGGGCTGGTTTAAACCAAGGATTTGACCAATACCCATGCTCTGTCACTGTTTGGGCAGATGGCCGCCCTCACAGCCTTGTCACATCTATCGGGGCCGCGGAAATGTCATCATTGGTGCTAACACACTCTGGTGAAACTGGATGCAAGACGTTCCTCGTCATGATGGTAACAACCTGCTACTTGTCTTCTGTGTGTTGTATAGCTTTCAAAAGATACATAGTACTTGATGCTAAGTGTGATGTGTGTTGTTGGGGTGTTGGTGTGTGTGTGTGTGTGTGTGTGCGCCATGTGTCTAAGGGAGTAATAGGCATGCATGCAGAGGATGAAATGGGTTGAGAGAACAAGTATTTTTCTTTTCATATTGCTTTTTTTCCCAGTACGTAATTTCCAGACCAAGTGGCGCATTGAGGATAAAGGATCTTGACTCACACATAATATTCATCCTTGAATTTTTTTTTTTTTTTGCGTAAGAGACCAATTCTCCACAAACAGGTTGGCTTTGAATGATAGGATGCATCCAACATCCCGTTGTACATTACAGGATGGCATCTGCCAGGGAGCAATCATGTCCCTTGACATCTTAGATGGAAATGCCCTTGCATGGCTTGCAAACTACGTGAACACAGTGCTAGGCTTCCAAGGGTGTGTGTAGATTGCTGTCTCAATCCTGTATATGTTCGTCAAGTTGAAATTGGGGGCCGGGGGAGGGGGGGGGGTAACAACTTAAGGGTGTATCTTTTATTATCTAGCCTCACCATCTGTCGTACATAGAAAAAACCAGCTCTGCAAACACTGAGGTCGCTTCTGAGATAATGGATTTGCACCACTTTCCTTGCTTAAAGACAAGTTCTGCACACAATAGGGGCGATTTGAATATAGGGTGCACCATCGGGTAGGGCGGGGCTTGGGGGGGATCTTCCTGCTTTAGAAAATCAGCTCTGCAACCACTAGGTGCGCTTTTGAATATAGGTGTGCACACATCACTTTCCTACATGTACATTAAAATCAGCATCTGCACACTAGAGCGCTTTGGAATATTGGGTGCACCACTTCCTTGCAATAGAAAAATCCACTCTGCAACCTAGGCGCGTTTGATATAGGGTGTACCAACTTTCCGTTGCATTAGAACGTCTAGCTACACTAGGGTGCGATGTTTGTATATAGGGTGCACCACTTTTCTCTGCACTAGACAGTTTCTGCACACTAAGGTACTATTTTGGAATAATACGATGTTGAGAATGAGAACTTGTTTTGTTCGCTCAATGCTCTTGATTCTCAAGAGTATCCCTTTTATTTAAGTTGTGTATCATAACTGAGATTAGATTATTTTGGCTCGTACTGTATATATTAATTTTTCATCGAATCACAGTCCTAATACACAAATACATTAAAACATCTGTTATTGAATATCTAAGGTGTAGCCAACGTCTAATGTCATGTGCATGTTGACTTTATGTTACTAATTAAGAGAAGAATTTGATTCCAAAAGTAACATTATCGACAGTACATTTGTAAGTGATTTTCTAAATGAGTACAACTTCAAGAGACCGATCAATCTCAAACAGACAGTAAAGAGCACAGTCTTTATTTTGTAAACGCTTTTACAGAAAGATCCTAACTAATATTTCTATGCTGTCTGATTGTAATACATCCCTCCTTGTCTCCCATTCTACATGGCAATGCAAATATCCTGGTGTTCATAACTGCAACTTCTAAATCTGTTATTTGCAGATTTCTGCAGCAGCTCTGAAGATGACTACTCTGATCATTTAGATAAAGGAAGAACTGGAAAAGGGTGTCCGGATGATAGTAAGGAAGTCTCTGCACACTCTGGAACAGAAGATATGCGACAAGATACCAGGGCGCTAAGAAAAAAACAGTTTTCTTCGTCCTTCAAAGATGTATCTAAACACTCATTTCGAAGCTTCGTGTGAAGAATATGCTGATCACTTGTCGGGAAATGATGGTCAGCACAAATGGGTGCTCTTAAGAAAGCAAAAGTAAAACAAAGAAAAGCAAAAGAAAAGAAGACAGAGATCAGTCCTACGCTAGAGGTCAGCTAATAGTGATCTTGAAGCAGGGTGGGGGGTGGGGGGCGGGGGACAAAACTTCCACATAGAGACTTCTTTCCCCAAAAGTCATCCTGTCTTTTTGAACTAACTAATTGTACTGGTGATGACAGAAGAGGAATGGCTCGTCTAATTACGGACAACACATCTGACTAGCAAACGGTCACAAAGAACCGTGCACACAAATTTGGTGTGAAGTACATGGTCATCTGCTAGTCCATACAGCTGCCCAGGGAAAGGAGTTTATTAACTGCAATCGGACATGACCACCGATGAAGTGGTAGCTCCAGACCTCTGACCAGAAATATTCCGACATGACTCGCGATCATTTTTCAAGACATGTATGGATGGTTACAAGCGTAATACAGCGAGAGTTTATTTAAATGGTATGTGACAAGTTTTATATCAACTATGAACCATGTGCTAACCAGCCCCAGCATTTACATATTTAATAGGTCCGGGCATAAGCTCTCCCTCTACCTCAGTTCACAACAAGGTCTTCAGTGCATCAACATGCTGAATCTGTTTAACAGTCCATGTTCTTTACACAGACTATGGTCATGTGTGTACCGGAGCTTCTATGGTACAGAAAGTCTGCCTATGAAGGTAAGCACATTGGAATAGTAGTGACGTTAAAGGTCATCTGATATCCAACTAGAGCAGCTTAATCATGAATGACATGGCACAAGCAGGGTTGAGAACGGAAATCAACGTTGGTCAAGGAACGAGGCAGAGTGTGTGTGCTGATTTTCCCTGAACTACAAAAGTGCAAGGAATCGCAGTCAAACCATGGAAAATGAAAAGTAGACCAAGACAAGCGTGTACACAAGACACCGGTCAGTCTTCACCAGCATCAGCTCGATCTAACGTCGTATCTCAGACATTGCCGAGGGGTCCAGCTATACCCGAAAGACACATGACATGGGTCATCCATCCGATACTCAAATTCCTCAATTCCCGATCTCATCCTATGCTGACTCGTGAGCAGTGCAGAGTACACTTCCGGCAACCAGTGCCTAAATTTGGGCTTGACGATGAAGAACAGGCTTCTAATTGTGGGCGAGGCAAAGCAAAGGATTAATGAAAAGCATTGAAACAACTTTCAAAAGTATGATTTTGTCCTCATTTTCCGGTAGGCACTGGGCCTCACCACAGCAATGTACAAGCTTTAGGCTGCAGCAGCTCGAGGTCTGTGTAACGACTTCATGACTTCTATGGCCGAGATACTGGACTGCTGAACATAGCTGGAAGTAAGTATACCAAGGAGTTAAGAAGGAGTTTGAGACGATTTTGACGTGGTGTTATTAACTGCAAATGAATATCACAGAAAAGGGAACTCAGTGGTGAGTCTAAGGGTCGCTCGTGAAATTAATTACAGCCGTACACCTGAAAACTGCCAAGAACTGTTTAATAAGTAAAGGAACATCAATTTTATTCTGGAATAAACTGACTCAGAACTTGCTTCAGTTTGCTGAAACGGTGGGGGGGGGGGGGGGGGGCGGGGGGGTTTTGAAAGTGCTGGATTCTATGGCCGAAGACCAGATGAACTAGAGGCTAAGGATGCGAATGCAAAAATTCCTGAGTATAGCTACAAAACAACTTGCCTCTAGAAATGCTATCTTGTTATCCGATTCTTCTACAAAAACATATAATACAAAGCTCTTAGTGCAGCACAGCTGCTACTTCTCGAGTATGAAGAAATCAGTATAGCTTATCACATGGTGGAGCTGGAAGATTTTGTGCAGATGTAGAACACCTGACGCAGGCGACAATCTCTTACAGCAAAGGATTATCCATTTACCTATGCTGTGACTATAACCAAAGTCGCCACAACTGAATGAAAAAGACGACAGCTTGGCTCGTGGAAGCTGACCAGATGATCTATATCGTCAGAATACCTGTCGAGAGGAATTAAACAGATGAAGGTCTTGAGAACGAGGGGCAGACACCGTTTCAGAATGGTGGTACAATAGCAAAATGGTCCACCTATATATGCCAGGTATGATCATTTTGATGGCCAGCGTGAGGTGCAAAGAAAATTAATCACATACATTCAGAATGATTCATCAAGGACAAGCAGACTGGCACAGGTGAACAAGGGGGGTGGGGGGTTCACGCACCATGGGGCGTGCAGAGGATCTACCCATGGCAGCTGTTCTGTGGGACTTACCGCAAGCAAGCTCCGAGGGTGGTCCTTGTGAAAACACAGGTCAGAGTCTTCGTGGAAGAAATAGCAGGCCAGAACATGACCTTTTCCTGTATGGACAAATGCAGGGCGGCCATGTCATTGCTCTGATGATGGTGAAGATGACAGCTAGGTCAAACAGTGTTTCACGATCAACTACGGCGTCACAATTAGGTGGTCATTGTTTATGCCAATAGGTATCACACACGACTATTCCAACAAATCGAAAGGCTCGTTCATTACTTGTCAGGGGCTTTTTAACAGTGACAGAGATCCGAGAAACTTGTCAACGCGATACCATCAGAAAGATGTGTGGATGATGAAGAAAGACCAAAGCTTACTATTGATACCACGCGACAAAAGCGAGCAGGAAATGTTGGGGGGGTGAAAGGGGGGGGGGGGGGAGGGGGGGGGGGGGGGGGGGGGGGGGGGGGGGGGGGGGGTGGGGGGGGGGGGGGGGGGTCCAGAATGTATAATACGACATGGCAGTGTTACCTCCATGGAATTCAGGTGGGTTAGAGCCTCTTGGCAGGGTCCATCTTCTCCTTGAAGGACAAGCAGCGCCAAGGGTAGTTACAACTGTGCAGAAGTGCTACATTGGGTTTTTTTGCCCTTGTTTACGAGCGTACGGGCTAGTCATCTCTTCTCTACCTTGTCCAGTTTTTTGTCATCCTTCTCGGGAAAATGCCCCAACTGAAGTGATCTTGGTCTGACATTTCCTCACGCACTGAAGGACTTTAGGGTGTTGATACAAAAATGAAGGTAGGGACAGCATGTACGCATTGGACACTACAATCATTGCCAAGGAAATTTTGGAATCAAATCCTTAGCAGGCGTGTCAGATGACGATTCTAGGTACAAGTACCAACTACAGTGATAGGCCTGAGCCCAGAAACTAAAAGCAATTAAAAAGTTCTTCACTGCATAGATTTCATCAGCCAAGCTGCAAAAAAAAACTTCAAAAATAGTCAACAGACCTTCGACTACATTTTGACATGAGTACATTCCATCTCATAGATACTATAGGAGAACCAGACGATGTGAATGTGGGGGAGCATGGTCTAGGAACTCTGCAGAAGAAAAAGAGCCGCAGTTCTCCCGGAGTTATGTCAGACCTGGACCTCTGATGCCGGGGGGGGGGGGGGGGGGGGGGGGTCCTCTCTTACCAAGGTCGAGACGTTTGAAATTCTGCAAGAAACATCTGTAAATCGTTTCGCATCAAGGACCTAGCTCAGAGCTCACATCCTTTTGGGACGTTTCAATACACATGCTGTCGCCCGAAGAAGAAAAGGAAGCTGAAAAGCAATTATGGAAGCTCTAGGTTGTGTCAAGTAGAAGAGAGCTAACATTTCCAGAGCACAGCACTGACATTTGATGACAAATGCAGACTGACCCATGAATGCACATTTAACCACATGTATGGCACGTTTTACAGGCAGGCATTGAAACTGATTCAGAATTTTGCTCTGGTCTACAGATTCTTCACCATGATTGACACTATTATCTGGGCCAAGCATGTGGAGAAGGCTAATTCTGCAATGCACTACTTGTCACAGCAGGAAACTTTCTACACAGAGGGGGGGGGGGGGGGGTCGTAGGCGGGGATGAGGAACATCACTTCACAACCAGTGAGAGTTCTGTCAGACTGCGAACCTGTGAGTTTGTGCATCGTCATATAAAGTACGCGATGCGGGCATTTCTGGATGAAAAGGTATGGATTTATCAGGTCTTTCTGGTGTACAGAGTGTGGACGGAGATAGACAATTTAATCAGTAATTGCTACGAGGTGCAGATGGACCAAGTCCTTCCTGCTGCCAATGTATGCCCGCTGGTTCCATATTTGGTTCAGTTCCTGGACCTCGAAAGCTTCAGAAACTGCTTACCACAGAGCGGGGGTGGGGGGGGGGGGGGGGTGGTGGTGCGGGTGGGGGGGCGGGGGTGGGGGGGGGGGGGGGGGGGGGGGTGGGGGGGGAGGGGGGGGGGGGGGGCGGGGGGGGGGGGTGGGGGGGGCCACACCTCGTCTGAGCATAACACAAACCAACTCATTCCGAAGTCATGAGAAGCGATTCATAATGGTCCCAGTACAGTTCTGTCCGCAGCGAAAGACATTATTTCAGGTTGTGACTATGTTGGAAAATACGTCAGTGAAGGTCCACATGGATAGTGGAAGAACCGTAACAGAAGCAAAGGTGAAACTGGATTCTGGACTATAGGGACTGAATGTGCCATCAGACATGTCAGTGTTGAACCAGGTGATTGGACTCGCTGCTCGACTTGAACTTTATTTTGACTCAGCTTCGTTTGCCATCTGGCTATAGTCATCTGTCTCAGTCTATTTTCTTCGCATCTGTTGATGTGTGGTGTTTCGTTTGTTTTTATGGGGGGGGGGGGGGTCTGCCATGTGGTACACAGAAATGCCCCACTTTGCTCCATTACAGAGCTCAGTTCTCTATAATCTTCATTCTCCATTTATGGAACATATACCAAATAAGTATGTACATTAGTCAGTGAACTTTGCTCTCACTCATCGCCAGCCATCCCTTAATCATGACTTCATTCATTTACGGTCTCTTTAACTCCCTCTCCTCTACATCTTCTCTCTCTCCTTCTCTCTCTCCATCTCCTCTCTCTCTCTCGGGTTTTTGTACCTTCCCACTCCTTTCCTCTGTCTTTTGTTTCTTTCTCCACTTATCACCCAATCCATTCCTGACTTCCTGTATTGGGGGGGGGGGGGGGGGGGGGGGGGGGTGTGTGTCGGGAGTTTCTATTCCTGCTGATTTTGTGTTTATTGCTTCTGTGCGCACATTCTTTTTCTTCTTTTTCCCCCCTAACTAGCCTTTTAAAATTAATTTCTATTTTGTGTAAATGAAGACAGCAATACAAGAACAACAACGAAAAACAACAACAGCAACCACATGAAACATTAAAATAAAAAATTCGCATTGCATAAAAAGAAACTTGTGGACTTTATCACACACGCGCTTCCACATACAATTACATCCATCTATGAACACAATCCATGCGACTTATTAGAGTGGTTGCTTGGTTCTCAGGAGTACAAAGGGTGACACAGTGTGGGGGGGGGGGGGGGGGTTGGAACGCGTTCGTCAATGGCAGACCAGTGCCGCAGTCACCAGGGGCCACCTAACAACCTCTTCAGCTCGCTCAGCTCTGCGGGGCTCAATGGGAACAGCCTCCTGTTCCAGGTCAGGTTCTCTCATTCTGTCTGTCAATGTGTCTCTCCTCCTTTCTCCCCTCCCCTGACCATCTCTCTTCCATCATGGATCTTCTGTCTGTCTGGTTATGTCACTCCGAGTTACACATTGACAAAAACTGGGGGGGGGGGGCAGCTTGGTGGGGGGGCTCGGCCACATCAAAACCCTCAAAACTCTTGCCAAGAAGCTGTGAATATATCTGCGGGTCGTAGCGCACGACTGATCTGGGAGCTGAAAAAGGAAACATGCTGAACCTCTACAGTGCCTTGGGTCCTTTCCAAACTGGTCCTATGGTTTGATTGCTGTGTAGGCTCGCAAGACCTCTCTTAAAACCTCAAACTCTTGAGACCCTATCCACCATCAAGGCTTCGTCTCTGTCTTGAGCAAATTCCGCAACGATCACCCCTGTGTACAGCCTGTACGCAGAAGACAGGTGAACCCTCACTGTGTCCAACGGCAGCCTGAAATTCTCTAAATTATTATATCAGTGACTGTTCTCAACCGCAGACATCCTGCCATGACTGTCTTTGACGCCTCAGTTTCAAAGAAATTCGAAAACCAAACCTAACGGTATACATCCGGTCCGATTTGTCTTCGTATGCAGCCTCACGTGCGAATGCAGGCTAGATGCTAGGAGTGTGTCGGATTTTTCCAATTTCCCGATCAGCCTCCGTGGACAATGTGGGTGTGCCACACCAGATGTTGGGGGGTGGGGGGGGGGGGCGTTATGTGAGGGTTGTGGGTGAGTGGTGGGGGCTTGCGCCTTTCGTAAAGAGTCTAAATCCAGCGTCTCTGGCCATATCAGGCCTTGTAATAGCTGACCACTGTTCCAAATTCCACTCCCCACCCCCCGAGTCAGAAATTTTCACTGACTGTTCCAGTCTGAGGATGGAGTGGCCTGTGTCAGAGTCCTATTGCCCTGTAAACTTTTCCGTCATCGAAAACGGTCCCACCTTGCACCACCCCCCTAATAATTTGTCACCAATGTATGTTTTGGTGCTTTAGAGTGTATAGATCACGAAAAATCATGTTAACATTTAAAAAATCTTGGACAGCACTGTCCCGAATCTGGCTTAATTTGAAGGGTACCCTTCTCAGGTGGCCGCCTGCTTATCGTCGGTCCAAAAGAAAGAACGTTACCATAATTTTGGTGATCACCTGTGTCTTTGTTATTTAAGCTACGAGAATTTGACATTTATGTAATTGTTGAGGCAGTAATGCCTTCTGCAGCGATACGGCACATAATCAGAACGATAATATATCAAGAAGGCCGCAGTAAAGCTACGTGTGTACCCACACGTATAGCTAGCGTTGCGAACTGTAAATTTGCCAAGTGTTGCAATAACTATCTCTGCCTAATCTTCTCCGAAACCTGTGCAACTTAATGAAAACAAAAGTACAACCACAGTATCAAACGAACGGTCTCTTGGATTCTGTGTAGAGTCGATGCCTCATTACCATGGGCCATGCTGATGCCCTCTGTTGCCCGGGTATCTCCCTACCCCCTAGCAGGCTATCGACCAACAATTTAATTCATTAAAGCAAAATTCATATTGGATCTATTTTAATGAAAATAAAAGTTTAAGTGCACTTTCGCAAGTGTGAGCGTCGTAGGTGTGTGAGTGCGTGTTTGTGTGTGTGTGTGATGTGTGTGTAAGTTATGTGTGTGGTGTGTATTGATAATGATGATTGTATCACAGAGGCTGCACTGGAAGGCATCTAGTTTTTATGGACGACATCTGCCAGACTGCATTTAAATCAAACACACAATCCTCATCATTTCTGAGTCGCTCCTCAGCACAAGTGAAAACGACTCTTTTGGATGACGTAGGCCATGACAGCTTCTTCTTCGTCGTCGTCATAGTCTGGAAAATCCATAAGGAAGTCAACCATATCTGCGGCAGGATGACGCCCTTCTCTGTTCTTGCGACCACACTGGTTCCAAGGTGCAACAACGTCAATCCACCATGTCCATTGCTTGCTGCCGTGGAACATCAGACATGGTTCGAGAGCCCTCTTCCAATGACAACTTGATAGTTGGCTGCCGTTGTGATGGTGGCGCGGGTCGGGGGTTTGAAGGGGCGGGGGTTGTTTGTGCGACGGAGGCAGCGTGCCCATGTCTACGTTGTATTGTCGTTCAATGGCTCCTCTCGCACATCTCTCCTTGAGCAGTTGGTGTCGGAACTGTCATTAGCACCGGTGAAACATGTCTGGCCGTACTTGAAAAACACAGTGAAGGTCTCAATAATATCGGCTTTGACATCTTCACGATGGTGGCCCATGTACCACCTAAGAGCGTGCAATTTGTTTCCACAAATCTTAGATTCTGCTGAAGATACTTTGGAAATGGGTTTATATTTCCAATCCCCTTGAATGCACTTGTTTGTCGCACAGGGAAAGGCACAGGTGGGGGGGGGGGGGGGGGGGGTGGGGCGGGGGTGGGGGGGGGGGGGGGGCGGGGGGGGGTGGGGGGGGGGGGGGGGGGGGGAATGGGGGGGGGGATTGGGTGGGGGGGGGGAGGGGGGGGGGGGGGGGGGTGGGGGGGGGGGCGTATGGGGGTGGGGGGGGGGGGGGACTGGTGCAGGGCTGTTGCCCGGTATGCTGTAGCGAGGAGCAGTGACTTGATGAGCTTGTTTTGTTCCCCAGGCCTGTGTCGATCCAGAAGGGGGGGGTACCTCCGTCCTTTAACAGCTGCAGAGCGAAGTGCAGTGCGGAAATGAAGAAAATGTCCGAGATCGGGACTCTTGACGCGGACAAGCTGAGATCCATTTCGCGTCAGCTAACGCACAGTGAGGACAACTCTGAGGAATCCGTCCTCTTCTTGTGTGGATTTTAAGGTTACGGTTGGCGTTCCTTTTGTCGTCAGCTCATGCTGCCGATTGCAGGCTAGGAAGCTCTCCCTCACATATCAGCGTGACTTTTCTGTCCTTGAATTTTTGGCGATTCATCATCTTTGCTCTCAAACGTCGCGTAGTTAAACTTTGGCTGAGCTGACTTCTTGTTTTCGGTCGTTTGACAGAAAACGTTTTCCAGTCTGACAGGAGACGCTTGGTGCTTTACTCTTTCATGATGATCTTGTCGCCAATGCCTCAGCTCTCCTTTTCCTTATGCATTGCTTGAGTCAGATCCCGTTTGGTACATGTCTGTATTGAACACCAACGCCACCCGGTCCCTTTGCTAAGACATTTCAGATATCTTTCTGGCTATCTCCCTGAAACTTGAGGGAAGCTGTTTGCAAACATTGAACACTGCATCCATGCGGATCACAACACAGCGTCTGTCATGCGGAGGTAGAGCGGCATCTTCATATCTTTGGTGAGGTAGTTACACGCCTTTTTGCATTTGTCGATCTACGGGCAAGGAAATTGTCAGTAGTGCATTACTGCAAAGGTACAGTGAGTAGATTGTATGTCATCAACTATTTCAATTGGAGTTGATCACCCTGCTTCCTGTGCCTTCACATGACTTGAAAGGCAAGGTTTCCCGCTTGTTGTTTGCATTCCACAACCTTCTTCTGGGGTTGGGGGGGGGGGGGGGGGGGGGGTCTTCATGTAGACGGTTTTGATCATGGATCCATTCTTTTTCCCAGGGTTAGCGGCTTGACTAGGTTCAAAGAAATAGTACATTTGTGCCATCATCTCTGTGTGATGAACGCCTTCCTTCAACGCGATTATCCCCAGCCGTCTTTTCTCCTGCCCTCAAAACCAACATCATGCTGAATGCCGGCTGGGACAGATGCTTCAGAGTTACAGGGAAGCGATGAGTTATTGACCACAGGCTTTCTCACATGGAACAGGGTCTGAATGACATACTTTTGACTAGTCACCTGAGTCACACTCATGATCGTTGCTTTCACTATCTAAGGTTCGCAAGTCCTCGATATACTACTGCAACTTCTCATCTGACCTTGTGCCAATGCCACCAGGTTGTGAATCAAGATCTTAGACCTCTCCATGGGTTGGTCCTGAACTGGTGGGGGGGGGGGGGAGGGGGGGGGGGGACATCTTTTGTAGCCTCCTGTTCGGACAGCAGCATGGGGAGGGGGGGGGGGGGGGGGGGGGGGATGTGGGGGGGGGGGTGGGGGGGGGGGGGGGGGGGGGGGGGGGGGGGGGGGGTGTAGTGAGTCCAGCGCCACCAACTACCAGCTCCTCCTCTGCTTTTGGCGTGCTTCATGACTTTCTTCCATGGACTTGTCCTGTGCACCAGCGATTGCTAAGGATTGAAGGACCTGCCACGCTGACAGCAACCTCTCTGGTCAGCATCTCCTTGGCTCCAGGAACAGACAAAGTCAATGTTTGGGGCCTTAATGGGGGGTTGACGAGAAGAAGGTCAGTTAGCGTGGCATAGTTTTAGTGCCACCGGATACTGAGAAGAGTCTGGCTTTTGGGACATTCGTTTGTGCGTACAGCACAGGAAGTTCGTTGATTTTGACAGCCTCAAGGAGCGCTAGGACAAGCTATCCATGATCGATGTACGACAACCAAAATTGTGCATTTGGACAAAGGCTCCTTTTCTGCACGTCGTCTTCTGATCTGTTCGTACTCTAGATCTGCCATGAAACTGAAGATAGCTTCATCGTGCTGAAGCTCAGTCAATGCTCTTTGGGAGAAAACATGAGGGCTGTCTGGAGTTTGATCATACATGTCTTCTGACAGGTGGTCGGAGAAATGAGGCGTGTCTTCATCTCTGATTTTCAAGATACCTTTCCAGCTGCGAAGCGTGCTAGACTCTCAAGCCTTTGTTTATGGCAGAACAATGCTAGTTCAATGTGGTGCCAGACACAACCCTTGCCCAGAACACAGAAGAGATCAGACTGCCTTCAGAAGGATATCTTTCCGTACCAGAACCATACCACTTTTACCCAAGCATCCCTGTAGGAGGTATGCTCACAAGGTGGAAAGCACCCGATCAGATAATAAGCTTCTTGTACCGGTCAGGTTTTGGGTCCCGACGATACGGTGTAGGCGTTTCATACAAACCCCAAGTATCAAAACGTAGTGAATTAAAGAACTCTTTTCCAACAACTCGCGTGGCCTTTCTCTGCAAGTCCCCGCAAGCATTCCATGATCTGACTTGACTCGGTGATTGGGGTATGGCTCACCGGGTAGTAGTCTAATGTCGTCTTTCCTTTGCCGGTTCTGCCCACACTGTCAAATGAAGCCAGCCCACGCTAGGTATTTATCCTGATCCTGAACATGCTGCTGTATTTCCAGGAGAAGACTATAACCAGTTGGAGGTTTGAACTTTGAACTTTCTTAAGAGTATCTTCAACCTCTACACCAACGGTCCCATGCCGAATGGCAACAAGAGGGGCTGGGGGGGTGGTGTGGGGGAAAGGGTTGTACCGAAGCAGTCCTGGTAAATCCTCTTGATGGCCAAACGCAGAGATTGCAGAAGAAGAAGCTGTCATAATCCTACGTATGAGATTAGTCGCTTTCTTCTGGTGCGAGGGAAGCGACCTTAAATATAATCCAGATTGTTGTTGATTTAGGTCAGTCTGGTAATGTCGCATGTACAGAAATACTTTCCAATGCCAGCAACTGAGAACAATTCAGCATCAATACACACACACACACACATACACACACACATCACACACTCATACACACACATGACGAGCGCCCGCGTGGAGGGGGGGGGGGGGGGGGGGGGGGGGGGGGGGGGGGGGGGGGGGGGGTGGGCGTGGGGGGGGGGCGTGTCCCCCCATACACCCCTCCCCCCCCCCCACACACTAATTTGCTCATACTTGGAAAGTGCAAATACTAACTTTATTTCATTAAAAAATCCAATATGAATTTGGTAAGAATTAAATTTGCGTCGATGCCAGATAGGAGGGGGTAGGGGAGAATAAAACCCGGCAACGAGAAGGGCACAGCATAGGCCGGGGGGGGGGGGGGGGGGGGCATGGTAATGTGGCATAGCTCAAAGAATCCGACATGAGACCGTTCTTTGATACGGTGGGTGTACTTGTTTCTAATAAGTTGGCACAGTTTCCGGGAGAGAATAAGTTTATTGCAAAGCACTTTTGGCAAATTTACGTTTCGCAAACGCGTGATATACGGGGGTACACACGTAGCTTTACTTTGGCGGCACCTTATGGCAAATTAACGTTCATATAATTATTGCTCTATCGTGCATGGCATTACTGTCAACAAAGACATAAAGCAAATTTGCTCAGTATCATAAATACAAAGACAACAGGTGATCACCACAAGCTTATGGAACGTTTCGGACGACTAAAAGCAGACCGCGCACCTGAGATGGGTACCCTTCAAAAGTAAGCACAGAAGGGGGGGGGGTGGGGGGGGGTGGGGGGGGGGGGGGAGATAAGATAAGATTAATGTTGCTATATAGCCCAGCCCGACCCGCAGAGGCCACATCAGGGCTGAAGGCGAAAGGGACAGTGCGTCGCGTAAGTACACATGGTGGGTGGGGGATGTTTACATGATTTTATCGTGATCTATACAACTCTATAGACACCAAAAAAATAATGTGACAAATTTATTAGGTGGGGTGGGGGTGCAAGGTGGACCGAGTTTCTTCTGCGTGACGGCTACTTGGGGCTTCCTCTCTCAGATACTGTTAGAACATATACATTCAGATGCTCTTCTGTCTATTCATGCTGAACTTACCAGAGTCGCTGGTTCTTCTGGTCGCTGAGGATAATTCACAATCTACTGAAGAGGGACTTTTCTGGTTTCTGTCGGATTCGCTGTCAGCTTTGGAGGCCATAGCTGGCCGAAACCTTTCAGTATCCAGTAACTTTACATTTTCTTTGAACTTTTTAGGCAAGTTGAAAGCGGAATGGTTACAACAGTATTCTGGGCTTGGGCTCCTGGTCTATGGTGGCAACGCGGAATCGAAAATGGGAGTTGATCGTTTGGCAAGAATGCCACCGAGAGAAAAACTGTCCAACATTATCTATATCCCCTTCCTACATATGTGAGAACCCAAAATTAACGATTATGGTGAGAGACCACTCTGGCAGGAGGATTTGAACACACAGACGAAGCAAAACTCTTCAGATTTCGTCCAAACCTTATGACATCCTCCATGGGGGGGGGGGGGGGGGGACCATTCTACAGTCTGGTGGTCCACTGTAAAGAGGAAACGGTTTCTGTGCCGGCATGCACACCGGCTTTCTTAATTTACTCATTCCTTCATGCCTTTTAGGGGGGGGGGTGGGGGGGGGGGGGGGTGTGTGGTGGGGGAGGGGGGGAGGGGGGGGTGTGGTGGAGTTGGGGGGAGGGGAGGGGGGGGGTGGGAGGAGGGGGGGGGGGGGGGGGGGGGGCAGGCCGCAATGTAATGTGCCACCTCACTATGGGAAAAAACGTATCTTTTAGAGTGTTGGGACTGCTCGATTGAGACACAAAACCTTTACACAGGAGGTCTCATGAAGATCCTTGTTCTAGGGATGTCCCGCCTGACGTGGATCCTTCAGCCTTTTTGAGAGAGATTATACTTTGTTTCATCTCATCTGATTTAAGTTTTATAAAACGGTAGAAAGATATTTGTAAACGAAGCACTTTCTGGTGCGTTTCTAGACGATGTCATTTAAATAGTAGGTGTGAAGGTGTTGTTTTTTTTTTTTTATATGACTTGTGAGATTTGATTTTACACGTGTGACAGCCTGATGTGGCCCTTTGCGGTCGGCTGGCTATAAGCAACACATTATCTATCTTATTCTCTCCCAGACACAAACGCACCTGTTCTCCCATCTCCTGTCCTCCACTGCCTCCCGACGTGAACACAACTTAACAGAGAACATACAATCATTAGCAATATGGCATTCGGAACTACCCACATTCCTAGCATCTACACGAACACATACCGCAGTAGGCGCACACTGATGCCACATGTGCGCTCGCATAAAGACATGAAGCACACACACATCACACACATCACACTACTACACAAGGGGGGGGGGGGGCGGGGTGGTAGCGGGGGGGGGGGGGGGGGGGAGGGCGACAAGTGCAGTGGGTGAGCACACACACACACACTCACACTCAAATACTTAACGCGATAACTCATACAAAGACACAACCACTAGGACACACACATCACCACATAACACACACACACACAGCACACACAGTCTCTCTTTCTCATCACCCATCTCTCTCCTCTTCATCACGATACCACATCACAACAAACACAAACATGTCACACACACACACACACACACACACACAACAACTCACATCGTGTTTTAACATCCAGGGCCAGAACTGTATCAAACACTTGGCGCTTCTGACAACATTCCCTCAAAACATTTATAATTACCATTTGGCATCTGACTCCTGGCGCAGCTGGGACAATAATCTCTCATGTAAATAAATCGGCTTAGTCGATACTAATTTCCATCAATTCCGTTGGGGGTGTGGAAGTGTGGTCCAAATTCACCTATCAGGGGGGGGGGGTCTGGCTGGTGGGGTTGGGGAGGGCTAGACTGTTTATAAAAAGTTTCTAATCAAAAGTCTGGCATAACAAATAGAATAACGGGGACACTGAAGAAGAAGTACAGTATACTTATAATGTGTTTATATGTCCAAAAAGGGATACTTCAGATCACAGTTTCAATCTTTTGTCACCATTGTGGGGGGGGGGACGGGGCACGAATTAAAAGAAAAGCTTTAGGCCTACTTTATAATAGACATTCAGACATCAGCGTGAGTGGTACAAGAGAATCACAGTGCCCGTAAAAGAGCACATCTGATGTTAATATCTTTAAACACCCACGGAGAGCTTGGAGATATGTCTACAAATTTTCACATGGCTCTGTACAATGTGTCATTGATAAGACGACTATTTGGACTCTTTATGTATTGGGAATTGATGAAACTATATCTTAAGAGGTCAAACAGTCAAGTCTAGTAAAGAAACACATTTCTTAGTCTCCAATGAGAAGATTAAGAGTGGGGGGGGGGGGGGGGGGGGGGGGGGGTGGGGGCGCGATGTGGGGGAGGGGAAAACGTGTACTACGGAATCTAAATCACAATCATGAATCACACCCACCCATCCCACCAACTACCACGTGACATTCACCACACATTTTAATGCCATACAGACGAACACAAAGACTTCTGAAACTGGATCTTATTGAAAGTCACTTTAATTCATAGAGTTTGGATGGAATTGGGAATGAAGCTGTTTCTATTCCTGTTATATGTTTGAATGTTTTTGGAATTGGAATATTTGCCCAGGAGTGTAAGGAACATTGCAGTTTTTTTGAAAGAACATAGAACTGTTGGCAGGCAATGTTACAGCGAGCTGTTTTGTGCGACACACCAATTATTACAATTTTTATCGTAGTCAGCTTTTATCTTCATGTTTTTTGCAATAATCTATTCCACATGTATTCACCACTCATCTGTTTTTAAAACATTTTTTGTTTTTCACATTAAGATTCCATACCAGGCAGATAGGAAGGCCAAAGGATAACACTGAATTCCTATGAAACAATGATATAAACATATGTAAGATGTCCTTTTAACAGCGGGAGAAACCGAAGTCTTCTGTAGAACAATCGTTCTAAGAATTGGACATTTTTTTGTAATAATTTGAGTATTTGACATTAAGATGCAGCTTGTCATCTATATGTACCCCCATGATTACTTACATTCACTTTGCATGTTACCAATTTGGTGTTTTGGATATACAATGAGGGTCAGAGCTGGGTTTCTTTGAAAATCTAATTATCCATCTCTTTGTCTCACTAACATTCAAACTACACAGTTCCTTTGTAGCCATGTACAAAAATGTTTCCACATCCATCTTGAAATAAATGGCATCTGAATGTACAGGTGACGTGCATCTAAACTAGAACATCTGACTACTTGGGGGGGGGGGGGTAGGGGGGGTGGTGGTATGGGGGGGGGGGAACAGGAGTGACGAAGGACCAGTACAATACATTTGAATAATAGAGTATAGGAAAGAACGTGCCCGTCGTGGGGGGGGGGGGGGGGGGGGGGGTGCACCAGTAAATGTGTTCTTCGCTGATGACGATGTGGGGGGGGGGGGGGTGGAGGGGGGGGGGGGGTACCTGCAAAGTTTGGATTTCCTTTTCCATAATGTGTGGCTTGAATAGTATTAATAGCTGAGGAAAAATCAATAAACAATCATGCGCAACTAAAAAAGAATCTTTGTTGTTCAGATGTATAAAGCATGTTTAAAAGAGAGTTTATTACATCACTGTAACTGTCTGTTCATGTTGTATGCAAATTGGATAGGATCACGAAAGCTGGTTTCGTACTAGAGGAAGAAGAATCGGAAGGACAAGGCATTCAAAAGATTTCATTGGCAAGAGATGTCGATGGCAACACAGCTTTATAGTATATCCAAATGCTATGATTTCTTGTTTTGGGAACGCAGACAATAGAATTGATTTTGTCCCAGATCAGAGGGCACAACTCACAAATTCAAGATCATGGCAGTGGACTGAACACGAAACCATACAGAAAACATGGACAAATTGTGGGGGGGGCGGGGGTGTCGTCTCTTTGTTTGTGTTATTGAGGGGGGAGGAACGGGGGGGGGGGGGGGGGGGGATGTATTTTAAAAAGATTTCCACAAAGATGTGCTTGGCTTGCAGCTTTACTTATCTTTATCTGATTGAAATCAAACCAGATCGAACAGGGCAGGAATCATCGATATGTAAAACTCCTATCATCGTTACTACAGTATTTGAAAATACTCGACACAACATATTCGCAAATTATTTCATCCAACAGGGTTTCTTTCAAAACGCAATCAAAATAATTTCAGTTTGTTAGCAAAATACATACCTCCCACCATTAGTCTGGTGGTCGAAAAAGGAAAGGTTCTGTGCCGGCTGCACACCGGCCATTCGTATTTTACTCATTCCTGCCTTTTAAAGAGTGAAGAAGCTCCGTGGTGCATTCCATGTCATGGCCATCACAATGAACTATTCTTTTAGAGTGTTGGGACTTGCACGATGTGAGACACAAAACATTTTACAGCGGAGTCCATGAAGATCTGTTCAGGGATGTCCCGCCTGAGTGATCCTTCAGTTTTTGAGAGAGATTAACATTTTTCATTGATTTAAGTTTTTACGGAAGAAAGATTTTAACGAAGTTTCTGGTGCGTTTCTAGACGATGTCATTTAAAGAGATGTGTGAAAGGTGGTTTTTTTTTTTTTTAATGACTTGTGAGTTGATTTTAACGTGGTGACAGCCCTGATGTGGCCCTTTGCGTCGGCTGGGCTATAAGCAACATTATCTTATCTTATCTCTCCCATACACACGCACCTGTTCTCCCATTCCTTCCCCCCCCCCGACGTGAACACACACAGAGAACATACTCATTAGCACATGGCATTCTGACACACACATTCCTACATCTACACACACTCGCGTGCGCACACAGCACATGTGCGCGCGCGCACACACACACACCACACACGTACACACAAGTGCGTGTACACACAAGTGCATGTACACACACACACACACAAAACACATCATATACATACGCATACACATACACATACACACACACACACACACACACACACACACACACACATGCACACACAGTCTCTCTCTCTCTCTCTCTCTCTCTCACACACACACACACACACAACACACACACACACACACACACACACACACACACACACACATGTGTTTTACCATCAGGCCAGAACTGTATCAAACACGTTGGCGCTTGTGAATAACATCCTCAAAAACATTTTTATAAATTCCATTTGCATCGACTCTGGCCAGCTGACAATAATCTCCATGTAAATAAATGGGCCTTAGTCGGATACTATTTCCTCATTCGTGGTGTGAAGTTTTCCATTTCACCTATCTTGGTCTGGCTTTACAGACTGTTTATAAAAAGTTTCCTCAAAAGTCTGGCATAACAATGAATAGGACGGGGACACTGAAGAAGAAGTACATGGTATACTTGATAATGTGTATATATGTCAAAAAAGGATACTTCAGATCACAGTTCAATCTTTGTCACCATTGTGACACGAATTAAAAAGAAAAGCTTTAGGCCTACTTTATAATGACTTCAGACATCAGCTTTGTGTACAAGAAATCACAGTGCCCTAAAGAGCACATCTGATTTTATATCTTTACCACGTAGAGCTTGGAGATATGTCTACAAATTTTCAAGGATCTGTAACAATGTGTCATTGATACGCATTTGACCTTTTTTATGTATTGGGATTGATGAAATAATATCTTAAGTCAAGTCAAGTCAAGTCAAGAACACTTTCTTATCTCCAATGAGAAATTAAGAGTGGCCATAAAAACGTGTCTACGGATCTAAATCACAAATCATGAATCACACCCACCCATCCACCAACCCACCCATTCACACACATATTAATGCGCATACATACAAACAAGCTTTCTGAACTGGATCTTATTGAAAGGTCACTTTTGATTCAGGAGTTTGATGGAATTGGGAATGAAGCTGTTTCTAGTTCTGTTTGTTTTGAATTTTGGAAGTTGGAATATTTGCCCAGAGTGTAGAACATTGCAGTTTTTTGAAAGAACATGAGAACTGTTGGCAGCAATGTTCACAGCTTTTTGTGCGACACACCATTTATACAATTTTATCTAGCAGTTCTTGTTTTTTGCCAATAATCTTTCCACATGTATTCACCACTCTGTTTAAAAAAATTTTTGTTTTTCACATTAAGATTCCCAAACCAGCATAGGAAGCCAAAGGATAACACTGATTCTATGAAACAATGATAAAACATATTTAAGATGTCCTTTTTAACAGCGGGAGGACCGAAGTTTCTGAAGACAATACGTTCTAGATTGACATTTTTTGTAGATAATTGAGTATTTGCATTAAGATTCAGCTTATCATCTAAAATAGTACCCAGATACTTACATTCACTTGCATGTTCCAATTTGGTGTTTTGGATATACAAGTGAGGGTCAGGAGCTGGGTTTCTTTGAAAATCAATTACCATCTCCTTTGTCTCACTAACATTCAAATCTACACAGTTCTCTTTGTGCCATGTACAAAAATGTTCCACCTCTTGAAAATAAATGGTATCTGAATGTGACAGGTGACGTCTTCTTAAAAATAGAACCATCTGACTACTTTATCACAGGAGTGACAGAAGGACCAGTACAATCATTTGTATAAAGAGTATAGGGAAGAGAACGGTGCCTCGAGGTGCACCAGTAAATGTGTTCTTGCTGATGAATATTTTGAGTTGACCCGCAAAGTTTGGAGTTTCTTTTCCATAATGTGTGCTTGAATAGTATTAAAAGCTGAGGAGAAATCAATAAACATCATGCGAATAAAAGATCTTTGTTTTCAAGATGTAAATATGCATGGTTTAAAGAGTGATTATTACATCATCTGTACTTCTGTTCTGTTGTATGCAAATTGGTATGGATCACGAAGCTGTTTGACTTGAGGAAGAAGAATCTGAAGGACAAGGCATTCAAAAGATTTCATTGCAAGAGATGTCGATGCAACAGCTTTATAGTCATTCAAAATGCTAGGATTTCTTGTTTTGGGAACAGGACAATATATATTGATTTTGTCCAGACAGAGGGCAACAACTCCACAATTCAAAGATCACGAGAACAACCTACAGAAAACATGACAATTGTCCTGAACATGATTTTAAAAGATTTCCACAAATATTGTCTTGGCTTGCAGCTTTACTTATCTTTATCTTTTTGAACAACATCGAACGCAGAATTCGATATCAACTCCATCTGTTACCCAAGTATTTGAAATACTCGACCACATATTCCAATTTTCACCCATGTTTATTAAAACGCAACTCAAATCTTCAGTTGTTTGCAATCATCCTCTCGCAGATACCTTCCCTTCGGTTATTGCCCT
>CM031612.1:71224298-71226798 GCA_018398815.1 Conus ventricosus | reverse complement strand
ATTGAAGTGTCAACACAGTGGTACTTAGTGTGTGGCACGTGCGGGCGCCCTGGGCCAAATTTGACCGGTGAACAATGTTACCTGATGCACAGCGGTGACAGGCATCCCGTTGACAGGGTGACAGACGACAGTGACCTGGCGATGAAACTGACTACTCCTGTTTTGATATTCTGGAGTTAACGGAGTTTATTTACACAGACAGGACACACGATTTGGCCGTAATTCTTGTTTCTTTGCATTCTGTAACAGTGGTCAGCCCTGATATGGTCCCTTACGGTCGGCTGGGCTGTGAAGGACGTGAAACGAAGAGCACCCGGCCAACGCTTTTCTATGCCCCTGCCCCCAGCTGTCTTGGACTGCGTGGTGTCGGCCTTGGGTCAATCTCATCGTGTGAAAGGTCTGCAGCGGTATACTCCACAGTAGATCTCTGTCCATGATCTCCAGGTGAGTGGCTTGCCCTGCCGTTACATACTGAGAACTGATGTACTCCTGCTGCTCATGTACAAGGGTACCAGCTTTTTATGACGAGGACTGAACAAAAAGATACCCTACACCCCAAGGTGGCAGTGGGACCCGAAAGGAAACGCCCTCGACTGCCAGACCAACCAACCACCGGGAACAAGCCCGTACCTTCGGGTGTTGTCTTTTTCTTGTTTGTTTCTTTTGCTGGTCCCGTCTTCCTCGCCACCTCAGTGGCACTGTACCCCTGCCGCTCATTCCGACCGCCCGTCCACAGCCACAGCCCGGCCCGACCCGCCAGAACCCTTCCTCGCCACCTCAGTGGCACTGTACCCCTGCCGCTCATTCCGACCGCCCGTCCACAGCCACAGCCCGCCCGACCCGCCAGAACCCTTCCTCGCCACCTCAGTGGCACTGTACCCCTGCCGCTCATTCCGACCGCCCGTCCACAGCCACAGCCCGCCCGACCCGCCAGAACCCTTCCTCGCCACCTCAGTGGCACTGTACCCCTGCCGCTCATTCCGACCGCCCGTCCACAGCCACAGCCCGGCCCGACCCGCCAGAACCCTTCCTCGCCACCTCAGTGGCACTGTACCCCTGCCGCTCATTCCGACCGCCCGTCCACAGCCACAGCCCGGCCCGACCCGCCAGAACCCTTCCTCGCCACCTCAGTGGCACTGTACCCCTGCCGCTCATTCCGACCGCCCGTCCACAGCCACAGCCCGGCCGACCCGCCAGAACCCTTCCTCGCCACCTCAGTGGCACTGTACCCCTGCCGCTCATTCCGACCGCCCGGTCCACAGCTACAGCCCGGCCCGACCCGCCAGAACCCTTCCTCGCCACCTCAGTGGCACTGTACCCCTGCCGCTCATTCCGACCGCCCGTCCACAGCCACAGCCCGGCCCGACCCGCCAGAACCCTTCCTCGCCACCTCAGTGGCACTGTACCCCTGCCGCTCATTCCGACCGCCCGTCCACAGCCACAGCCCGGCCCGACCCGCCAGAACCCTTCCTCGCCACCTCAGTGGCACTGTACCCCTGCCGCTCATTCCGACCGCCCGTCCACAGCTACAGCCCGGCCCGACCCGCCAGAACCCTTCCTCGCCACCTCAGTGGCACTGTAACCCCTGCCGCTCATTCCGACCGCCCGTCCACAGCCACAGCCCGGCCCGACCCGCCAGAACCCTTCCTCGCCACCTCAGTGGCACTGTACCCCTGCCGCTCATTCCGACCGCCCGTCCACAGCCACAGCCCGGCCCGACCCGCCAGAACCCTTCCTCGCCACCTCAGTGGCACTGTACCCCTGCCGCTCATTCCGACCGCCCGTCCACAGCCACAGCCCGGCCCGACCCGCCAGAACCCTTCCTCGCCACCTCAGTGGCACTGTACCCCTGCCGCTCATTCCGACCGCCCGTCCACAGCCACAGCCCGGCCCGACCCGCCAGAAACCCTTCCTCGCCACCTCAGTGGCACTGTACCCCTGCCGCTCATTCCGACCGCCCGTCCACAGCCACAGCCCGGCCCGACCCGCCAGAACCCTTCCTCGCCACCTCAGTGGCACTGTACCCCTGCCGCTCATTCCGACCGCCCGTCCACAGCCACAGCCCGGCCCGACCCGCCAGAACCCTTCCTCGCCACCTCAGTGGCACTGTACCCCTGCCGCTCATTCCGACCGCCCGTCCACAGCCACAGCCCGGCCCGACCCGCCAGAACCCTTCCTCGCCACCTCAGTGGCACTGTAACCCCTGCCGCTCATTCCGACCGCCCGTCCACAGCCACAGCCCGGCCCGACCCGCCAGAACCCTTCCTCGCCACCTCAGTGGCACTGTACCCCTGCCGCTCATTCCGACCGCCCGTCCACAGCCACAGCCCGGCCCGACCCGCCAGAACCCTTCCTCGCCACCTCAGTGGCACTGTACCCCTGCCGCTCATTCCGACCGCCCGTCCACAGCCACAGCCCGGCCCGACCCGCCAGAACCCTTCCTCGCCACCTCAGTGCCACTGTACCCCTGCCGCTCATTCCGACCGCCCGTCCACAGCCA
>CM031612.1:71194298-71216798 GCA_018398815.1 Conus ventricosus | reverse complement strand
ATTTATTTGACAAGTCAAACACTGACGAGTTGCATCATAAGGACACGGATTTATTTGACAAGTCAAACACTGACGAGTTGCATCATAAGGACACGGATTTATTTGACAAGTCAAACACTGACGAGTTGCATCATGGAGATGACATCGAGACTGAGAAATGGAAAGGAATAACAGATATAGCTGGATTTTCCCATGTAAATCCCATTTCCAACAGATATGCTTCAGCTGTGATAAGCACGTGCTCTTAAAACGACTCGTCAAGCTCAGGTTGAGAACGTTTGATCTAAATGCAAAATAAATGATGATTCGAAACGGATGCTTCCACAGAGTCTCCCAAACTAATGCGTGGTACGGTCTCCATGATGTGTCATATCGTTTGCTGCAATAGGAACAAATAACTGCACACAAAAAAGCTGACATTGTTTGATGTAAAAAAAAAAAAAAAAAAAAGAAAATCCAAGAAAAGGCCCTGAGCATCATTTGATTGCCAGATAATAATGATTGTTCTTTTATCGCACCCAAAATGTGTTCCAGACCCGGAGGGATTAAGAGAAGAAAAAAAAGGGGGAAAAAAAGAAGAAGGCAGCGGAAGACACAATGTCTGGTACTGATACAGCGCATGAAGGATTCTAAACAAGTTGTCGTGTGTGCGCCAGAAAGAAATTCGGGAGAACCCATAGCTGGCACTGACACCGTGCTACAGGCAGTCTACAGAATGATCGTGTCAGCCTCATCCTCTTCCCCACGTACCCCTCCTTCCGTCTTCTTCCGCTTCCCCGCCTCCCCCTAACCCCCCCCCCCCCCCCCCCCGATCCCCCTCCCCTTCCTTTATCCCCTGTTTCTCTTCTTTACATGTGCTTGTATTATTACTTACTTAGACTTAGATGCTCCCGCGTCTTGCGACGCATGAGGCAGTCAAGGCGCGCCACTGTGCACGGTGCTTGTATTACGATTTCCCTTTTTTTGGAAGGCATTAAAAATTATTATTTATTATTAAAAAAAAAAGAAAGTGACCATAAGAACAGAAGGGAGAACGCAGACCTGGATTGTTGGTTTCACACAGTATTTGAAGGATTCTGAACAGACTTAGTTTGAGCCAGAGGAAAGTCGGCAAGAACGCAGACTTGGACTGCTGGTATTCCTTCAGTGTTTCAGTGTGATCCGGAAGGAAACTGGGGAGAAAGCACACCTAGACTGCCTGCTCTGATGGTGTTTCAGGTAGTCTACATAGTTTTAGTATCAGCCAGAATGACACGGGTTTAATAGCAGCCGGAAGGGAAATGGGTAAAATGCAAACCTGGATTGCTGGTACTTACACAATGTTTTTTAAGTATCCAGCATGGTTTTAGTGTTGGTACTTACACAGTGTTTTTTTAAGTATCCAGCATGGTTTTTAGTGTTGGTACTTACACAGTTTTTTTAAGAATCCAGCATGGTTTTAGTGCTAGTACTTACACAGTGTTTTTAAATATGCAACACTGTTTTAGTGTTGGTACTTTTACAGTGTTTTGTAAGTATCCCAACATGGTTTTAGTGCTGGTACTATACAATGTTTTTTATGTATCCAACATGGTTTTAGTGCTGGTACTTACACACAGTGTTTTTTAAGTGTCCAACATGGTTTTAGTGCTGGTACTTACACAGTGGGTTTTTTTTTAAGTATCCAACATAGTTTTAGTGCTGGTACTTATATTGTGTTTTGAATATCCCACATGGTTTTAGTGTGAACCAGGACATGGGGGAGAACGCAGATCTTGATTACGTGGTGTTAAATAAAGCGTTTTCCTGCACTCCAATAGCTTAAGTTTGAGTCGAAGGAAGAATGCAGACCTGAGAAGTAAACTGGGGGAGAACGCAGGCTCTGCCGCAGTCAAACAGATCCTTGAATTATTGAGGTAGGTGTACCGAGAAAAGACGAAAAAGAAAACGATGGCCTGACAAGATTGCAGAATGAGAGGGCAACCGCTCGCACACCCCCAGGCCTTGGCATGAAAGGGCAACCGATCGCACACCCCCAGGCCTTGGCATGAGAGGGCAACCGATCGCACACCCCCAGGCCTTGGCATGAGAGGGCAACCGCTCGCACCCCCCCCCCCCCCCCCCGGCCTTGGCATGAGAGGGCAACTTATCGCACACCCCCAGGCCTTGCCATGAGAGGGCAACTTATCACACACCCGCAGGCCTTGCCATGAGAGGGCAACTTATCGCACACACCCAGGCCTTGCCATGAGAGGGCAACTTATCACACACCCGCAGGCCTTGCCATGAGAGGGCAACTTATCGCACACACCCAGGCCTTGCCATGAGAGGGCAACTTATCGCACACCCCCAGGCCTAGGCATGAGAGGGCAACTTATCCACACCCCCAGGCCTTGCATGAGAGGGCAACTTATCGCACACCCCCCAGGCCTTGCCATGAAGGGCAGCTTATCGCACACCCCCAGGCCTTGCCATGAGAGGGCAACTTATCGCACACACCCAGGCCTTGCCATGAGAGGGCAACTTATCGCACACCCCCAGGCCTTGCCATGAGAGGGCAACCGACCGCCACACCCCCAGGCCTTGGCATGAAAGGGCAACCGACCGCACACCCCCAGGCCTTGCCATGAGAGGGCAACCGCTCGCCCACCCCCAGGCCTTGCCATGAGAGGGCAACCGATCGCCCACCCCCCAGGCCTTGCCATGAGAGGGCAACCGATCGCCCACCACCCAGGCCTTGGTATGAGAGGGCAACCGATGGCACACCCCCAGGCCTTGCCATGAGAGGGCAACCGCTCGCCCACCCCCAGGCCTTGGCATGAGAGGGCAACCGATCGCACAACCCCAGGCCTTGGTATGAGAGGGCAACCGATCGCACACACCCCAGGCCTTGGCATAAGAGGGCAACTTATCGCACACAACCCAGGCCTTGCCATGAGAGGGCAACCGCTCGCACACCCCAGGCCCTGGCATGAGAGGGCAACCGATCGCACAACCCCAGGCCCTGGCATACAGAGGTGAAGGAGCCTGAAGGGGTTTCCTCTCTGAAGGCTTTCAGCTGTCAAGCTGTCCCTGGTGTTGTGTCAGTGTTCACTTACTACCTATCCCGGAGTCTTGAAGACCGTTGAGGCGCCACAGAAGACGTCGCAATCAGCTTTCCTCCACTCCTACGTGTTCTCAGACGCTCTTAGGCAGTTGCTGAGAGTGAGGCCAGTCCATGCACTGATGTTGTCCTCCCATCTCTTTCTCTACCATCATCTCCTCCTACCTCCTCTCACTGTTCTTTGTAGAATGGTTTGGGCAAGTCCTGTTGATCTTGATACATGACCAAACCATCTCATTTTCCTTCTTTTCATTGTGGACGACAGATCTTCGAATGGTCCAATGGCTTGCCTTACTCTCGTCTGGACCTCCAAGTTGGTCAAGTAGTCTTTGTATGAGATGCCATGGTATCTTGCCTCCACCAAATACCGCGGCGTCTCTTTGGTTTTCGGTCAGTACGATGACGCCGAAACAACTACACTCTTTGAAACGAAAAATCACTGTGCCTCCGGACCTCACTGTGCCTCCGGACCTCACTATGCCTCCGGACCTCACTGTGCCTCCGGACCTCACTATGCCTCCGGACCTCACTGTGCCTCCGGACCTCACTATGCCTCCGGACCTCACTGTGCCTCCGGACCTCACTATGCCTCCGGACGAAACGAAACAAACAAATGAGGAAACAAACACGACGCGTTCCGCCCTCTTCGCTCTTCTTCTTTACATGATGCGTTCCGCCCTCTTCGCTCTTCTTCTTTACACGACGCGTTCCGCCCTCTTCGCTCTTCTTCTTTACACGACGCGTTCCGCCCTCTTCGCTCTTCTTCTTTACACGACGCGTTCCGCCCTCTTCGCTCTTCTTCTTTACACGACGCGTTCCGCCCTCTTCGCTCTTCTTCTTTACACGACGCGTTCCGCCCTCTTCGCTCTTCTTCTTTACACGATGCGTTCCGCCCTCTTCGCTCTTCTTCTTTACACGACGCGTTCCGCCCTCTTCGCTCTTCTTCTTTACACGATGCGTTCCACCCTCTTCGCTCTTCTTCTTTACACGACGCGTTCCGCCCTCTTCGCTCTTCTTCTTTACATGATGCGTTCCGCCCTCTTCGCTCTTCTTCTTTACACGACGCGTTCCGCCCTCTTCGCTCTTCTTCTATACATGACGCGTTCCGCCCTCTTCGCTCTTCTTCTTTACACGACGCGTTCCGCCCTCTTCGCTCTTCTTCTTTACACGACGCGTTCCGCCCTCTTTGCTCTTCTTCTTTACACGACGCGTTCCGCCCTCTTCGCTCTTCTTCTTTACACGATGCGTTCCGCCCTCTTCGCTCTTCTTCTTTACACGACGCGTTCCGCCCTCTTCGCTCTTCTTCTTTACACGATGCGTTCCGCCCTCTTCGCTCTTCTTCTTTACACGACGCGTTCCGCCCTCTTCGCTCTTCTTCTTTACATGATGCATTCCACCCTCTTCGCTCTTCTTCTTTACACGACGCGTTCCGCCCTCTTCGCTCTTCTTCTTTACACGACGCGTTCCGCCCTCTTCGCTCTTCTTCTTTACACGACGCGTTCCGCCCTCTTCGCTCTTCTTCTTTACATGATGCGTTCCGCCCTCTTCGCTCTTCTTCTTACACGACGCGTTCCGCCCTCTTCGCTCTTCTTCTTTACACGACGCGTTCCGCCCTCTTCGCTCTTCTTCTTTACATGATGCGTTCCGCCCTCTTCGCTCTTCTTCTTTACACGACGCATTCCGCCCTCTTCGCTCTTCTTCTTTCGCCTTGCTGAGTCATTTTCCACTAAGTTTGTGTCTCTTTCCTTAGTTTGAAGCTACGAAACTCATGTCAACGAAACTGGAAGCACAGATGAAATGGGCATACGCATTCACCCGTGACATTCTCCGACCACGAGAGGGATCCAGTGTCTGTTCCTGTCAGACTATGACACATGTGCTGATTGTCAGACTACGACACATGTGCTAATGCCAGACTACGACACATGTGCTGATGTCAGACTACGACACATGTGCTATTGTCAGACTACGACACATGTGCCAGTGTCAGACTACGACACATGTGCTAATGTCAGACTACGACACATGTACCAATGCCAGACTACGACACATGTGCTAATGTCAGACTACGACACATGTGCTATTGTCAGACTACGACACATGTGCCAGTGTCAGACTACGACACATGTGCTAATGTCAGACTACGACACATGTGCTAATGTCAGACTACGACACATGTGCTAATGTCAGACTACGACACATGTGCTAATGCCAGACTACGACACATGAGCTAATGTCAGACTGCGACACATGTGCTAATATCAGACTACGACACGTGTGCTAATGTCAGACTACGACACATGTGCTAATATCAGACTGCGACACATGTGCTAATATCAGACTACGACACATGTGCTAATGTCAGACTACGACACATGTGCTAATGCCAGACTACGACACATGTGCTAATGTCAGACTGCGACACATGTGCCAGTGTCAGACTACGACACATGTGCTAATGTTCAAGGACAATATGAACGTACCATAAACGATTTAATAATTGCCTGTGAAGGTCTATATTTTCATGGATTACTAAAACTTTGTGCTGTTATGAACTTTGACATTTCGCTTTTTTTCCTGTCCTATTGCAACAAAATACATGGAAAATAACAATGTAAATCCGTGTGAGTTTTATTACTTTCCATGGCGGAAAAAATGTGTAGAATTTGACGCTGAGATCAAAGGAATTTTCTACTTTCTTGTAACAGGGGCTGTTTTAGTAAAAAGATAGCCAAATAAAAAAATGTCATCTCTCTCTCTCTCTCTCTCTCTCTCTCTCTCTCTCTCTCTCTCTCCTCTCTCTCACTCTCTCTCTCTCCTCTCCTCTCTCTCTCACCCTCTCTCTCTCTCTCTCTCTCTCTCTCATCTCTCTCTCTCTCGTAACAACAATAATCTTCTCTGGAGGTCAGAAAAAAGAGAAGCGGTTGAACATTGCCTTTCTCTCTAGAGAACAGTAAAAGGCCGACTCTGGGCCACTTGCTTCACCACCGAGTTTTTGGGCGAAAGTGGCCTAAAAGCCGCCTATTCCTGTTCTCTGACAAGTAACCAAAAAATAACGACCCTACAAACAAATATACTGTGTAGGGTTATCCGTTTTCAATACTAATTTACTAAAGTTTTTAATTTCGTTTTTGTTAATCCTATGTTTTTCCTGCATTTTTCAATAAAACATTTTCGCGCAAACATCTTCAAATGAGTCCCCTTCTTTCATTGAAAAAAAACTACAGTTTTAACTGTTCTCTAAAGTTTTTTAAAAAACTAGTTTATTTTTGACAAAAAATCCACACATTACCCCAGCTGTTTCCATGAAAGCTAGTTTTGAAAAAGCGTTTCTTTTTTTTAAACAATGTTTTTTTTCTGCCAAACGTCATCTTAATAAATATGTCTGCGTTCCTTCAAACAGTTAAAAAACCCCTTTTCTAAACCTCACTCAGTTTTATTGCTGGGATTAACTAAATAAGTAAATCATCTGTCCATATAAACCTTCTATCATGAATCTTTGTTCCTTTAAGTTTTGGCCCAGAAAACCACAAATTTTAAAATTATAACGATAAATGTTTGAAAAACAGGTGGGGATAAAATTTTTTTTTCCAAACCGTCTGCCCCAAAAATCAATGGCAATGAGGATTTTTTTGTTAAAGTTTAACTGCTCCATTTTTTATAGCGAATTTAATCTAACCATTATTTTTTTTATAACTCTCTGTAAAAACTTGTTCAGTATAAAAAAAACCCCTCCGGTAAATGTGAAGATTAACCCAAATTTGTTCTGTAGATTTTTCATTTAAGTCAACATTGTTTTTTGTTGCTTGTTGTTATGATTTAAACCTCGCCTTGTGAAGAACGACGACAAACGTTAAGGCGTTTAACTCTAAGTTTTCCCCAGAAATTTTTATTCCTTTAAAGGTCCACTAACGCCCCCCCAAAACCCCATCCCCTCCACATTTTTAAAGACAGAAATTTAAAAATTCATTGTGAAGGGGCTCCTAATTTTCGTTGGGAAAAGAACTGAAATTTTTTGTAGAAGTTTTTTTTAAACTGTTTTTTTTCTGTGGGGTGTACGTTTTTCCCCATACGGCGTTATTTCAATCTTTTTTCCGATATTGTCGTCTGGCATAAACTTACATTAAAGGGCCAGATTTGAATGCTTTCTGAAACTTTTTGACGGCTAAAATATGAAATGGCTTAAAATTTCAAATTTTATTTCCCATTCTAAATAGGGTTTAAGTGCCATTGAGGTCGGGTTTTCGAACTATTTTTTTCTATGCCAACATTATTTGTTTCTAGATTGCGCAGCGTTTTTTTTTAGAAACTTTTTACTGTCCCCAAAACCTCTTTGCGTTTAAAATCACCATCTTTATGACTCAAAACCCATACAAAGTGCCATCTCACCTTTCTTTAAAAAAGTCCGCAACGTCGCAATCTTTTAATTCAAAAAGTTATACACCTCACGGCGCAAATGAAACCCCTGGTTCTTCTGGCCCACGCGACATTTTTTAGAACGACTTTATTTTTTTTCCCAAAAAAATTGTAGGTTTCACTTTCACAACTTTCCCCCCTTTGTCTTTGATTTTTTATTAAATGACCCGACCCCCCCACAAACTAACCCTTTAAACTTAAATTAGGGAATTGTATAATTTCAAAAATGCAATATGCACTTTCCCTGACGGAGAGCTTTAAAAAACAGTGAGGCCTTCCATCATATAATTTTCATCATGCTCAGCTATCCAAATGAAATAAGAAATGAATGTAATGAAGATCGAGCGGGTTTTCCCCCTTAATATTTTTTGGTTGGTGTAACTCTAAATATAAATTTGTTACTGTAAAGCCTAACATTCAGCTGCTTTTTATCAAAATAAAACCCTCCTTTTCTTCGGGTTTAAATTTTAAAACATTGTTTTAGTTTTGCTTTGTTAAGTTTGAGAAAAATGTCAAAGTTCTCATTGCTTCTTTTAGTGAGCAAAAACCGTAAAAAACCACAGGTTTGTTAACTGGCTAATTTGGGGGGCCCCCGTTGTCAATTTTTAAAACCTTATTATTCTCCGGGTTTTCATTTAAATTTTAAACCATACGACTTTGTAAAAAAATTCTGATGCCCATTTTGGCCCGCATTCGTTACAATAGCTTTCTAAAAACAAAGGGGCGGTCTTGGGTTTGTTATTGTTAAAAAATTTTTTTAAAACGAAATAAAAATATGCATTCAAAAATACGGGCCAAATATTCTTTTGGGGGCCCACTACAATTTTAAAAAAATATAGCAACGATACTCTTGACTTTGCTGTGACCCAGCTGCCTCTTTTCAAAAAAGGTGAGTACTCCATTGAAGAGTTCTTTAAACCCCCCTATGAAAACGACCACATCAAGAAAGCGTGGTTTAGTCTCCCATCATTTTATCAAACCATTTTAAAATTGCTGGGTTTTTGGGCACAATGGGGGTGGAGTGTCGTATGCTGATCATTTAAATCCCATGATCCTTTTGGTAGGTCAGTGTAAAATTTTTTTTATTACCCTTTAGACGTATTTTGACTGAAATGCAAACGCCTTTCCCTTTACAAACCGTTTTTAAACCATTCAGCAACAAATAGACAGAAGGCTTTTTAAAGGATCTGTAACGAAATTTAAAATTAAAATCAAAACAGCCTTTAGACAAAAGTTGGATCTTAAATCATGGCCCAGGCGGACCTTTTTTTCGGGGGAAAAAGCCAGAAAGTTTTAAATATGACTGGCACCTCCTTTAAATCTTTCTTTTTTGGCCAATGTTGGCCCGGGTCCCTACGCAAAAGGGATAAAACGCATGGACAACATTTATCTTAGAACTTTTAAGGGCCTAAATAGGGGGGGAAAAGAACGAATAAACGACTCTATTTGTTTACGTTTGGTGTTTTGCTAGGTTCGCAAGCACACAAGATCGAGCAAAACGATCCTTTACTGGCTTTGATGCACAAAAACAATCTTAGCAAATTTTGAGGACGCCCTTTAAATTTTAAGTTTATTTACCTTTTAAGTATTTAAAGGGACCAACATGTTTTACAATAGCAAGATCGAAAAGTAGACTTTCTGTTGGGAGGTTTATCATGCTGCCTTCTGACCTCAAATAGATAGGTCAAAATTAAAATATAATAAGAAATTTTATAGCAGGCAATGAACAAAGGTTGGGAAAAACGACATAAATTTTTGAGCCAGTAATATTACAAACAATAAAAGAACACCCAAATTTAAGTCATCCATCCCCCAGTCCAAACCCCAAAAAATCATTTAAGACCAGACCATGAAAAGAAAAGACAAACGCTTGTTCTTGGATTAAAGGCAAGGTTTTTTCCCCTTTTTTTTTTAAAAGAGTAAAAACCCAAAATTAAAGAAATAATGCCCCTAAGTCTCGGGCCATAAACCAAATACTTTTCTTCATAGACAAAAGCCCGCTGACAATACTCCCCCAAAATTCCCCGGTAAAGCTCTTTAAAATTTATGGCAATTTTTTTAAAAACCCGCAAAATGATCAAGCTTTTTTTTACCCCGATTTATAGGGGGCGATGGGGGGCGATGGTGGGGGAGTTGAACTTTGATCACCGCCGCCTGTATACCAACACCCGTGTACTTTTTGCAAATTAAGGCTGTTATAAAACCCTTTCAATTGACTCCGTGTCCTAAAAGTGTTCTATTCGTTCCTAGTGTCTGCTTCATATAAAATTTTTTTTGATTTGTTTCTCTTATTCTATTCATTTAGTTGTAATTGGTCCGGTTAGTGTTAGCCTTTAGCTTGCTGCTTTCTTTTCAAGATCTTTTTGTCTTTGGGGTTTTTCTTTCTTTAATACATCCTAAGTGGGGGTCCCCCCTCAACAGTTTTTCTTTTCTCTTTTTATATGCCCCTCTTTTTCACCTAGTTTTTCTAAAATTGTTTTTTAATTTGCCTTTTGATGGGTTTTTAAAAGCATGATCAAGGGGCCGTTTTTCTCCATGGTAGCGGCGGTCGTGTATATCTTTAATGCTGTTTCTTTTGAAAAATGGTTTTTCTTCATGCATTTATTTTTCCATCTGCCGATTTATTTTTTTCTTCAAGTTCCATGTTTTTTATTTGGTTAGCTGTTGGGAGTTCTTGTAGTGTGTTTTGAAGTTTAGCAACTGCCTCCGCCCTTAATTTTGGTCTAACAAGACCAAGGCGATTTTGATCTTTCACACTGAGTCTTTGTATAATTGTACTCTTGGCTAAAAACTTGGATGGGTCGGGTTTAGTTGTAAGCCGAACAAGTTGCCCTTGATCGTTTTTTACAGACAAATGATCATCTTTTAATTCAAAATCATTTGGGTCTATAAATTCGGGAGGTTCTTGACCTAAACTTTCGTAAAATGATTTAACCTTACTTTCTGTTAATTCATGCCGCATTGAGAGCGCTGAGCGATGCCGTGTCAAAGGGATCATTTCACTCATGTCGTCTCCAGGATCAAAAACATCATAATCTTCTGCATCTTCAATGCCTGCCATGTTTTAAATAATTAATTAATTTTTTATTTTGCTTTATAAAAAAATGTCACAAGCACATGGCTCGATTCTTAACCCGCATAGAAGTCTGAAAGAACCCTTTGGCGTGAAGGGAAATAAGCGGACTATTACTGTTCCAAATAATCCATCTACTATTGATGCAGATCAAATTCTTACTGTCAAATTTCCAGACCTAGGAGCAAATGACGTGATTGTGCCAGGCTCTGCGCGTCTTACTTTCAAAATAGCGCTCGCTTCAACAACAGACCCAAACAGGACAGTTGTACAGAATCTGGGGCGGGCAATCGTTAAGAAAATTTCTATAAAACTTGAGGGGCAAGAAATATTTTCTTTACACAATGCAGACATATTTTTAACCTATTCTGATCTATGGCTAACGGGACTGAAAGGGCTGACTTTGCGTTTCAAGGAATAGAAAATGAAGAAGCACTAAAACAATAGAATAGGTGCCGCAGATACTAAAGACGGCAAAAAGTATGTGGCTGTAAATTTTGCGTTTGGAAATCGCTTTTCCATTCCCTTAGATTTTGAGTTGTTAAAAGCGCATGCGCCATACTTTCAAGGAGCATTAAAAGACAGATTGTCATATGAACTAACTTTTAAAAGATTAAAAAAGGGGTTTTAAACCCAAATCAACAGACACCGAAGCAAAGTACAGCATTTTTTTGAATCTCGTTAGAGTTTGCGTTTTTAAAGAAACCCCAAAATTTACCCAAGGCTGATTGAGAAAACAATATCATTTTCAAAATTTGCAATATATTACGAAAGAGTAAATTAATCATGCAACATACCCCAAAAGCGGGCCGGGAATTTTTTTGGGAAATTTTTTATTTTTAAGCGTCTCGGGAAAGATCCTTAAAGGTTTTTTTATTGCTGTGTGAAGTGAAGAACCATTCAAAAGAGGAATTTAAAAAAATTTTTTTAAAATCCAAAAAAAACGAAAGTAAAATTTTCGTTTTGAGGGAAAGTCCAACCCAAAATTTCAATGCTAGCGGGCTTAAACCTTATCAGCATTTTGATAAAATTTAAAAAAAAAGGGTTTGGAGTGGGAGGTGTGAAAACCCAAAACATTTGCCCTTTGGGGAAAAAAAGATTTTAAAACCTTCACAGGTAAGACTTGATGATTATTTAAAAAACAAAAATGGGTTTTTGGGTTTGCCCAAAGGGTCAACAGAGGATAATCATTTACAGGGAAAAGCGGGAGAACTGTGAAGACGTAAAAAACCATTCAAATTGAAAAAGAAGAAGAAGCTGAAAAACCGCTTAAAATGTCATTTGTTTTTTTTATATATCGCGGGCTGAATATTAAAAAAAAAAGGGGGGAAAAAAACCAGATTAAAACCTGTGTATACTAAATTTTTTTTTCATTTTAAAAAACATGTCTTTAAACATTATCCAAATTTTCCTACAGCGCCGCCAAGAGAAGAGATAGAGGAAATTTTTTGCTGATAGAAACCCCTGAAGTAAAAGCCTTTTTTTTAAAACAAACTTTACACAAATGCAACAAAAACTAGAGCAAGCCCTTTTTAAAAAATCCCAGCAAAACCAAACGAGGTATTCTGCTGTTTTTAAAATGTGTTACTTATTTTTAACGGGGGGCATCGCCCAAAAAGTGCTCTTTCAGCGGGAAACGAGTGTTGGTCTCTTAGCAAGGGGCATAAGGCGCACCCGCGGGTTTTTCCTCTGGCGGTTTGTCTTTAGCCCCTGGGCCTGTGTTCATTAGTTTAAAGTGCTGCAAGAAAAAAATTAAAAAACAAAAACCCCCAAAAAGCACACAGCTATGGTTAAACTAATAAGGGGCTAAACTTAGCTCGAAAAAACTGAAAAATAAATAAAGCCTTTTTTAAATCAAACATAAACGGATGAAAATTTAATCGTTTACGGGCCCCGATTTTGATACTAAAAAAAGACAAAAGTTTGATCTTAAAAGAAAGGCGGGGGACAAGTTTTTATAAACAGCCAGCCCCCCGAGCAGAAAAAAAAAGGAAATGCTTAAAAAAAGTAAACGAGACATTAACCCTCTTTCCCCAAAACAGCTCACATTAAAAAACCCCAAAGGGTGTTTTTACTTTAGTTTATGAGTCCAAGCGCAAAAAGACCGCGATATTAAATTTGATTAAGTTTTTTTTTTAATTTTAAAAATAAATATTTTGGCTTAGAAAAGAAAGACCCCCTGGCAAAGATATATGAAGGACAAGACAAATTTTTTTTAAAGGAATGCTTGGGGAAAGAGCGTTTATCAAGACACTGAAGAAAAAAGATTTGGGAAGTCATTGACCCAACAAAACGTCCAGGCAAGGGTTGTTCATGAAATTTTCTCAAGTTCCGGGTAAACTAAAAATAGACCCGCCATTTTAAAGAAAAAGTTAGCTGTTTTAATCGACTATGTAACAATAAATGAAGAAAATTGGGAAAGTCTGGGTTCAACTAAACAGCAGCCTTTCTTTCTCTAACGCCCTTAAAACCCCCCTTTTTTGGGGCAGACGAATGCTTACAAAAATTTTGGGACGCTGGGGCTGAAAAAAACCCAAAAATTGAGAGGTTGGTTGGGTCAGGGGGCGAAGTCTTAGAGTTTGGGAAAAAAAAGGCTAAGTATGCACCGATTGTAGGCAAGGTTTTCATTCCGCTACCTCGGGATTTTGGTTTTTAAAAGGGGACCCAGTTTTAAAAACATAAAAAAACCAGACGAAAAATTGTTTCATGTGGTCGTTCTTGCAAGGCTGCATAAAGTCCCCAAACACGAAAGAGAAAAGTGACTAACTATCGGCAATACCCCAAAGTCTTAATTTAAATTTGGAATATTTTTCCCTGTTGTGAAAGCCCAAAATTTGACATTTTTGAAAAACCCCAAAAAAAAACCAAATAACTTTTTAATGTAAAACACAGGGATGAAAAAAAAAATTTTGGCGCCAATTAAAGTGTCCAAGAACAGTCCAAAATAGGCAAAACCAGCCAAAAGTCATGTGGATTTTACTCCAAATTTTTTTTCCGCCAGCAGGGCTGCCCCTTACACATTGATTCAAAAAATGAGTAGACTAATGCAGCATACTTCCAAAGGAAATGAACTAAAAAAGGGAATTTGTAGAAAATTTTTTTAAAAAAGAATTCCAACCGCTCAACCCGGCTTTGAAATATAAAACATTGTAAAAGTTCGTAGACTGTAAGACAGAACTAACTACGCCCCCGCCAGGATCTAAAGTTAGTTTTAAGAAGGGAAAACCCGGCTGCAAAACAAGCCCCATACTTTTTTTTTCGCGGGACTTCGAACATTCATTGTTCCTTAAAAAGGGGCCAAAGCCCACAAAAACTTCAAAAAAACAGTTTTTTTTTAAAAAAAGGGAAATCTTTCAGATTTGTTCATTTGTTTTTTTTATTTTTGGGTTTGGATGGGCTTTTATTCAGAGCCAAAATTTTATATAGGGGGGGGCCAATGCTCCCAAAAATTTTCTTAGAACGCATGAAGAAAGTGCGAAAATGACTTTTTCTTTTAACCTAAACTTTTTCCTGAAATCATAATGACGCCTAAAGACCAAAAAAACCCCAGTATGACTCACCCAGGGCATTTTTTTGGGAAATTTGGGGTTTTTAGAGCAAAACCCCAAAAAAAGAGTGAAAAACCCCACAGAAAAGGCCCATGATCACATTATTGGGGGGTTTTTAGAGGTGCGGGGCGCACAATAAATGCAATCTTCAACTAAATTTTTGACCCAAAAGACATGGAAGCTGCCTGAATTCTTTCAAAACTTGGGGGGTTATGACTCTAAATTAATGCAAGCAGAAACCCAAGCCCTTCAGGGTGCATCCCTTGCACAGTCCTTCAGAAAAGTACATGTTTTTCATTTTAAAAATAACATTTTCTTTCTACGACTCTTTTAAAGCAATGAGGGGCCCCTCTTTAGAGGCACTGGCTAGGCCCTTAAAGTCCTGCCCAATAAGGGAAAGGGAATATTTTGCCCCAAAACCTTGTTAAAAAAAGGGGGTTTATCCTTATGATACTTAACAGTTGGGAAAGGTTTATAAGATCATTTCCCCGCCTAAGGCCGTTCTTTTCAAAGCCCTTAAAGGGGAAAAGGACACCCACGATTTAAATTACCAAAAATGCTCAAGTTTGCGTGGCAGAAGTTGGGAGTGTAAAACGGGGGGGAGACATAAATTAAATCCAAACCTTAATGGAAATTTTATGTTTTTTTTGGCAGACGTCTTTGAAAATTATAAAAAGGGCCCTGCATAAAAACATTATGCCTAGATCCTGCCCCTTTTAAAATTTCTGCCCCGGGAGGGATTTGGGGACGCTTTCTTAATTTTTACGGAGTACAGATTGATTTTTTGTCTGCCCCTCCCAAATGTTTTCAGTGATGAAAAGGGGTTGCGTGGAGGAATTAGAAAAGGGTCGAATCATTACTTTTAAAGAAAAAACAAAAAATTTACTTAAAACAACAAATGACCCGAGAAAAAAGGTTTAAAATTCTTATTTTATTTATTTTTGCAAACAATCTGTAGGGTTTGGGGGCAATGGCGAAAATTAAATTTCCGTTACGAAACCCCTTTGAAATTACAAAGGTCCCGAATAATATTCAAAAAGCATTAAAGGGGTTTGGGGCATTTTGAAGACTAAATCAACAGGGGGTTTTTCATTTTTGAAGTTGATTTAAAAATTTTTCCTCATAACTAAATGACCTGCATAATGACTACCCTTTTCAGCAAAATTTCTAAAGTTTGAATCCAAGAGAGCCCCCAAAAACCTGTGCCAAATTTTTTCGAGCAAAAAAAATTATGTCTGAAAATTACAAAATTCTATTTTTTTAAATTTTAAGACCCCCGGTTTTTAAATTTTACAGCATTTTTCATCTTTAAAAATTGTTTCGATCAAGAACAGTTCATAAAACCCATACATCATAAAGGGAACACTGCCCTTTCAGAACTAAATCCACCAAGATGCTTCAAAAAAAAAGATTTTTTTCCAAGCTGAAGAACAACAGCTTTTTTGGGAAAAGCTATGGAGAATCCCAAAAGCGCAAAGATGTCAAAATTAGTCACCAGAGAGAACAAAGGGGAATTTAAGCTACTTAAAAACCTAATTACCCGGACTTCAGAAGATTTCATGATAAATTTTTGGCATAATGAGAAAAAAAAAAAAAAGTAAAATTTAGAAAAACCTGTATTTTTTGGGGTTTTACTGTTTTAGAATTTTAAAAGCTTTTGTGTTAAATTTTTCTTTTTTACTATTTTTAACCCCTCGAAATCCTGAGCCCAGAGTGTTTTTAACACAGTTTCCAGCAGTTTTGTTATAGATACCCTACTAAAAAGACACCCTTAAAAAACCATGGAAACCGAAGGGGCCCTAAAGGGCATGCGGGATGGTACGACACGTCCCGATTATCCAAAAAGTTTCCCCGCCTTTACATTCAAAATTCCTAACAAAAAGGTTTTTTGGGAAAAGATGAGGGGATAAATTTAAATCGGGGAAAGGTGATCAGGAGTATGGGGGGTTAAGGTAAAAATAAACAGTTTTTCGACCCAGGAAAAAAATCATTAAGAAAGCAAAGGAATTTCTCGCAGCGTTGTCCCGGTAAAAAACATATCCATGACAACTAAAAAAGAAGCATTTTTTGGAAATAAGACTTTTCATCGGGACAAGGGAAAACTGCGTCTAATCTACATGAGATCAACACAACAGTTGAAAAAAGAAGCCGTTGGGATAGAACAAAACACAAAACGGTGTTTTTTAATCCAGAGTTTTCATATGCAATGGGAAAAATGGGGGGAAACCCGAAAATTTAAAATTTAAAGGGGAAACTGTGTCGGGCGGAATTTTTCTGCAGTTTTTTTTTTCACAAAAGATTTTTAAAGGAGCGGGTTGTTTTTTTTTGTGCCATTTTTTCGTAAAATTAAAACCCCCGGGGGGGATTCATCTTTACAATTTTTTTTTTTTTATATGGGTAAAACACCCAAATGGTGGGGTTTGCCCTGATGGGGAGTGCCCCCCTTCTGCCCCCCCGGTAATAAAGGTCCCTTTAAATTTAAAACCCAAATGAAAAAATTTTGCCGGAGAAGACTCTCCTTCAAAAAACTTTTTATTGTTTTTTTTTTAAATTGTTGTACGGGTTTTTACCCCTTTAAATTCTTCATTTTCATTGCGCCCCAAAACTGGGGGCAGCTTCTAACCCAAATTTTGTGTTGCGAGAAAATTTTTTTAATCAGCTCTCTGTTTTTACTGGTAGGAGAAAAGTCTTTCGGCTAACTGGGTTTTTAAAGTTTTTTAAATAAAGCCCGTGATCTGTGAACTCCCCGGGAAAGCCCCCTTCAATAGTTAAAAATTGTTTTTAAAAAAATAAAATTTATTCACCCTTTGGGCCCCTTTTAAAATTCTTTTCCCCTCACGACTTGAAAACATGCCAGGGAAAGTTAAGGGGCCCCGTGGTATATAAACTGTATAGCGACAGCAAAAAGCAGAAGCATCTTTTTTTGTTAAAGGCTTCCCCATCTTTGTATCTTGAAGCCATGTCAATGGGCTGTGAGTGGTTCTTAAATCCTTTTTTGTCTTTAAACCTATCAGGGGAAATATAGAAGATCCATTTGATGGGTGTCGTTTGGAGTTGTATTAAAAAAGGGGCGGTTCCCCGTATTCGTCTAGGGGGGGTAAATAAAATTTTCCCCAAATTTTCTTTTTAGATAAACCCTTCCTTTTCTGTTTGTTCACCCGACCCCCCCCCGCTTGGCTTAAACCCTTTTGTATTGCTGTGATCCCCCTTTAAAAATCCTTTTGGGGAATTAAAAATTTTGTTCATTTTTTTTTCAAACCAATATTTTTGTGAACAAAATCACGACTTATACCAAAAGACAAAAAACCCATTTTTGCATCTTTTGGGGTTTTTTTGATGGTTGATAAAGTCCCCTGAATTTTGGTTTGGGGGGAAAGTTTTCGATTGGTTTGCCTTTACAAGATAATTTGTTTTATTGCTTGTTTAACTTTTTTAAATTTTTAAGCTGGGAGCCCCTGTTCTTTTAGTGTGTCTTAAAAAAAATCCCAAATGCTCAAATCTCTGCTTTTCATAGGGCCCTTTTGCAGCTGCAAATTCCCCCATAGCTTTGTTATTCTTTTTTTTTCTGCCCTCATCCCGCGTTTTTCTAAAAGCGAAATTTCTTTTCCCCTAAAAACAAGGCATTTTACCAAAGCACCGCCTACATTATTTCGATTTAAGCCATTTTTTTATAAAAGGGTTTTTTTTTTCCTTTCATATTTATATTTTCTGGAATTTTTCCTTGCAAATAAAAATCTTTCGTGGCCCAAACGAAACTGCAATGATAGCAACAGCCCTTTTCTGAATCCTCAAAGTTAGTTTTCCAAGATCTCCGGGTTTTTTTTTAAAAGCTTTTACCCAAACATTGAGTTTTCCTACACTTAAAACCTCCATAACGGCAGAATGGTATACAAGGTTGGCAATAGTTTTTTTTTTGGTGCTTTATTTTTTTTAAAAAAAAAAAAAATTATAATTTAATAAAAAAATGAAAAAGTGTTTATCTTTCTACAGCAAAAAGGCGGCCTAAACCTTCCCCAACTTTGAAAAGACCCCGTTGATGATCAAGCTATTAAAGCCCCAAAAAAGGAAAAGGCTGTAAATTCCCTTTGGGGCCCTGTGGAAAAACCCAAAACAGGTTTCCGGGAAAAATGAATTTTTGCATTGAACAGTTCAACAAAATGTCGTCACCCAAAAATTATAAAGTAAAACCCTAAAAGGTATGAAACGCGCTGGGGGGGCTAGAAAAGGTTTAAAAAATGTGGGGCAAACGGGTTTTTAGTTTGTACATAAATAGTCATTTGATTTGCCCCCCATTTTATTCTGAACAAAAATCTTACGTATTTTTAACGCAAGATCCAGTTTTTTAAAAAAAAATCTTTTGGTCTCTGGGTTGATTTTTAATATTGATTTGGAACATTGTTATCGCCCTTAATCATGGGATTAAAAACTTTTAATCAAATAGATTTTATTTCCCTTCAAAATTTAAGAACTGGAAAAAAGCAGAAACCAAAAACACTTTAAACAGGGGAGAAGTAACCCCGAAAACGCTGAATCAGGTGGAGACCTTAAAAATCCTGGGCGTGTTAAAGCAGGAAAAAAAAATTTGCAGAGTGGAACAGACAAAAAAAATTTTGTTACAGATATAGAAAACAAAACGCCCCAACGCCCGAACCCCGTTTAAACAATGCCCGCAAAAAAACTCCAAGTATCAACCCCAAATCCCCTTCATGGAATCTTAAAATTTAAAACCCCGGTTCCCCAATTTTTGGGGCCCCCCCCCGCCCCCTGTTGGGGGGCCCTTTTTTTGGGGGCCCTTTAAAAATTATAATAAACCCCAAAGGCCCCAACCCCAAAATTAAAGCAAATTTTAAAAAAACTGAAAAAACCTCTAAAGCAAAAAAAGACCCCAACAATCACCCCCCCCCAAACCCCCCAAAAAAACCCAACACATTTTTTTAAACCCCATTTTTGGAATTTTTTTTAAGAAATTAATTTTAAATTTTTTTTTAAAAAAAAAAAGATCATGGCGTATTAAAAATGGGTGGTTTTCAAATTTTAAAGACCCGGAGTCCCATTAAAAAAACATTTTTCCCAAGGGCCAAAATTGGAAACAAGGGGGTTGCTTCGGGTGTAAGGAAAACCTTCCCTTTAAAATCCATGCAGGGGAACGCTGGGGCAAGACTCCTCAAGTACGCTTTTTTTTAGGCTGTGTGGGACTATATTAGACATCTTTATTTAAGTAAAAACATAGAATTTTCTTGCTTTTTGTAATTATAAGATAACCAAAAAAAAACTTGGTTTTTACTTAGAGGATGACTTTGGTTTTTGATCTTAGGTTAACTTTGGGGTTTTAAAAACCCTTAGTAAAAAATTGAGTAAGAACTTGTGGATGACTTTAGGATGACCCCCAGGGGAACCCTTTAAATAAGAACTTGTGGATGACTTGAGGAAGACTTGAGGATACTTTAGGTGACTTGAGGGATGAATTGGGAAGACTTTAGGATGATTAAGGGGACTTTAAATAAGAAAATTGTGGATGACCCTTTAAGGGGTGACCCTTTAGGGCCAAATTTAGTAAGAACTTTGAAGGTTTTAATTGGGTGACTTGGGGTGTGTTTCCCCTGCGCGGGGTGGGGGGTGGGGTGGGGGGTTTTTGCGTGCCCTTAAATTTTTTTATAAGAAAAGAATGTTTTAGAATATAAAAATATTTATTATTGTTTAAAAAAGCAAAAAAACAACAACAACCCAAAAACCAAAAACAACATTTTTATACAAGAAAGATCGCACCACACGCCAAAGCCCACACACAGGGCGCCTTTGGGTTTAAAGCCAAAGTTTCTCCTTGAAGAGCCCGGTTTTTGGGGGGCTGCCCAAAGAACGTTGACAAACACAGTGTGTTACTGTTTGAGGGGGAGAAGGCGGTTAGGCGCTTTTGGGTTTAAAGCCCCAAAATTGCTCCTTAAAGATCGGGGTTTTGGGGTTTTGGGGCCCCCCTGAGTTTTGACAGCCCGTGTGTTCTCTATCGAGTGGGGGGAAGGCGGTTAAGGCGCTTGGGTTAAGCCAAAAATTTTCTCCTTGAAGAGCGGTTTTGGGGCGCTGCCAATGAACGTTGACAGCCAGTGTGTTATCTGATCGGGGGGAAAGGCGGGTTTAAATTTTTTTTGTCTACAAATTTTTATAGGAAAATGTACAATTAGATGGGGGAAAAAAAAGATGAGTGAAAACCCAGGGGTTCCCAAAGGGGTTTTGACTTACTTAGAAAAAATAAAAAACCCGGGGGCCAAACAAAAAGGACTTAGTCAAGAAATAGAAAAAATTGTGGGGCAAGTGATGATGAAGAAGACTTTTCCCATTGATTTGGGGGAAAATGAAGCCATGGTGGGGAAACCCATAGACGAATACAACAATAGAATTAACAGCACCTTGACTATTATGTGCTAAATTTTTAAAAACATTGGAAAGAAGGGGAATTTTGTTTTTAAGGGAAAGAGGATTAAAGAGGCGGGAAAGTTTTCAAAAAAGAAATAAAAAAACATTACCAAAAACAACCTGCTGCTGCTTTTTAGACCCAAAAGGAAAAAAAAAACGTGAAAAGCTTATACACTTATCGGAAAAAAAACTGTTTGAAAAAAATAAGATTTTCGAAGGTTGAAGACAGGCTGTTAGGTTTAAAAAAACCCCTGAATGCAAAATTCCCAAATATGATGAAAGCAAAAACTTTGAAAAAGTTGAAAAAATCATCACCAGAAGTCCCAAAAAATCCCTTTAATTGAAAGGGAAATCAAAATCTAAGAAGTATCTAGCCAAAAAAGGCAATGGGTTTGAAAGGGGTGTGTGGGAAATTTAACAGAAGAAATTTTTTTTAACTTTTTTGAAAACCCCCTTGCAGCTTCCTCGGATGGTAAATAAAAAAGAGGAGAACCACGTCTGTTTTTGGGAAATACAAACAACCCTTTTAAAACTAACAAAAAAACAATTTTAGAAGTATTTTCCTCCCACCCAAAAAAAAATCCCGCACTTCGAGAGAAAACCCGCCCTTTAAAACCCAATTGGAAGTGAATAAACCCCGCTCAAGCTGAAGAATGGAAATAACAGGGAAATTATCTTTTCTCTCGAATATTTATTTACCAATTTTAAAAAAACCGTTTGTTTCCCCCACAGAAGCACCAAACGTAACCCCACACCCAAAAGAAAAATAACAAGCAAATACCGCCAACATAGACGGAAAAAGGGGATGTAGCATTTTTTGGGTGTCCGGGCGTCATTGGGCCAAAATAATTGGGTGTGTGCTGTATTCGTGTAAACAAAGCCCTCTTGTTCCCGCGCCGGGCCCTAAGACCCTAGCATAAATTAAGTGATCAGGGTTTTTTAAAACCCAATGGCGGGGGTTTTGCAGTATTCTGATTTGTTTCGAAGTCTGTGGCCCTTCACTGAGAAACCTTGCAGGGGGCAGTTGGGAGGGCAGTTTTTGCGAACAGTGCTACGCCCCCTATAAAATTAAACCCGTAAAAACACCGGGCCCCCTCTGGGGCCCCGCCCGGGGTCCCTGTTCCGTGTCGGGCGGGTTTTTGTTTTGTCACAAAACCCCAAGGGGGGGAAGTTTTTTTGGGAAATACTAGGTAGGGAAACCGGTCACTGAACATTTGGGGGTTTTTTTATAGAAAACATTTCTTCAAAAGGGTTTAAAAACTTTTCAAAGTTAACAAAAATCCTTTTAAATTTTATCGGGTAAATCTCTGTCTTGGAAATTTAAAAAGCTTTCAAGGTGCTTTGTTGTTCCTCAATAGTAGGTTCTCGTTTTTTTTTTCTCCTCACCTTCCCAAAAAACAAAACTTCTCTTTTCTTAGGAAGTAAAAAATGGGCAGCCCCCGATTTCTTTTTTTTTAGATACTCCCTCATTCAGTTTTTAATAAAAAACCAAAGTCTAAGCAAGAATTTCCCCCTTTTAAACCAAAAACAACCCTTTGATTTAAAAAAGGGGAATAACCTAAGTGGCCCTTTGGTTGGGGGGCTGCTTTTTAATCGCATAAACCCGGGCCCCATGGTAAGCCCCCAAAATCACAAATTAAGTTTCAGGGGCCAACCTTTAAAGACGGACCTAGGCAGTATTTGATAGTGCGGATTTCCCGGCTGGGCAACAATTAGCAATTAAAGGTTTAACTGCTCTACCGTTTGTGTATGGAAACGCGTTCAGAGACTCCCCGCTTTTCCCCTACGTTGCTCTATGGGGATGTGTTTCAGCCACTGTAATTTCCCCTACGTTACCCTATGAAAACTTAGTAAATTAGTATTGAAAACGGATAACCCTACACAGTATATTTGTTTGTAGGGTCGTTATTTTTTGGTTACTTGTCAGAGAACAGGAATAGGCGGCTTTTAGGCCACTTTCGCCCAAAAACTCG
>CM031612.1:71176798-71186798 GCA_018398815.1 Conus ventricosus | reverse complement strand
CATTAAAGATGGGATAGAAGATCACAAGTATGCATTTTCCATTAGTTAACAAATCAAGAATTCTGGGCATCTTTGTCCAACCGAATGAAATGGTCATATGCATTGAAGTAGCTGGAAAACTAGAATTAACTGGATACGAATTGAATGAAATAAGGGACCAAAGGTTATCTCAATATACTTTTTTTCTAGAAAGTCATTTAACCTTCGTAATGCAGTGCATTAGCATCTCTGAAGTAGTCCTTAATAAGGTAAATATGAAGTTGTATAGATTTTTTTTCAAAAGAAGACATAGCAATTGGAAAGCTTTAAAAAAAAAATCAACGATGGAGAGCAATTTAAACAAAGGTGGTCTGAAAGTGGTAAATGTTTTAGAAGTCCTAAGGCGTTTGAATCTGCAAAGGGCTGGAAAACTCTTTTGTTCGACAAGCTAAAACTGGACTCCGATGTCAAAGTGGCACTTGGTTAATCTGGTAAGCGTATGAAATATGTTCACGATGAACTGCAGATCAAAACAACTTTAACATTTAAATGAAAATGCAAAATGACGCTTGAAAAGTTGTTCATTCAGACAAGAAAATTTAAAATAAAAAATAAGGATATCAACATCAAAAATTTCCACAGTAGAATACTATTCCATAATACTCTGATAAGATATGCGGGCAATTTTTGTTTTCAAAATTAGTAAGAAAAGGGAATTGAATATGTACAAGGGCTAGAGCACAAAATTGAAAAATTAATTCTAAACCTGGATGAAATTTCAATAGTGTTGAATAAAAACAAAGAAATTTTGTATTTAATATAATATTCTCATTAACGCAGTTCACGGATCTTGGCTGCAATGAACACAAGAACGCAAACTACGTTGTGAAAATACTGATACAGTTCTTTGCAATGCAGGCGCATTTAATACAGAACCAAAAAAAAAACTTTAAAATCTATTATCCATTGTAAACAACTTTACAGTTTCAAAATCATGTGCTTGTAAGTATTGAAAAAGAAAATTTAATATTGAATTTAAAAACGGATGTTGCATACTGCCAAGGAAAGTTTCAAAGGAAGTTCGTCTGCACGAAGTGCGATTATATATGAATTACATCTATTCCACCAACATTATTCTCCAAATCCAAAGGTAATAAATGCCAATAGATGTGATTATTGCATTGATGAAGTTGAATTGATATAAAACTTCCTTCTTTTTGTCCAATTGTAAACACATTTTTGAAAGATACAGATTTTCGTTGGAGTACGGTGAAGTTGTCGGTAGTGGATGTTCGATTTGGAGAGTACAGGTAAGAGCTTAAGAGAAAAAAAAAAAGGTACCGCCCCTATTAATGGCATCATTATTGTAGGTAAGATATGCATAGGCCTAGTAGATTTATGTCTCACGACCCGCTACAGTATCTGATGACATGCAGGTTTTAGCTGAGAGGCGCCGACCTATAACACAGGCGCTCTTCAGAAAGGTGGAAATAGGTACAAGAGAACAAGCAAACTTGCTGGATGATGGAGCAAAAATTGTTCCATAGGGAATGGGATTATGAAAATAACTGCAATAGAAATGGTTCAGACTAATCATTATTCTTGATGACAATGATCGTGTTTTTTGTTTTCTCTGGGCTAGGGTCTGGTGCACTTTTCACACACACACACACACACACAACACCACACACACACACACACACACACCCACACACACCATATTATTACAGACTATCATTTGTCATCACTATCGCCATTCCTCTGATGATAATAGTTTTCACACACACACACACACACACACACACACACACACACACACACACACACACACACACACACACACACACACGAGAGAGAGAGAGAGAGAGAGAGAGAGAGAGAGAGAGAGAGAGCAGACAGACAGACAGACAGACAGACAGACAGACAGACAGACAGACAGGCAGGCAGAGACAGACGGACAGAGACACAGAGAGAGATAAACTCACGCACGCACGCACGCACGCACGTACACACATGGAGAGAGAGAGAGAGAGAGAGAGAGAGAGAGAGAGAGAGAGAGAGAGAGAGAGAGAGAGAGAGAGAGAGAGAGAGAGAGAGAGAGAGAGAGAGAGATGGGAAAGGAAACGGGATTCCATTCATTAAAGGTCATAGCTCCATTTGAAGTGGGATGAATTCATAAATAGAGAACGATAATGAACAACGCACAGCTAATCAAAATCAAGGCAAATAACAAATACCAAAATGCGGCCATTTTTTTCAATAGGTAAGTGAAGTATTTGTATAGATGACAAGGTTTTCTTTTCAGACTCCATTGCAAAGTTTAAGCGTCTCTTAAATCCTTCACAAAGACATAAGCACAGGTCCTCCATGACGTGTTTGTTCTGATTTGACATGAGCAAAAATGTACGGAACAGACATGGACGTGCAGGAAATTTGCGAGGAATATATTTTTGTACTTTCAGTTCTTATAGAACAGGGAGTACTTTAGAATGGGAACGAAGAAATGCTGTCTATGTGTCTGTCTGTCTGTCTGTCCGTCCGTGGTCAAAATGTGTTCCACTAGCTCCAGACAAAACTACTTGGCCGATCTTTCTGAAAATTTGTAGGTATGTTCATTATGGGTTACAGATGATGCCCGATGTTTTATTTTACCGTTATATCCGTTACTAACGGCTATAACGGCCCATAACGGTTTTTCTTCTTTATGGAATATCTCAGAAAGTACTTGGCCCATCTTTCTGAAAATTTGTAGGTATGTTTATTATGGGTCACGGATGATGCCCGATGTTTTATTTTACCGTTATATCAGTTACTAACAACTATAACGGCGGATAACGGTTTTTCCCCTTAATGGAATATCTCACGTGTATTCAAGATAAACTGGGAGTACATTTTATGCTTTGCATCTTGTTTCTTTTCTCAGTTCACTGAGAGCAGGACAACAACGTAACGTATGTCATTCGACTTCCTTTACGCTTTTTACACATTGGACTATCTTAAACTGTTGTCTGAATATCTTTTACGTCGACTGCTATGAATTGTCATGTCAGTGACCCCTACTCGCAACTTTGTCAAATGCTGTTGAATGTGTGATGTGTCTGTCTACGTCTAGCAGAAGATCGCTGTCACACATTGTAGAGGATTCAACAGTACTGTACTAAGAGAAATTTTCACTTTGCTGAATGCGATCCTCCCATTTTTGCTACCTGTAATCAATCGATCTTTGACAAATTCACTCTGAAATCCCTTCACATCTTGCACTCCCTGATTTAACCATACCAGCCCAAATCTGTTTTGATATAACACTTCACAAACATTTATAACCCAAAGTTTGTTTGCCGTTGGAATCTAGATATAACAATATCCAAAACGCCTTCAGCGGCAACCTATTTTCGTTTATACATAATATTTTTAGCCCGTACCTAATACAACGGACATTTCGCACAACACATTGAGATTGACGTCCAGTCCTGCCATTAACAAACTCATTTCAGAAAGACAGACAGACAGAGACAGACAGACAGACAGTGAAAGAGAGAGAGAGAGAGAGAGAGAGAGAGAGAGAGAGAGAGAGAGAGAGAGACAGAGAGACAGAGAGACAGAGAGAAAGAGAGAAGAGAGAGAGAGAGAGAGACAGAGACAGAGACAGAGAGACAGAGAGAGAGAAATAGACAGACTGGCAGGCAGGCAGGCAGACAGACAGACAGTCACAGAGAGAAAGACAGAGACGCAGACAGACAGAGACAGAGACAAAGACAAGACAAGACAAGACAAGACAAAATTCTTCATATAGGATGATAATAGATAAGCACTGGTGTGCTTTTTTTTACATTCATCCTCGCCCTGAGTAGAGTCAACAATGCAAAACAAGACAAGGCAATAAATGTAGAAACAAGCAAAAAGCGCTTAAAATAACCAATAGAAATAAAGAATGAAAAGTAAATGAAATAGATTAAAGAGAAGGACAGAGGGAACTGGAGAAAGAGAGACAGACAGACAGACACAGACATACAGATAGACAGACTGCGAGACAGACGGACAGAAGCAAAGACAGACAGACAGACAGAGACAGAAAGAGACAGAGACAGAAAGCACGTCATTGTTCGGAACGAGTTCAGTTACCCATCCTTCGTCATCACGATCGTCACTCCTCGGATGACGACAGTTGTTCTCCCAGACACTGACACCGGGTCGATCAATGTGTGTGGGGGAAGAAGTAAAGCTATCATCTTCCCAGCCGAGATCATCACACCTAAACCACTGACGTTTGACGTAGCCACCATCACACTTGCCTACATCCCACCCTCTCCCCCGAGCTGCCTCCAACACCCCCACCCCCACCCCACCCCACTAACCACCACCACCACACCCCCATCCACCCGTTCCCGTTCCTTCACCTCAACACTACCCTCACACCTCTCCGCTTCCTTCTCTTCTTCGCCGTTATCGTTGACGAAGATCGGGGGTGTCAGGGAAAGGGGAAGAAGAAGAAAAAGAAGAAGAAGAAAAGAGGAGGGCAGAGGAAGTGATTAGGATTAACTGTGAATGACGTCAGTAATCCTGCCAAACGCAGCAGCACCCTCCCGCGGCTTTAGCGGTGTGCGCGGTCTCGCTAATGGTGATTAAGGGGATTTGGGGGGGGGGGGGGGGTGGAAGTGGTGGGGGAGAGGGGGGGGGGGGGCGGAGCTAAATTAATATTTCCACCCCAGCCCATCATCACCGTCCACCCCTCCCCCCCCCCCCCTTTCTCCCCCTCCCACATTCCCTCCAACCCCGATCCGCTTCTTTTCTTAAAGATTGCTGAACAGATCTGTATCAAGGGTGAATTGTCTTACTGTGCTGACTGGTTGGCCAATTGCTTGGTTAATAAGTCAGTCAAAGGACTACCTGCCTAATGAGTTGGTTATCGATTCCGTTCGTCTTCGTTATTTATTATTTTTATTTCTAAAAAAAGCTAATTCCGTTCCTGAAATCTGCCCATTATGATTATCATGATGAGGTTAGTTCCGACGCAAACTTGTCCTCTCGCGCATGAGGTTCCTCATTAAAACCACGTGGAAATGATGTTGTTTCCAATCTGTCTTTTCCTGGAGCTGGAATAGCTCAGTTGGTAGAGCGCCGGACTCGTAATCTTGGTGATCCTGGGGTTGCGGGTTCGAACCTCCGCCGGGGCGTTTCGGTACAGGGGGATTTTTCCCTCGGAGTTAACATTGGTTCTGACTCCATTTCCCATACAGTCCTTCGAATGAGACTATAAACCGAGGTTCCGTGTGTGAACGCACGAATAACATCTTGCACACACGTAAAATCCCATCACCAACTGTCGGAAGAGTAGGCCAGTTTGGCCGTTGGTATGGATGACACGTTACACATAGCATGCACCCTGCGTGAGAAATGGAAAGAATGAAGGAAGTAAGGAAAATGAGTGATCGATATTGAACGATACTGACCGGATGACACGGGAAACGACTGAATGAAGTGCCAGCTGGCAGCTCTTCAGTCGGCACTACCCAGGTAGGCAGCCCGTTGTGTAAACGAGTGTTGATTGTAAAGCGCTTAGAGCTTGGCCTCTAGCCGAGAATAGGCGCTATATAAGTATTCATTATTGTTATTATTATTATTATTATTATTATTATGTCACAAGAAAATTAAGGGTCCTGCTACAGTGCCGACGCCTGCAATCTACATGGAGCAGCCGATGTCTAATCGTCACATGGCAACCCACCAGAGGAAGCACTGCACTGCTTCGAGTCGCTTCGGTGGTGTTGAGGATTGCCTGTTCTGATCCCACATGTACAGGACGCTATCCACTAAGGCGCCTACTGACGACAATAACTGCTTAGTCGTGCAGTTTCTGTTTCATCAAGGAGGTGTCATTGCGTGCGGACTAGTCATATACCCACACCACATCCGCTGAGTTTTGAGACAAACTGCGCATGATTTCAAGCTGATGGATAAATGAATTAATGACTAAGATGGGAGAATTAAACAAGAGGGTCTCGTGGCCTCGACTTAGCTGATGTCTGAACTATGCATTAGCCCAACCCGCTGGTCAGACCTTGAGTACCTACCTAACATTGGTTGTACCGTTATTATCATGTGTGTGTGTGTGTTGTGTGTGTGTGTGTGTGTGTGCGTGCGTGCGTGTGTGCGTGCGTGCGTGCGTGCGTGTGTTCGTGCGTGCGTGCGTGCGTGCGTGCGTGGTGTGTGTGTGTGTTGTGTGTGTGTGTGTGTGTGTGTGTGTGTGTGTGTGTGTGTGTGTGTGTGTATGGTGTGTGTGTGTGGTGTACACGTGTGTGTGTGTGTTATAGCCGTGCACCCAGTGTGAATTAGCGGGCCCCTCCGTAGGCGGTACCCGCCTTCCTGACAGACCCTGAATTCGCTGTACCATGACTCAACAGGTCCACAAGGCACAGGTGCTGCAACAGACCCCATGAATTCGCTGATGCAGACCAAGTGGCACGGCCAATTCGCTGATACAGGCTCAACAGGATCCCAAGGCACGAGTCGAGAATCGATGGGTCACAGAGTGGCATGATGCAACAGATGACCCCTGATCGTGGATGATGCCAAGTGACATGGCAGACTAGGGATCATCCACGCGAAGTGACACTATGCTGCATCAGCTGGCTATGAAATTACGTGTGACCGTTGATACCCCCACAGGGACCACAAGGCCGACTGCGGGGAAATTGGGAACTATAATGTATCTAGGAGCTTGTCACGATGGACAATCCAACATATATGAGAGCATATACATTTTCCTGTAGCTGGTGAAATGGCTGCAAGTGATGAAGAGGATTGTATGCAGTACCATTCCAATCTGAGACTACATTCCAGGCCTCTACGCTACACTTCCTTTCATGAAATATCCCGTCTTCAACAAGGCCGAGTGATACAGACACCTGCAGTGTCAGTCAGGAATTTCGAACAACACTTTTACAGAGCGTCCGTTGCATGAATGAAACTGTACAGTGTGATTCAGTCTTCCCACAGGAGCCGTAGCAAACGAAACACTGAGTAAAAGCCGGTCAGGGCAAAAAAATCTCACCTTTACATGGCTCTGATGAGAATCGAGCCCACGATCTCCCAGCCGGAACTCGTGACACTAACCACTAAGCCACGGCATCTGATAAGGCAATGATGGTTTGTTTGTTTTTTCATCTCCGCCCTTTTCCTCTAGTGACAGAAGACAATACAAATTATCCATCACTACTGTCATCCATTTTAATCACAAGGGAATTGTGTTCTTTTGTCTGTTTATATCCACTGACATCACAAAGAAATACTATTTTTTCATCTTTGACTTTCTCTACTAATATCAAGAGGAAATAACTTTGTCACATTACTGCCTTTTTCTACTAATATGTCGAGGAAATGAAATTCTCTCATCTCTGCCTTTATCACCAATATCACGAGGCAAAAATAGTTCTTGATTTCTGCCTGTCTCCACTAGTACCACAAGGATATGATCTTGTAACCCCTCTGCCGTTTCCCATAATATCGTAATGGAATAGTATTCGTTTATCTCTGCTTTTCTTCTCTAATATCACAATAAAATGATAATGTTGTCATGTCTCTGCATTTCTCTACTAATATCATAAGGAAATAGTATTCTTTCATCTCAGCCTTTATCACTGATATCTCGAGGGAATCATAATTTTCATGTGTGCCTTTCTCTACTAATATCACGAGGAAATGATATTGATATTAATATGGCCTTATTCAACGCCTATCTTGCGCAGAATTTGACAAGATAAATGAGTGTTCGTTCGTTTTCCTGTGTTCGTAGTCCTGAGTGTTGTTTCTCTGGCCTGAAGAAGACCTAAGAGGTCGAAACGCGTAGTGTATTGTCTTGTGATTTGTTTGTTCATGTTCATGTTATGAATTTACAACATAAACTTTTCAAGGATTTGTTTAGATTTCCGCCTGCAGTCGCGTCACTTGGCAACTAGCTTTCTCCGCCAATATCACTAGGGAATAATGATGACACATCTCTGCCTTTCTCCACTAACATTACAAGGGAATGAATATTGGTCATCTCCGCCTTTCTCCACTAACATTACAAGGGAATGGGTATTGTTCATCTCCGCCTTTCTCCACAAATATTGCAAAGGAATAATGTCACATCTCTGCCTTTTTCAACTAATATCTCAAGGGAATAATGTTGTCACATCTCTGCATATTTCCACTAATATCACAAGTGAATAATGTCGTCACATCTCTGCATATTTCCGCTAATATCACAAGGGAATAATGTTATCACATCTCTGCATATTTCAACTAATATCACAAGGGAATAATGTTGTCACATCTCTGCATATTTCCGCTAATATCACAAGGGAATAATGTTGTCACATGTCTGCCTTTTCTCACTAAGATCACAAGGGAATACTCCACTAATATCACAAGGGAATAATGTCGTCACATGTCTGCTTTCAACCACCAATATCACAAGGGAATACTGTTGTTATGTCCTGCCTTTCTCCGCCAATATCACAAGGAAATAGTACTCATTTATCCCTGCTTTTCTCCACTGATATCACAAGGGAATAGTATTCTTATTATCCCTGTCTTTTTCCACAGAAATCGCTACGGAATAGTATTCTTTTATCTCTGTCTTTTTCCACTGATATCGCTACAGAATAGTATTCTTTCCTCTTTGCCTTTTGCTAAGCGAATAGTGTTTTTTCATCTTTACCTTTTTCCATTAATATCACAAGGGAATAGTATGCTTTCACTTCTGTCGTTCGCCAAGCGAATAGTATTTTTTATCTCTACCTTTCTCTACAAATGTCATAAGGGAACAGTATTATTTCACATCTGCTTGTCTCCATTAATGTCACGAGGGAACAGCATTCCTTTATGTCTTTCTTTTTCCACTAATATCACGAAGGAATAATATTCTTTCATCTCTTCCTTTTACCACTAAACATCACAATGAAATAGTTTTCTTTCATTTCTAATTCTTACACAAATATCACAAAGGAATAGCATTCTTTTATGTCTCTCTTTCTCTACAATTATCACAAGAGAATGATACTCCATCAGCTGTGTCTTTCTCTTCTATCATCACAAGGGAATAACATTCTTTCATCGCTACCTTTCTCCACTACTACTACAAAGAAAACTTATTTTCTCAATTTTAATCATCCAAACTAACATCACAAAGAAATTATACTCCCTCAATCACATGGCAATCGTGCTTTTCGATCTCTGTTTCATCCGACTAATATTAAAGGAAATCATGTTTTCTGGTCTCTATCTTTCTCTGCTAATACCACATAGAAATTTTATTATCTTACACACACACACACGCTCTCTCTCTCTTAAACAAATGGAAAGGAATTCTGCAAATACAATATTTAAAAAAAATCATCTTTGTGTTTGACAAAAAATATATAGAAAATCGATTTTGGATCGAATTCGGAACTTTAAAACTGCTATTCTTACTAGTATCAGAATTCTATAGAACTAAACTTTGCATGTTTATTTTACTCTTATCACCTTTTCTGTATAATGAACCTCAGCGTAATCAAAAAGATCCCATGTCAGACTCATTTCCAATAACTGAAACTTTGGGGTATTCCATTCTGAGATACGGTAGTTCTCTCTCCTCTCTCTCTCTTCTCTCTCTCTCCTCCTCTCCTCTCTCTCTCTCTCTCTCTCTCTCTCTCTCTCTCTCTCTCTCTCTCTTTCTTGGTTGTGTGTGTGTGTGTGTGTGTGTGTGTGTGTGTGTGTGTGTGTGTGTGTGTTGTGTGTGTGGGGTGTGTTGTGTGTGTGTGTGTGTGTGGTGTGTGTGGTGTGTGTGGTGTGTGTGTGTTTTGTGTGTGATTTGAGTAATAGGCCAGGTGGCAGATCACTCTTCACTATTCATTTGTAGCCTGACATCTTGCCAAATGTATTTCCATCGTTGACTGTTTCTCCATCGATATCTGATCTCTGTTTTGCAAAAAGTTCTGTCTCGCTGGCAAATCATACGATTTTGCAGTCAACATTTTCATCGGAAATTCAATATATA
>CM031612.1:71161798-71171798 GCA_018398815.1 Conus ventricosus | reverse complement strand
CAGGAAATTAAAATATATTTGGATCAATCAATCGACACGATAAAAGGAAACTAAAACGTATTTGGATCAGTCAATAGATATCATATCAGGAAACTGTTATGTGCTTAGATCAGTCAATATACTCTATACAAGGAACCTAAATGTATTTGGATCAGTGAGTAGACATTATACAAGGAAACTAAAATGTACTTGGATCAGTTAATAGAAACATTAAACAAGGAAACTAAAATTTGCTTGGATCAGTCAATAGACACTATACAAGGAAACTAAAATGCACTTGGATCAGTTAATACAGACGCTATACAAATAAACTAACATGTATTTGATCAGTTAATACGCCGTACCAGGAAATTAAAATGTATTTGGATCAGTCAATAGACACTATACAAGGAAACTAAAATGTATTTGGATCAGTTAATACAGACGCTATACAAATAAACTAACATGTATTTGATCAGTTAATACGCCGTACCAGGAAATTAAAATGTATTTGGATCAGTCAATAGACACTATACAAGGAAACTAAAATATATTTGGATCAGTTAGTACGGATTCTATACAAAGAAACTAAAATGTATTTGGATCAGTTAATACAGACGCTATACAAGTAAACTAACATGTTTTTGATCAGTTAATACGCCGTACCAGGAAACTAAAATGGATTTGAATCAGTTAATATAGACATTATACAAGGAAATTAAAATGTGCTTGGATCAGTCAATAGACATATACAAGGAAATTAAAATGTGCTTGGATCAGTCAATAGACACTGTACAAGGACACTAAAATGTGCTTGGATCAGTCAATAGACACTGTACAAGGAAACTAAAATGTGCTTGGATCAGTCAACAGACACTGTACAAGGAAAATAAAATGTACTTGGATCAGTCAATAGACACTGCACAAGGAAACTAAAATGTACTTGGATCAGTCAATAGATACTGTACAAGGGAAACTAAAATGTGCTTGGATCAGTCAATAGACACTGTACAAGGAAAATAAAATGTACTTGGATCAGTCAATAGACACTGTACAAGGAAACTAAAATGTACTTGGATCAGTTAACAGACACTGTACAAGGAAACTAAAATGTACTTGGATCAGTGACTAGACATTATACCAGGAAACTACAATGTATTTGGATCAGTTAATACGCCATACCAGGAAACTGCAATGTATCTGGATCTGTGAATACGCTGTACCAGGAAACTAAAATGTGTTTGGATCAGTTAATAAACCGTACCAGGAAGCTGCAATGCATTTGGACCAGTCGATACAGTACACCAGGACAGTTCAGGTTGGTAGAGCACTGACCTTGAGGCAGACTGCACGTGGCTCCCTTCAGCAGGGTCATCTGACGGATCAGGGTGGTCTTGCCCACCCTCTCGTCTCCCAACACCACCACCCGGAAGTAGGAGGAGGGGCTGGAAGGTTCGCCGCTGCTGCTGGACTCCAGGCTGGGGGACCGGCCCTGGGGGGGCCAGCCTGAGGGTGATTTGCCTTGCGGGGACCTGCCCTGAGGAGACCTTGCCTGGGGAGATCTGCCTTGCGGGGACCGGCTGGTGGTGGAGTCCGTGCGCTGAGCCCTGCAGGCCACAGGGCTGACGGGCAGGCTGCAGGGCAACGTGATGGTCAGCCGCCGGCGTGGGCTCGGGGTGTACGCCTGGGACATGGGGCTGGTCTGTCCCGAGGGGGAACCTCCCCCAGCAGGGCTGTGGGGCTGCTGCTGCTGCTGCTGCTGCTGCTGCTGCGTGCTGCTGCTGCTGCTGCTTGCTGCTGGTGAAGGATGAGGTTCAGGCCTAACGGGCTGTGCAGAGCGGAGGCCCCCATGACGTGAGGACGGCGCAGCAGGGGAGACGAGATCATGCTGTCCTCTTCGTGAAGGCTGGTCTGCGCTCGTTGAATTCTGGGCCGGCTCCTGGAAGGGAGGGACGAGGTCCCGGAGCTCTTGTGCCCGAAGAACTCACAGGCCAGAGCCGCCGAGTCCAGGGACGTGTGATGACGTAGAAAGGTCAAGGGCCATCTGGGGCAGGGGGACGAGGAAGAGGAGGAGGGGAGCGAGGAGGGCGTGTACGGTGGAGTTCTGGGGAAGGAGGGGGAAGAAGGGCGATCCTGAAGAGCGTCTGGCTGTGGAAGGCACTTGCTTCCCTCAGATGGGAGCGCAGACCCCGAGGAGGGTCCTCCTGGCGTGGGCGTGGGCTGGGGGTTGGGAGAGGCGATACTGGAGCAGTTGGGCAGACTACTGGCACGGCTGGACGAGGTGGTGCACTGGCCCTCCACTCTCTCCTTCAGCCTCTGTTGCCCGCTCTCTTCCAGCCAGGAACTGCGGCGACTCTCTGGCGCGGAGTGGGGCTGGAGGGAGCTGGACTTGGGATCCACCATCAGCTGGTTGGGGGAAGGGCAGGTCATGCTGCTTGCGAGGCCACGGCTGCCTTCTCTCTTCTGTCCGCACAGAGTTATCTTTTGTGGACTCCAAGTCCTCCACAACACTCTGTCTCTCCTCCAAAACTCCACACGATGTTCTCCGTTCTCTACCTCAAATCCCAGACACTGTTGTCTTTTTCACTTTTTATGGGAACACACTATTTTCTTGTTTTTTTCCTTGCGATGATCTATTCTCTTCTGATTATTACCAAGCTGTCTTTCTCTGGCATTCTCAAATCTTGTCTCACTAGTTCTGGTAGTCACACACACACTTCTTCTCTTTCATTTCTGGAGTCTCACAAAAATTCTTCTGTCCACTTCTGGGAATCACATGCATTACTGCACCCCTGCCTCCATCTTCTTAGTGTCGCAAATAGGGTATTAATTCAAGAGGACATAAGAAGGCCTATGTCTCTTTCAGCAATTACAAGAATCACACATGTAGATCTTCCTATCAAGTGTGACGACAAACTGGTGTCAAAGAAGCGTGGAAGTCTCTGTCACTTTGGCACACACGGATCCCAAGTTCTGCTGTGTCGTCAGGAAGCGGTTGAGTGAGTTATTTCTGTATATTAAAAAAAATGTCTTGTTTCAGAATCTATTGTTTTCAGTTTCCTTTCCTGTAATTCACCTGATAATCCAGACAGCAAAAGATTTCAACCATCACCTGAATCACAACAACGATGATGTACACGTAGCTATGGAAAACGAAAAGCGGCATTACACGTTAAGCGCTATTTTTAATCCAGGTGAGTAATCAAGTGCTCAAAACCAAATGACAAAGCGCAAATGTTCAGCGTTGAATTGCTCCCACAGAACTTCCAGCGGTATCACTGACGGCAGGCGACGTCTCTTCAATTCCGAAACCAATCACGGGGGGGGGGGGGGGGGGGAGGGGGAGGAGACAAAAATCCTGACCAATGAGCGAGCGTTGAGCGAGTGCCGTGCGACAGGAGTGGTGCCACACACCAGTATGGCTCTGGCACCGCGCGTCTCCCACACTCCGCCATTCCACAGCCATTGACGACCGCTGTGCCGCCGTTCCACCAGAGACAGACGGCGGGGGAAGGAGTGGGTAGCAGGGAGTGCTGAGAGAAGGATGGCATGATTGCAGAGATTGATGGGTGTGGGTAGCAGGGAGTGCTGAGAGAAGGATGGGATGATGCAGAGAGTTGATGGGGTGGGTAGCAGGGAGTGCTGAGAGAAGGATGGCATGATGCAGAGATTGATGGGGTGGGTAGCAGGGAGTGCTGAGAGAAGGATGGCATGATGCAGAGATTGATGGGGTGGGTAGCAGGGGTGCTGAGAGAAGGATGGCATGATGCAGAGATTGATGGGGTGGGTAGCAGGGAGTGCTGAGAGAAGGATGGCATGATGCAGAGATTGATGGGGTGGGTAGCAGGGAGTGCTGAGAGAAGGATGGGCATGATGCAGAGATTGATGGGGTGGGTAGCAGGGAGTGCTGAGAGAAGGATGGCATGATGCAGAGATTGATGGGGTGGGTAGCAGGGAGTGCTGAGAGAAGGATGGATGATGCAGAGATTGATGGGGTGGGTAGCAGGGGTGCTGAGAGAAGGATGGCATGATGCAGAGATTGATGGGGTGGGTAGCAGGGGGTGCTGAGAGAAGGATGGCATGATGCAGAGATTGATGGGGTGGGGTAGCAGGGGGTGCTGAGAGAAGGATGGATGATGCAGAGATTGATGGGGTGGGTAGCAGGGAGTGCTGAGAGAAGGATGGCATGATGCAGAGATTGATGGGGTGGGTAGCAGGGAGTGCTGAGAGAAGGATGGGATGATGCAGAGATTGATGGGGTGGGTAGCAGGGAGTGCTGAGAGAAGGATGGCATTGATTAGGGCAGAGATTGATGTGGAGGTGGGTAGCAGGGGTGCTGAGAGAAGGATGGGATGATGCAGAGATTGATGGGGTGGGTAGCAGGGGTGCTGAGAGAAGGATGGCATGATGCAGAGATTGATGGGGTGGGTAGCAGGGGTGCTGAGAGAAGGATGGCATGATGCAGAGATTGATGGGGTGGGTAGCAGGGAGTGCTGAGAGAAGGATGGCATGATGCAGAGATTGATGGGGTGGGTAGCAGGGAGTGCTGAGAGAAGGATGGCATGACGCAGAGATTGATGGGGTGGGTAGCAGGGAGTGCTGAGAGAAGGATGGCATGATGCAGAGATTGATGGGGTGGGTAGCAGCAGTGCTGAGAGAAGGATGGCATGATGCAGAGGTTGATGGGGTGGGTGAAAGGCAATGGGAGTGCTGAGAGACAGGAAGGGCATGATGCAGAGATTGATGGGGTGGGTAGCAGGGGTGCTGAGAGAAGGATGGCATGATGCAGAGATTGATGGGGTGGGTAGCAGGGAGTGCTGAGAGAAGGATGGCATGATGCAGAGATTGATGGGGTGGTGTAGCAGGGAGTGCTGAGAGAAGGATGGGATGATGCAGAGATTGATGGGGTGTGGTGTAGCAGGGGAGTGCTGAGAGAAGGATGGAATGATGCAGAGATTGATGGGGTGGGTAGCAGGAGTGCTGAGAGAAGGATGGATGATGCAGAGATTGATGGGGTGGGTAGCAGGCAGTGCTGAGAGAAGGATGGCATGATGCAGAGATTGATGGGGTGGGTAGCAGGCAGTGCTGAGAGAAGGATGGCATGATGCAGAGATTGATGGGGTGGGTAGCAGGAGTGCTGAGAGAAGGATGGCATGATGCAGAGATTGATGGGGTGGGTAGCAGGGAGTGCTGAGAGAAGGATGGATGATGCAGAGATTGATGGGGTGGGTAGCAGGGAGTGCTGAGAGAAGGATGGCATGATGCAGAGATTGATGGGGTGGGTAGCAGGGAGTGCTGAGAGAAGGATGGCATGATGCAGAGATTGATGGGGTGGGTAGCAGACGTGCTGAGAGAAGGAAGGCATGATGCAGAGATTGATGGGGTGGGTAGCAGCAGTGCTGAGAGAAGGATGGCATGATGCAGAGATTGATGGGGTGGGTAGCAGGGAGTGCTGAGAGAAGGATGGCATGATGCAGAGATTGATGGGGTGGGTAGCAGGGAGTGCTGAGAGAAGGATGGCATGATGCAGAGATTGATGGGGTGGGTAGCAGGGAGTGCTGAGAGAAGGATGGCATGATGCAGAGATTGATGGGGTGGGTAGCAGGACGTGCTGAGAGAAGGATGGCATAATGCAGAGATTGATGGGGTGGGTAGCAGGCAGTGCTGAGAGAAGGATGGCATGATGCAGAGATTGATGGGGTGGGTAGCAGACAGTGCTGAGAGAAGGATGGCATGATGCAGAGATTGATGGGGTGGGTAGCAGGCAGTGCTGAGAGAAGGATGGCATGATGCAGAGATTGATGGGGTGGGTAGCAGCAGTGCTGAGAGAAGGATGGCATGATGCAGAGATTGATGGGGTGGGTAGCAGGGAGTGCTGAGAGAAGGATGGGATGATGCAGAGATTGATGGGGTGGGTAGCAGGGAGTGCTGAGAGAAGGATGGCATGATGCAGAGATTGATGGGATGGGTAGCAGGGAGTGCTGAGAGAAGGATGGCATGATGCAGAGATTGATGGGGTGGGTAGCAGGGAGTGCTGAGAGAAGGATGGCATGATGCAGAGATTGATGGGGTGGGTAGCAGCAGTGCTGAGAGAAGGATGGCATGATGCAGAGATTGATGGGGTGGGTAGCAGGGAGTGCTGAGAGAAGGATGGGATGATGCAGAGATTGATGGGGTGGGTAGCAGGGAGTGCTGAGAGAAGGATGGCATGATGCAGAGATTGATGGGGTGGGTAGCAGGGAGTGCTGAGAGAAGGATGGCATGATGCAGAGATTGATGGGGTGGGTAGCAGGGAGTGCTGAGAGAAGGATGGCATGATGCAGAGATTGATGGGGTGGGTAGCAGGGAGTGCTGAGAGAAGGATGGCATGATGCAGAGATTGATGGGGTGGGTAGCAGGGAGTGCTGAGAGAAGGATGGCATGATGCAGAGATTGATGGGGTGGGTAGCAGGGAGTGCTGAGAGAAGGATGGCATGATGCAGAGATTGATGGGGTGGGTAGCAGGGAGTGCTGAGAGAAGGATGGCATGATGCAGAGATTGATGGGGTGGGTAGCAGGGAGTGCTGAGAGAAGGATGGCATGATGCAGAGATTGATGGGGTGGGTAGCAGGGAGTGCTGAGAGAAGGATGGATGATGCAGAGATTGATGGGGTGGGTAGCAGGGAGTGCTGAGAGAAGGATGGGATGATGCAGAGATTGATGGGGGGAGTGCTAGAAGGGGTGCAGGTGAGGGAGAAGGGATGGAGGTGGCATGATGCAGAGATTGATGGGGTGGGTAGCAGGGAGTGCTGAGAGAAGGATGGGATGATGCAGAGATTGATGGGGTGGGTAGCAGGGAGTGCTGAGAGAAGGATGGATGATGCAGAGATTGATGGGTGGGTAGCAGGAGTGCTGAGCAGAAGGATGAGGCATGATGCAGAGATTGATGGGGTGGGTAGCAGGGAGTGCTGAGAGAAGGATGGGATGATGCAGAGATTGATGGGGTGGGTAGCAGGGAGTGCTGAGAGAAGGATGGGATGATGCAGAGATTGATGGGGTGGGTAGCAGGGAGTGCTGAGAGAAGGATGGCATGATGCAGAGATTGATGGGGTGGGTAGCAGAGTGCTGAGAGAAAGATGGCATGATGCAGAGATTGATGGGGTGGGTAGCAGGGAGTGCTGAGAGAAGGATGGGATGATGCAGAGATTGATGGGGTGGGTAGCAGGGAGTGCTGAGAGAAGGATGGCATGATGCAGAGATTGATGGGGTGGGTAGCAGGGAGTGCTGAGAGAAGGATGGCATGATGCAGAGATTGATGGGGTGGGTAGCAGGGAGTGCTGAGAGAAGGATGGCATGATGCAGAGATTGATGGGGTGGGTAGCAGGGAGTGCTGAGAGAAGGATGGCATGATGCAGAGATTGATGGGGTGGGTAGCAGGGAGTGCTGAGAGAAGGATGGCATGATGCAGAGATTGATGGGGTGGGTAGCAGGGAGTGCTGAGAGAAGGATGGGATGATGCAGAGATTGATGGGGTGGGTAGCAGGGAGTGCTGAGAGAAGGATGGCATGATCCAGAGATTGATGGGGTGGGTAGCAGGGAGTGCTGAGAGAAGGATGGCATGATGCAGAGATTGATGGGGTGGGTAGCAGGGAGTGCTGAGAGAAGGATGGCATGATGCAGAGATTGATGGGGTGGGTAGCAGGGAGTGCTGAGAGAAGGATGGGCATGATGCAGAGATTGATGGGGTGGGTAGCAGGGAGTGCTGAGAGAAGGATGGGATGATGCAGAGGTTGATGGGGTGGGTAGCAGAGTGCTGAGAGAAGGATGGCATGATGCAGAGATTGATGGGGTGGGTAGCAGGACGTGCTGAGAGAAGGATGGCATGATGCAGAGTTGATGGGGTGGGTAGCAGGGAGTGCTGAGAGAAGGATGGCATGATGCAGAGATTGATGGGGTGGGTAGCAGGGTGTGCTGAGAGAAGGATGGATGATGCAGAGATTGATGGGGTGGGTAGCAGGAGTGCTGAGAGAAGGATGGCATGATGCAGAGATTGATGGGGTGGGTAGCAGGGGGTGCTGAGAGAAGGATGGCATGATGCAGAGATTGATGGGGTGGGTAGCAGGGAGTGCTGAGAGAAGGATGGCATGATGCAGAGATTGATGGGGTGGGTAGCAGGGAGTGCTGAGAGAAGGATGGCATGATGCAGAGATTGATGGGGTGGGTAGCAGGGAGTGCTGAGAGAAGGATGGCATGATGCAGAGATTGATGGGGTGGGTAGCAGGGAGTGCTGAGAGAAGGATGGGATGATGCAGAGATTGATGGGGTGGGTAGCAGGGAGTGCTGAGAGAAGGATGGGCATGATGCAGAGATTGATGGGGTGGGTAGCAGGGAGTGCTGAGAGAAGGATGGCATGATGCAGAGATTGATGGGGTGGGTAGCAGGGGATGCTGAGAGAAGTGGATGGGGGGGGACGGGGTGGGAGATGGATGTGCAGAGATTGATGGGGTGGGTAGCAGGGAGTGCTGAGAGAAGGATGGGATGATGCAGAGATTGATGGGGTGGGTAGCAGGATGCTGAAGAAGGATGGGATGATGCAGAGTTGATGGGGTGGGGGGGGGGTTGGGGGGGGGGTCTGGGGAGGAATTGTTTTCTCTACCTGTGGTCTGTGACTTGTCAAAGATCCAGCAGTAACAGCAGTTCACGGTGCTAGAGGGTGCGCGTTTTGGAGCACGTGCGTATAGTGTATGGTTTGATCCTGGTGGAACCACAGAGTTTTGATTTCAGTTGTATTTCATCCTAAACGAGCGTGCGCACGCGCGCACACACGCACACATACGCACGCGCGCACGTACGCACAGACACACACACAAACACGCGCGCTCGTGCGCGCGCGCGCGGCACACACACACACACACACACACACACACACACACACACACACAATTGTTGGCTGTTCAAGACTTGAACTGATTCTGTTCGTTGCAGGCGAACGTTGACCATCTCACTGGCACTCCAAGACGTCCTTTTCCCAATGGAATGTGGAATATTTTCACCATGGAAACCGAACTGTGTAAGAACAACAACAACAAAACCGAAACCATCAACAATAAACATACATGTACACATGAAATTTAGAACGTGGCATTTAATGTATTGCCATCCTCCAGTCCGATACGACCAGGATATGCCGCTTGACTTATAATCCAGGACCAGGATATGCCTCTTCACTTGTAATCCAGGACCAGGATATGCCGCTTGACTTATAATCCAGGACCAAGATATGCTGCTTGACTTGTAATCCAGGACCAGGATATGCCGCTTGACTTATAATTCAGGACCAGGATATGCCAATTGACTTATAATCCAGCACCAGGATATGCCAATTGACTTATAATCCAGCACCAGGATATACCGCTTGACTTATAATCCACGGATACAAAAAGGTAAAAAACTATTCGAACCAATGAAATAGAACAAAATACGTGGGGGAAAATGTATGGCCAAAGAAAAACAGCAGGTGGGATACATACAGCGTCCACTTTTGAGTGGTGTGTATCTCTCTCCTCCGGCACGCTCCTCCCCCCACCCCCACCCCCACTCATCCCCATCCCCGTCCCCGGCTACCTTAAAGCTAGCATCTAGCAAACGTACTCAGAGGAGACAATGAGGACTTTGCAGAACACACAAAAAAAAACTAGCCAATAGGAAACAGAGACGACGGCGACACCACCACCATCAACAACAACGACGACAAAAACATGACAACACAATAACAACAGCAGCAACCAGCCACAACAAGGCAAAACAACAACAACAACAACAACAACAACAACAACAACAACAACAACCAACAACAAACCGAAAGACGCCATCAAACAAACATTGAAGAAAGATCACAAATTTGAAAAGCAGGAAGCTAAGAAAAACCAGGAAATCAAATTACCAGCCCAGAATGATCAGATGATGAAGCAGTCTGCACTGGCAGAATTCCAAGGTTGTAGTGGTCTGTTGTCACGATAAACATAACGGCAAACTGGTCGGC
>CM031612.1:71149298-71154298 GCA_018398815.1 Conus ventricosus | reverse complement strand
GAGAGAAGAGAGAGGAGAGAAGAGAGAGAGAGAGAGAAGAGAGAGTAAAGCGAGACAGAGAAAGTTTCGGTTTGTGTTTTGTGTGTGTGTGTGTGTGTTGTGTGTTGTGTGTGTGTGTGTGTTGTGTGGTGGTGTGTGTGTGTGTGTGTGTTGTGAGTGTGTGTGTGTGTGTGTGTGTGCATTGTTGCTGTTTATGTATGTGTGTGTAAGTGAATTTTGAATGCGAGACAGAGAAAGTTAGTGTTTAGTGATGAGTGGAGTGTGTGTGTGTGTGTGTGTGTGGTGTGTGTGTGTGTGTGTGTGTGTGTGTGGTGTGTTGTGTGTGTGTGTGTGTTTTGTGGTTTGTTGTGTTGTTGTGTGTTTGTGTGTGTGTGGTTTGGTGTGTGTTGTGTGTGTGTGTGTTTGTGTGTGTGAGTTGTGTGCCAGCTCAGGTGTCCTCCATGGGTAACAGTGTGTACGAACAATATAAGCACTACCTATCTACAAGCGAGAACGATTAAGTGCCGATACCATTAATACACAGTTAACTACGACTTGAACACATCAAATATGCAGGTGAACAAAGTCTTTTAACCGTCACACACACACACACACCACACACACACACACACACACACACACACACACACACACACACACACACACACACACACACACACACGACTTTTCAGGGAGCAGAAAGAGGGGTGGGGCATGGGGAAGGAAACGTGGGTCAAGGCTGTCATTGAAAGACGTCATGCGACGTTCATGTGATCGACATACAAGAAATACCATTCACCGATCCCCCTCGCCCCTCGCCGCCTCCTCCACATCTTCGCCCACACACCGCAAACCTTCCTTCAGCAGCATCTGTAACTTCTCTCCCCCCCCCCCCCCCCTCCCCAACTGTTTTAACAATATTTGTTTGTTTCTTTCCATCTGTTAACTAACACTGAAAGACAAAAACATGCATGCACCTGAAAGAACAGAAGAGAGGGTGGGGGGTAAATCGGAAAAGAAGAGAAAGAAAGAAGGAGGAGAAAAGGAGGAGGAGGAGGAGGAGAAGGAAAGAAGAAGAATAGAGGGGGGACAAGAAAAGACCGTCAACAACCACAACAACAGAAACAGCAACAACAATAAAACAACAATGAAGAACAACAACACCCACAGCATCACACAAGCAACAACTAGCAGCAGCAGCAGCAAGCAGCAATAACAACAACAGAACAAGATTTAGAAGAGGAACAAAAACAAATCAAAAAAACAAGGAAAGATGATGAGCAGAAAGAGAAGAAGACTAAGAAGGATTTTGAACAAGGAACAAGAATGTCTAAAGTAGAGGACATTGAAGTAGAAGATCACGAAATAGACAATAAAGATAGCCACGTGTGGACAGGAAGCATCTGTCAAGAAGAAGTAGACGTGACCAAAGAAGAAGTAACGGTGTCCAAAGAAGAAGGAGAACGATTGACAAATGAAGAAGTAACGTTTCAAAGGAAAAGGAAGACGTTGACAAAGAAGAAAGTAGACGATGTCAAAGAAAGAAGTAAGACGTTTGACAAAGAAGAAGTAGACGTTGTCAAAGAAGAAGGAGACGTTGACAAAGAAGAAGTATAAACGTTGTCTAAAGAAGAAGGAGACTTGACAAGAAGCAAAAGAAAAGGATAAACAAAGACAAGAGAAACGAAAAAGTATGGAAAAGAAACGAATAAGGAGAAGAAGAAGAACAAGAACAAGAACAAGAAGGAGAACCAACAACAACAACAACACACCAACAACAACAAGGAGAAACAAGAAAGAAGAAGAAGAAAGGGGGATAATAAGAATAAACCTAGCAATTGAACAAAAAATCTCCAATCAAATAGTACAAAATATACCTCAAAACCAGAGCCAGTTTATTCTCCATAAAGCTAGGCAAAACCGAAAAGACCATACACCCCATGATATATATATATATATCAATAATATCAAAAATATAAATATATATATATATATATATATAATATTATATATATATATATTATATATAGTATATATATATATGATATATATCATATCATTCATTTATGCCCGTCGCTCCGTGGCATAGGCCATCAACGAACCCTTCGCCATCGCAACTCTGTTCTGGGCTGTTCTTCTGGTCATTCCAGTCCATTTGTCCCTGTGTTGTTTTCACTCCCCGTGCGCGTTCAGTGTGCCCAGCGTCTCAGCTGTTGCGACCCCTCTCTTTCTCTTTCCCTGCGGGTTCCAGGTCATGGCATGGCGTGTTGTGCAGGATGGCGTGGCTTCCTGAGGGTAGTGTCCGATCCCAGGCCCCACTTCGCTTCGCAGTAATCTGGGGTTTTTGGGCCCACATGTTCCTGTCCCGCACACATCCCACAGATCTTCGTTTCGGACCTTGTCCTGCATCGGATTTATGTAGATGCGCCTCAGTACAGGTTTTGAAGAATGTCCAGAATCTTTGTTTGCATCGTCTGTGTTTTAAGCCACGTCTCGCATCCGTAGAGCAGAACTGATTTCACATTGGAGTTGAAGATGCGGAGTTGGTTCTTAAGCTGATTCGTCCAGATGCCGAGATGATTCCTTGACATGACGAAAGCTGCTCTTGCCTGCCGATTCTGGCTGTGACGTCTCGGTCCGTGCCTCCCTTGTTGTCAACCACGCTTCCCAGGTAGAACGAAAGACTCCACCCACCCAGATGGGCTCTCCATCGACTTGACTGGTGTTTTGGCAGTGGGTGTTGATTTTCATCAGCTCGGTCTTCTTTCCTGTTAATTTGATCCCTGTCCCAGCTGATGGTCTCCAAGCGAAGTGTCTTGTCCTAGCATCTGGCTGTGGCTGTGTGACAGAGCGCCAGGTCCGTCAGCGAAGTCAAGGTCGTCGAAGCTGCGTCAGAGTGACCCACTGTAATCCCGTGTTTCTGCCGTTGTAGTGGTCTTCATGACCAGTCAAATGACCAGGAGGAGAAGAAGTAAACGGCGACAGCAGCAACCCTGCCGAACCCGGTTCATTCACCTCGAAACTTTCGGACAGGTGGGCCGGCATGGGCAATCCTGCAGTTCATATGTCCTGGTAGGTGCACCGATGAGGGAGATATCTTTCTCAGGGGACACCAGTAAGCCACAGCAGCTTCCTCAGCATCTCTCTGACCACACTGACGAAAGCCCTACACATAATCTATGAAGTTATGAATGTACAGGGGGAGTTTCCACTCATCGACTGCCACCACGATGATGCGCATCTGGCAATCTGGGTCGGGAACATGATTTGTTCTGCCGAAGCCAGCTGCTGCGCTCGAGCTTGGGGTCGACGGCTCTTTCATTCTCTCCAGTAAACCCTGTATAGAACCTTGCCTGGCGTGACAGAGCATGAATCCCTCGGTAGTTGCTGCAGTCCCTGAGGACTCCTTTCTTCGGCACTTGATGACGATTCCTTTCTTTCCCACTGAGCCGTAACCCTCCTCCTTCTCCCAATCTTGCTGAGAGGCTGTATAGCATGTTGACAGCTGTCTTCCATGTCTTCTTTGATGGCTTCATGCTGAGGTATCTCATTCCGCCCTGCAGCCTTCACCATTTTCAGAGTCCTGATGGCCTTCTTGATCTCTGCCTTTGGAGGTTTGTCACAGCTGATGGGCAGGGTCAGTCTCTGCAGGTGGGATGTCTGTGTCTGCGTCAGGGCGGGCGGATCACATCCTCCCTAAGAGTTCTGCCATCGTTTCCAGCTGTCCTCGTTGATGTCAGGGGTTTCCGTTCTTGTCCTCACTCTATTCTGTCTGCTGAACTTACCCGTCAGCTTCTTTGGTCACCAGTACAGGTCCTTCAGATTCCCCGTCCGCGCTGCGTGCCTCTGCTTGGCTGGCCAGGTCCGTCCAAAGTAGTCCCACCTTTGTCCTTCTTGATGCTCGTCTTTACTTCTCCGTTCGCTGCTGTGTGTCTTTCCTTCCTGTGCCTTTGCCACTAGCTCCTTGTTCGGCTCGTGTTCAGTGTAGCTTTCCTTCTCTCTCCTTGTTTTCCAACTTGTGAAGGTGTCGGCAGATATCCATTCTTTGTGCTGGCCCTTTCTTCTTGCCAAGGACCTCATTCACATGTGTCATGCCAGAGCTACTGCAGTTGTTCCCACTGTGTCTACGATTCCGTCTCACTGACTTCTATCACTCTTGTAGCGCTGGAACCTGTTGGTAAGCTGATCTTGGAATGCTGCTTGTGTGTCCGCTGTTCCGGAGCATCCGGTACATTGGTAACCTTAGTACGTGTGTTGTTGGTGTTGGTGAATCTCATGAGGCGAGTCTCACTGTGTTAAAAAGAAAGGTGGTGGTCTGAAGACACTCAGCACCTACTCATCACTCGTACAACCCCGCCATGATCCCTCCTGAATTACTGCGGCTAATAATATGTGTCAATCTGTTCTCCGTGACATGGTTCGGGATCTCCATGTGGCCTTGTGGATGCGCTTGTGTGGGAAGATGCTTCCCTCCTATCACACAGCTGGTTCAGGCGCACAGGTCTGCAAAAACGCTCATCCAATTCCTCGTTTCAACTGTCCCAGTCCCATGTGTCCCCATATGTCCTCATAGCCTTTGTTTGTCACTTCCGACTGGCGTTAAAAATCTCCCATCAGTAATGGTTAAGTCCCTTTGCTCCTCTTTTGTCTATCACCTGTCTGTAGTTCTGTGAAGTCATCTTTCTTCTCTTCTTCCGCATCATTTGGTGGGAGCAGCACTGGATGAGTTCAGCCTGATGTCATTCTTCTTCGTGGATAACTTGGCTGTGATGATGCGGAGTTGAGCAAGGTTCCCAACCACTGAGTTCCCCTAGTGCCTCCGGTGCCTACATCAGGGCCACACCCACAGTGTGTGGGCTTTCCATCCTCTGTGTGTCCTGAGTACAGCACTGTTCTCCAGATGAAAAGTTCCAGCGTGTCCTGTATTGTAGCCACCTTGTCTCACTCAGTCCTAGCACTCGCATCTTTTAGTTTTTCATCCTCTTCCGCAACTTGGATTGGTTTTTTTTCCTGTTTCAAAC
>CM031612.1:71136798-71141798 GCA_018398815.1 Conus ventricosus | reverse complement strand
TGCTTGGCCGATCTTTGTAAAAATTAGCAGGTATGTTCATTATGGGTCACGGATGATGTCCCATGTTTTAGTTTACCGTTACAGCCGTTACTAACGGCTGAAACGGTTTTTCTTCTTTATAGAATATCTCAGAAAGTACTCTGCCGATCTTTCTGAAAATTTGTAGGCATGTTCATTATGGGTCACGAATAATGCCTGATATTTTAGTTTACCGTTATAGCCGTTACTAACGGTTGTAACGGCCTGTAACGGTTTTTCTTCTTTATGGAATATCTCAGAAAGCACTTGGCCGATCTTTCTGAAAATTTGGAGGTATGTTCATTATGAAACAGTTACAAATGCCCTTACTTCTGCATGAACATCTCGGCTTTAACGAAGGCGTTTAAGGTGTTGAACAATAAACTTCTTGTCTATCTGTTTAAACTGCAAAATCAATGTTCAGAATTCTATATCAAAGCAGCATTTATGTCTGACAAATGCTAGAACAAATATTTGAAGTGATGCTATACTCCCAGGATTACTGACGTGGAACTTCCACCCTGTGAATTCATCACAGTGTTTATGTTCTCTCCTTTAAAGAATTTTTCGTGTACTTCTAAAACATATGTAAACCGAAAAACACATGCATACTTACCCGTTTGTGTTTATACACATGCGTGTGCATTCGAACTTCCATTTGTTAGCGTGTGTGTGTGTGTGTGTGTGTGTGCGTGTGTGTGTGTGTGTGTGTGTGTGTGTGTGTGTGTGTGTGTGGTGTGTGTGTGTGTGTGTGTGTGTGTGTGTGTGTGTGTGTGTGTGTGTGTGCGTGTCTATGTGTGTGTGGTGTCTGTATATGTGTTTCACTTTGAATATATGTACGTGAGAGAGAGAGAATCTCTGTGTGTGTGTGTGTGTGTGTGTGTGGTGTGTGTGTGTGTGGTGTGTGTGTGTGTGTGTGTGTGTGTGTGTGTGTGTGTGTGTGTGTGTGTGTGTGTGTGTGTGTGGTTGAGCGTGCATACGGGCGTGCAAGCATGTGCGTGTATAAGTGACGAGGTCATGATCACGTACAAATTAATCAAGTGACATAAAGTCCTTTTAACGTCATATCACACACACACACACACACACACACACACACACACACACACACACACACACACACACACACACACACACACACACACACACACACACACACACACCACACAGAGAGAGAGAGAAGACAGAGACAGAGACAGAGAAAGAGGAGGCAGTGGGGGGGGGGGGGTGTTGGGAGGGGAAAGGGGACAAGATCGTCATGGAATGACGTCATTCGACGCTCATGTGATTGACGTAAAAGAAACATCTTTCCCTAGCCATCCCCCCTCCATACACCTTGGTCCATCCCACCCCCACCCTTCCTCTGCACCATCCTATCATTTTCCACAACCATGTTCTTCTCTCTCTGTTTCACTGGATTTGTCTGTTTCCTCCACACAGTAAACTATCGCAGAAAGACGAAGAAGACCATGCATCTGAAAGCCAAGGAAAGAAAAGAGAAAGAAGGGAATGAGAAAGAAGGACGAGTAGAAGGAGAAGAAGGAAAAGGAGGAGAAGAAGAAGAAGAAGAAGAAGCTGAACAATGACAACAACAACAACAACAACGACAACAACAACAGCAACAATAACAACAACTTCAACAACAGAAGGACAAGATGTAGAAGACGAATAAGAAAAGTGAACGAGCAGAAAGAGAAAAACATGAACAAGAATTTGAACGAGGACAAGAAAAAGAGTAAAGAAGCAGGAGAACTTTAAAATAGAAGAGTACGATGAGAAAGTAGGGGGGGGGGGGGAACATGGAAAGGAACGGTGTAAACGAAGTAGAACTCAAAGAAGAAAAGTAGATGAAGAAGCAGATGAAAGAAGAACCCAAAGACTAAAAGTAACAGAATCGCGATGGAAAAGATGAAGAAGTTGACGGACATGAAGACTGGTGAAGGAGAATCAGAAGAACGAGAACAAGAATAAGAACAAAAAGACCAAGAAGAAGAAAAATAACAACAACAAAAACAGCAAAAACAACAACAACAACAACAACAACAACAACAACAAAAACAATGATATATCAAAGAAAGCAAGATGATTTAGAAGATAAATGATTGCTCGTTCTTTGTTTTCATTGTCCTAAATGTTCTTTGTTTTTGCCTAAAGAAGACCCAAGAGGTCGAAATGCATTGTGTTTTGTCCTGTAATCTGTTTGTCTGCATCGTCTGGCGGAACTAATTCCCTGTCTTTTTAGAATGACAAGAACAGAAATCTGAAGTCAAATAGTGGAAAAAATATTCGTTACCAACCCAGCCAGTTTTTCTCCCATGCCACTGGGCAGACTGATGACATTCAGCCCATGCTACATATAGCCAGCCAACACAGATTTTTCCATGGAAATGTTCAGTTCAATGCAACGGGAGTAAATGATATCTGGGGTTTTGAGCTCTCAAAGGACACAAGACAGTCGATTTGCCAGTCGATTTTTTTTCCGTGGGCTTGCAAACAAGTACTCTCTCTCCTCTCTCTCTCTCTCTCTCTCTCTCTCTCTCTCTCTCTCTCTCTCTCTCTCTCTCTCTCTCTCTCTCTCTCCTCTCTCTCTCTCTCTCTCTCTCTCTCTCTCTCAGTGAACGTAGGAACGCTGAACTCAATACAGAAGAAATAGGTGAAAGTGCCTGAATGTGATAGCCGGTGCAGATCAGAATGCAGGATGTGGAGAACTGACACATCACACACTGTGCCTCGACGTCAGCTCTACAATCTGTGACCTTTACTGGACTGTAGGGTGACTGTTAGCCTACTCTCTCTCTCTCTCCTCTTTCCTCTCTCTCTCTCTCTCTCTCTCTCTCTCATCTCTCTCTCTCTCTCTCTCCTCTCTCTCTCTCTCTCTCTCTCTCTCTATATATATATATATATATATATATATATATTACATATAACACACACACACACACACACACACACACACACACACACACACACACACACACACACACACACACACAAACAGAGGCACCCACCCACCCATACACACACACGCGCAAGCGCACACACACACACAACACACACACATACACACACATACCACCACACACACACACACACACACACACACACACACACACACCACACACACACACACACACACAACACACACACACACATCATACACACATACACGCGCGCACGCACGCATAGATACATACATACATACATACATACATACATACATACATACATACATACATACATACATACATACATACATACATACATACATGTAAACACACATACATACACACGACCGCACACACACACACACACACACACACACACACACACACACACACACACACACACACACACACACACAACACACACACACGCGCGCGCGCGCACGCACGCACGCACGCACGCACGCACGCACGCACGCACGCACGCACGCACACACACACACACACACACACACACACACAGAGGCATGCATGTATACAGAGAGAGAGCGAGAGAGAAAGAGAGAGAGAGAAAGTGATATAGAGAGGCCCATGTGCGAAACGAAAGCAGAAGGAAACAGGGGAAAGCAAAGAAAGGACAGGAAGCAAAGAGGAAAGAAAGGAGGAATGGACAAGAAAGAACAAAGAATGAAGGAAGGGGGGGGGGTGGAAGCTACACTAACATGCAGTTGTAGGCTCCTGGCTGTAAGCCTATGTAACAATGCAAACATCGCCTTTTGTGCTGAAACTTCAATGTACATTTTACTGATTTTTGGTCAAAAACCGTACAAGTACTTCTGTGTACTTATATTTTGCTAGACTCTTGCTCATGCAACGTCAACACCCAACCAGTCGGACGAAACAAAAGAGAGTTCACCATTCTGATTAATAACGAAACTTCTACCATCTTCACATTAAAAAGAACTTTCTTGTTTTCTTTTTCGAATGCAAAGACATTTCTGAAACTGAGGAAATCAACAAGTCCTTACAGTCTCCGAAACAATTTAGTTCCTCTTCGAAGTTCGCACAGACAGTGACAATCAACATATTCGACTGTTTACAAAGTGTCCTGGTCCCCACAGACCTGAAACACTTCCCCTGTGTCCAGTCTCTGGACCTGTGTCCCTCTCAACAACAACAAAAAGACTACGCCCCTACTCTGTCTAGAAGGGAAAAGATCGGTCACCATGTTTTTCATTATCTAAAGAATATTTCTCTTCATCATTTTTTTTCTCTCCTTTTATTTTCTTCGCCATGGCTTACATGGAAGACCTCCTGACATTGGCCAGTCGTGGCCTCTGATTAATATTTACACAAGGCCAGTCGTGGCCTCTGATTAACAATCACACAAGGCCAGTCGTGGCCTCTGATTAACAATCACACAAGGCCAGTCGTGGCCTCTGATTAACAATCACACAAGGCCAGTCATGGCCTCGGATTAACAATCACACAAGGCCAGTCGTGGCCTCGGATTAACAATCACACAAAGCCAGTCGTGCCTCTGATTAACAATCACACAAAGCCAGTCGTGGCCTCTGATTAATATTTACACAAGGCCAGTCGTGGCCTCTGATTAACAATCACACAAGGCCAGTCGTGGCCTCTGATTAACAATCACCAAGACCAGTCGTGGCCTCTGATTAACAATCACACAAGGCCAGTCGTGGCCTCTGATTAACAATCACACAAGGCCAGTCGTGCCTCTGATTAACAATCACACAAGGCCAGTCGTGGCCTCTGATTAACAATCACACAAGGCTAGTCGTGGCCTCTGATTAACAATCACACAAGGCCAGTCGTGGCCTCTGATTAACAATCACACAAAGCCAGTTGTGGCCTCGGATTAACAATCACACAAGGCCAGTCGTGGCCTCTGATTAACAATCACACAAGGCCAGTCGTGGCCTCTGATTAAAAATCACACAAGGCCAGTCGTGGCCTCGGATTAACAAACACACAAGGCCAGTCGTGGCCTCTGATTAACAATCACACAAGCCAGTC
>CM031612.1:71119298-71126798 GCA_018398815.1 Conus ventricosus | reverse complement strand
GCCCCTGTCTGAAGAATGACATATTCCACAGTAACATCAACAATGACATGTTACAAACACGGTGAACACCTATCTGAACAATGACATACCACACAGTAAAACCCTATCTAAACAATGACATACCACATAGTCATACCCTATCTGAACAATGACATACCACACAGTCATACCCTACCTGAACAATGACATACTGCAATGTGAACCGTATCTGAACAATGACATACCACACAGTGAACGCTATCTGAACAATGACATACCACACAGTGAACACTATCTGAACAATGACATACCACACAGTGAACCCTATCTGAACAATGACATACCACACAATGAACCCTTATCTGAACAATGACATACCACAATGTGAACCGTATCTGAACAATGGCATAGCACACAGTGAACCCTTACATGAACAATGACATACCACATGGTGAACCCTATCTGAACAATGACAGAACACACTGTGAACTCCTATCTGAACAATGACATAGTACACTGTGAACCCTTATTTGAAAAATGACATTGGCTACCACATAGTAAACCCTATCTGAACATGACATAGCACACGTGAATCCTACGAACAATAAATACCACACTGAACCCTATCTGAACAAGACTACACGGTGAAAACACTAACAACAATCCACAGTCATACCCTCTCTGAACAATGACATACCACACAGGGAACCTTATCTGAACAATGACATACTACACAGTCAACCCTATCTGAACAATGACATACCACACAGTGAAACCCCACCTGAACAATAATATACCACACAGGGAACCTCTATCTGAACAATGACATACCACACAGGAACCTCTATCTGAACAATGACATACCACACAGGGAACCTCTATCTGAACAATGACATACCACACAGGGAACCCTATCTGAACAATGACATACCACAGAGGAACCTCTCTGAACAATGACATACCACACAGGAAACCTGTGTCTGAACAATGACATTCCACACAGTCATACCCTATCTGAACAATGACATGCCAGACAGGGAATCCATATCTGAACAATGACATACCACACAGGAACCTCTATCTAAACAATGACATACCACAATGTGAACCGTATCTGAACAATGACATACCACACAGGGAACCTCTATCTGAACAATGACATACCACACAGGAACCTCCTCTGAACAATGACATACCACACAGTGAACCTCTATCTGAACAATGGCATACCACACAGGGAACCTCTATCTGAACAATGACATACCACACAGTGAACCTCTATCTGAACAATGACATACCACACAGTGAACCTCTATCTGAACAATGACATACCACACAGGGAACCCTATCTGAACAATGACATAGCACACAGCGAACCTCTATCTGAACAGTGACATACCACATAGTGAACCTCTATCTGAACAATGACATACCACACAGTGAACCTCTATCTGAACAATGACATACCACACAGGAACCCTATCTGAACAATGACATAGTACACACGAACCTCTATCTGAACAATGACATAGCACACAGTGAACCTCTATCAGAACAATGACATACCACACAGTGAACCCTATCTGAACAATGACATACCACACAGCGAACCCCTATCATGAACAATGACATACCACACAGTGAACCCCTATCTGAACAGTGACATACCACACAGAGAACCCTATCTGAACAGTGACATAGCACACAGTGAACATCTATCAGAACAATGACATAGCCACACAGTGAACCTCTATCTGAACAATGAGATACCACACAGTGAACCTCTATCTGAACAGTGACATACCACACAGGGAACCCTATCTGAACAGTGACATAGGACACGTGAACCCCTATCTGAACAATGACATACCGCACAGTGAACCTCTATCTGAACAATGACATACCACACAGTGAACCCCTATCTGAACAATGACATACCGCACAGTGAACCTCTATCTGAACAATGACATACCACACAGTGAACCCCTATCTGAACAGTGACTTGCCACACAGTGAAACCTGTCTGAAGAGTTACGTACTGAGGTCCAGAAGAGCAGTAAAGAGAGGATGGAAAAGGAGATGACAGCAGCCCAAAGATGATACGCTCCGTTGTTTTGTGTTGTCTTAGCTGTGAAACACCTCCTCCGTCCCTTTTTAGTTTTTTTTTCTTTCAGTATTTACTGCTGTAAGGAGCGAAACCATTATTTGGTTTGCATGTGTTGTGTGTGTGGGAAGGTGGGGGGTATGGGGGGGTTAGGGACTGATAGAGAGAGAGAGAGAGAGAGAGAGAAAAAGAAAAGAAAATGCACGTGCCAGAGAGACAGACACACAGAGAGACAGACAAACAGACAGACAGACGGAAGCTCAGAGACAGATGCGAGACAGATGTGTCTGCCAGAAAGAAAGATACAGGCAGATGCGACGGACGGACAGACAGACAGACAGCCAGAGAGATAGGGAGAGCATCAATCTTCAAGACCCGCCTGTCCTTTAAACCATGTTACTAACCCACGCTTATGTCTTGCACTGTAGTCTCGCAGACAGCCCACCGGTTGATCGTTACCACCAAAGAAGGATAACGTCGATGGCGTCACAGGACCTGTCAACAAGGGGACAGGGCTAACACCCCCCAAGACAGATCCTGATCAATTTGTGGTAGGCAACAAATTGACAGAGCCATTGGACCACACGTTCCCTCACACATCTACAAGACTTCAGGTCCGAGGGTCTCTCTCTCTCTCTCTCTCTCTCTCTCTCTCTCTCTCATCTCTCTCTCTCTCTCTCTCTCTCTCTCTCTCTCTCTCTCTCAGTTGTTTGAGTGAAGGTTGTGTGCCCCAGTTACCGCAGTCTGAACACATAGAAGAAGAAAAGGTAATGTGGTCTGAAGAGTATGTGGGTTGTACAAAGAGGAAATGAATCTGATGAGTTTAAAGAGTGTTTAAAATACAGCACGACTGATTCTTGCCACGGATGTTAACAGGGCGACCGACATTTTAATAAGTGCAATGTATGGGGCTGCAGCGTCTATGGTTAGGAGGGTTGGGAGAAAGAAAAAACGGTGCAATGATTGGTTTGACTTTGAGTGCGAACAGAAGAAAAGGACTGTCTTACGACTTCTGAGATCTTTTCGAGAGCAAAATTACCTGAATACAAAGCACTGCAAAAAGAAGCTTACATAAAAGAAAGGAAAGAGTATGGTCAATTGAAAAGAGAGAAAAAGAGGTTGTCTAATGAAACGAAAATTAAGAAGCTTAAAGACTCAATCCACGATCCAAAACTTTTCTGGTCAACAATAAGAACTGTTGGCAGGAAAGGCATGGTTTTTAATGAGATTAGCAGCCAACAGTGGTACGACCATTTCTCCAGTGTTTTCAGTGACTTCGAAAGTACGCCCTGTACATGAAGTTACTGAATACGATGAGCTAGCGGAGGGGGGAAACGAAGAGCCACTCTTTAATGATCCAATCACTAAACAAGAGGTCGTAAATGGAATAAAAAACCTGAAAAGTGGAAAAAGTCCTGGTCCGGACAAAGTCATAGCTGACATTTTAAACATTCAAGCGCAGTGGTAGTGGACTTTCTGGTTGAACTGCTCAATGCTATTTTTGATAGTGGAATGTTCCCCAGAGAATGGTCTAAATCTATAATCATACCAATTCATAAAAAGGGAGACACAAATAACCCAGACAACTATAGAGGGGTGGCTCTAACAAACGTGGTAAGTAAAATTTACACAAATATTTTAAACAAACGACTGACTAAAGGGGTAGAAATCGAAGAAACACTAATAGAAGAACAAGCAGGTTTTAGGAAAGACTATAGCACGATAGATCACATCTTTACTTTATACGCACTTGTCCAGAAGTATCTACTCCGAAATGCTAAATTATATGTAGCCTTTGTTGACTTTAGAAAAGCCTTCGATTCAGTGAACAGGAACATTCTTTGGAATATTTGAGAAATAATGGCATTAACGGGAAAATGTATAAGGCACTTAGAGGAGTGTACGATTCTGTAGTGGCTTGCGTACGTGATAAGGGTAAATTATCAGATTACTTTGACTGTCCGCGTGGTGTAAAGCAGGATGCTTACTAAGCCCTCAGCTTTTCTCATTTTTCATCAACGAATTAGCGATAGAGATCAACAAACGAGGCAGACACGGTATTCAAATGATACCAGATGCTATTGAAATCTTCCTGATGTTGTTTGCAGATGATGTTGTTTTGCTTTCTGATACGATAATTGGTTTACAAAACCAGTTGACAGCATTAAAAGGAGAAGCAGATCGGTTGCAATTAGTTGTTAATCTGGAAAAAACAAATATTATGATTTTTAGAATGGGGGTCATCTTTCTAGACACGAAAAATGGTGGTACGGTAACACAGAAGTAAAAGTGACAAACAGTTATAAATACCTCGGTCTAATATTCACAACCAAGCTCAGTCTTAATGCAGGTTTGACAGAAATGTGTAGAAAAGGAAAGAGAGGGTGATTGAAATTCTTAGAACATTGAGAAAATTAGATTCAGTTGAACCATCGATTTTCTGGAAACTTTTCGACACTCAGATAACACCCATATTAACATATGCAGCAGAGGTGTGGGGGTGCCGGTCAACAACGAAATAGAAAGTGTCCATACATTTGCAATCAAGCGTTTCCTAAGTGTTCCCTTACATTCTTCTAACAAAATGGTTTATGCGAAACTGGAAGGTATCCCCTATATATACATACCTATATAAAATGTATCAAATACTGGTTGAAACTGTTAAAACTACCTTACACAAGGTTATGTAAAACAGGCGTACAAAATGTTGTTACAACAGCATGAGAATGGAAAGTTTAACTGGGTATCCAATGTAAGGAAACTGTTAACTGAAAATGGGTTTGGCATTGTCTGGCTAAGCCAAGAAGTAGGAAACGATAAATTGTTTATCTCAGAATTTAAAGACAGATTGATCTGTATGTTTCAACAACACTGGCACTCTCACATGGAAGGAAATGAAAAATACAGATGGTTTCTTTCATTTAAACAGTAACCTGCAACCTGAAAAGTATTTATCGGTGGTAACAGATAGATGGCACAGAAGCGCACTGGCAAGATTTCGAACAAGAACATTAGGTCTTTTTGCCAACAAAAAATGGTTTATGCTTGATACAACAACAGTAAAGACTTGTCCAGTCTGCAAAGCAAACGCCACTGAAGATGAAAATCACTTTTTATACCATTGTGATGCTTACCGACATATTCGCGGAAAATTTAGCTTGTTTCAGGTGCCTATTGTACAAAATTGCAATCTGCTTAATACATTGACACTTGAAAACGAATCACTGATCAAATCCTTAGCAAGTTATATTGCCGAAGCTAGTAAAATCAGAAAAAAGTCACTTCCAAATTAATTTCCTCTTGTAAACATTTTTTTTTTTCGGTGCCTGGTGGTCATTGATTCTGTGACAATCAATGGTAATGTTTTACGAGATGCTGTTGTTTTGTGTTTTGCTTTTGTCCAACACAACTTTAGAACGTTGGACTTTGAGTGTGTGAGTGTGTACACAGATGTCTAAAAATTTTGACTTGTTGGGTAAATTTTGTTCAGAAATTGTTCTTTATATGGGAAATAAGTTCACGCCCCCATGTCATAACGCTGTACAGCTATTGACATTAAAATATCATTGAGTCATTGAGTCTCTCTCTCTCTCTCTCTCTCTCTCTCTCTCCTCTCATCTCTCTCTCTCTCTCTCTCTCTCTCTCTCTCTCTCTCTGTTTTTGTTTGTTTGATTGTGTTGTGGTTCCTTCTGTTTGACTACCACCATGTCATTACTACATGTTTTTTCAATAGTCTGCTTGTTGATGTAGAAATATATTACAGTGTTTGCTATGCTGAATTGCCAGTGTGAATGATATGTGTTGAAATAATGTATGCATGACAAGGACAGATTGTAAGACTAGGCCTTGGCCTAAAATCTTCAACATTGCGTATTAAAGACCAGTCAATCAATCAATCAATCTCTCTCTCTCTCTCCTCTCTCTCTCTTCTCTCTCTCTCTCTCTCTCTTCTCTCTCTCTCTCTCCTCTCTCTCTCTCCTCTCTCTCTCCAAAATGCGGACTGTGTGTCTCAGTCTTTGGCACGAGGCCTCAGTGTTCAGTATGCAGTATACCTCGTTATACTTAGCCTTTATGTATGTACTATACTACACTGTACACTAAGCCCTGTTACACACCAAACACCTACAGGCTTCGACACTTAGTATACCACTGTAGTCCTTAGCACGCCTTAAGCAATCGGCAGACGTCAGCATGCAGGTACACCACAACATGCTTAGCTCTCAGCACAAGTCACCCAATCGACATCAAGCAAGACGAAGGGGACTGGGTGTCTGTTTGGGCTCTGTCTGTGCCTTTTCCCTAGGCGCTCAATATCTAAGCCTAGGAGCAGGCAATACAAATAGATCTGCCTTCAGGGGGGATTGCGATGGTTCCTTCATGCAGCTAGTGAAGAGTTTTCATATCTATAACATATTTTCTTAATTTCATGTTCCCATTTTCCTCATCTTAACCACCCCCCCCCCCCCCCCCCCCCCCCCCCCCCTTAAGTTCAGATCTTCGCCAAGTCATCACTGTGATGACAGAGGGTTGTTGGCCTGCGCTTAATTTTTCCCCCACCATTAGATTGTTCGTCTTTGTATTTGTCTGACTTTATTCAAGTTTAAAAGGCTGTGCCAGTCTGGAATAAAAGTTACTCTGAGTTAGTTTTTTTTATGGAGCAAGAGTTACCCCACTTGTTTCTTGTTTATTGTTTGCTGTTCCCTGCCTCATTTCATTTCCAATGAAGATGTTAATGTAACTGTCTGTCTTGATACGTAGCTTCCCTCTTCTCCTTTCTGTCTGTCTTGGCTGATCATCTCCCTCGTCCTTGTCCATTTTAGAGTTGTCAGCGTTACGCCTCAAGGGGTAGTCTTGATTTCGTTTTGTGGCAATGTTCACTTTAGATGCTAATTAAAGGTGTATTTTATGATTGATGGCGTCAAACTATGGTAACATGCTCTACCCGGAAAAAAAAAAAAAACAGCCTGAATTTTACACTGTGAATTCCTTGTGATGAGAAAAGGACACGTGTTAATGGCAAACAACACATACAACACAACGCACTACAATGCAACACGAGGGAATACAACACAACACAACACAACACAGTATAACTAAACGCAATACAATACAGTACAATACAACAGAACACAACACAACTAAACGCGATACAATATAACGCAATACAATACAACACAATGCAACACAACTCAATACAACACAATATAATACAACACACACACATTACAACACAATACAATACAACACTACACAATACAACACTGCAAAATACAACACTAACACAACATAATGCAACACAACGCAATACAGTACAACACAACGCAATGCAGTACAACACAACGCAATACAGTACAACACAACGCAATACAGTACAACACAACGCAATACAGTACAACACAAAGCAATACAGTACAACA
>CM031612.1:71026798-71114298 GCA_018398815.1 Conus ventricosus | reverse complement strand
ATTATGGCCTTTACGGAGAGATATATTCACACAACGGATGCCTGGAAAGGTCTTAACTATATGCGTCGTTCGGCCAAGTTCGACTACCTTCATGCTTATACTTGCTGAGAATATGCTAAAATGGAAATTTACCGTGGAGACACTAACTGATTGAAACCAGTTAATTCTCCGATTACAGATGAGGTTTTGGTTGATTGACAGTGAACATCAATTATGATAAATGTCAACTGCTTTTATTCAAAGATTGTAAAAAAACAAACAGCATTTAACTCATTACGATCTGTTACTAGAAATGGTGTTCGGGAAAACCCTTTCACCCTTCTATCTCTTCCACTAGCTCAGCTCTCTCGCATCATCCTCTCTCTCTCTCTCTCTCTCTCTCTCTCTCTCTCTCTCTCTCTCTCTCTCTCTCTCTCTCTCTGTCCTCTCTCTCTCTCTCTCTCTCTCTCTCTTCTCTCTCTCTCTCTCTCCTGAGAAATACTTACATGATGTCACAATTACAAAATTCAGAAGGGCATTAGCAAAAGTCAGATAAGGTGTAAATGAGCTTCGAACAAATAAAAGTATACGATACTACAGCAATAACCACCTGCCCTTTTTGCAGTGAAGAAGAAACCGAAATACATTTCCTCTAAAATGTCCAAGTTACAAAAAATTACGATAAAAATATATTCATAAATACTATAAACATAGCTTTCCTGTTCAGTTGAAGACACGATTGCAAAACGAAAATGTTGTCACAATGAGAGATGTTGCTATGTTTGTACATTACACTTTACGGTTTAGAGAGGAACAGTTGTAATGAAATGTTATAACCTAAGTTTGTTACTTTTGTTATTGCCAAATGAGCATCCTTCTTTTTGAATTTTTTTCTATAACAATTAACAGTCTAAGCCAGGCAGTTCTGTGAAAATTCACACAATCTAATGTGAGCGGTTGTGTACAAATTAACAGTTTAAGCTGGGCTGTCCGGTAAAAATTGACAGTCCAAACTGAGCTGTTGTATAACGATTAACAGTGTAAGCTGGGCTGTTTTGTAACAGCTAACAATAAGGTCTTCTTCAGGCAAGATACAAAACACTCAGGACAACGAAAATGAATGAGCAATCACTTATCTTCATCCACTTCAGCGCAAGATGGGCGTTAAATCACACACACACAGACACACACACACGCGCGCGCGCGCGCGCGCGCACACACTCACACCTGTATAGTACACACCTGTTCTATTACAATTAACAGTCTAAGCTGGACTGTTCTATAACAATTAACCGTCTAAGGTGAGCTGTTGTATAACAATGAACAGTCTAAGGTGGGCTGTTTTGTAACAGTTAACAGTCTAAGGTGGGCTGTTCTGTGACAATTAACAGTCTAAGATGGCCTGTTATGTAACAATTATACAGTCTAAGGTGGGCTGTCCTGTAACAATTCACAGTCCAAGGTGGGCTGTTCTGTAACAATTTTACAGTCTTAGATGGGCTGTTATGTAACAATTAACAGTCCAAGCTGGGCTGTTCTGTAACATTCTAAGACGGGCTGTTTAGTGTGTATCACTCTGTGAAACGTTTGCACTAGGTCTTGTTGTTGAAAGTGAAGTCTTTGCAATTCATCATATTACGCCATCGACTACACTCCAAATCTCACTCAAGCTTTTTCTTGAAGTGCAAACTGTTAACATCATTTCGAGGTTGGAAAAAAAGATTTTTTCAACAGAAACCTCGTTACACCTGCTCACAAATTCACATGTATAGTACACACACACACACCCACCAACACACACACACACACACACACAAACACAACACAACACAAACAAACACAACACAACACAACACACACACACACACCACACACACACACCACACACGCACAAAACACACACACACACACACCCCCACAACACACACACACACACACACACACGCTTACAGATTTACCTGCGTAGTACACACAGCTCTGCAAGCAAACAGACTTTGATCCTCTCTCAGTACACACAACACACACAGTGACGGTGGACGAGTCAAGACGTGTTACAGCGTTGCTCTCTGTTCGAGTTAAATTAGGCGAAGTTGGGCCCAAAGGCGATTGTGTTGATTTTTATGTGACTGTTGTGTGTTGCATCTGTGCACTAGGGTTTGTGCACTCTGATTGTTGTGTAAACAAATATAAGGTCAGTAATTAACGAATTTCTCATGACCATACATAATGAAGAATCGGAATGAAGAATCGGATTTGCTGAATTGCTGAATCTGTAAACGGTGATCACGCAGTGTTGTCCACGTTGGGTCAAAGGTGACCCAGCGTTGCTTTTTGTGTGGCACGTGCAACAGGTTCGTGAGCCTCCAACAGTGTTCTCTCTCCCTCGCTTAAAAAAAAAAGAAAAGAAAAGAAAAGAAAAGAAATCGGCCATACCACAGGCGCCAGAAGAAACAACCAAACTTTTCTCGTCAGCTTGGTTTTACAGATCATATAACGAGCGTAAATGTCTTACAAAATGTAAAGTAAATAAGCTGGCCCATGGTCCGATGTCTGTGTGTAACACTTTGAATGGAAAGAACTAAAATGAATTTCAAGAACATGATAAATTCCAAAACATGGAACAACCATCGATGATTAAAGAAAGTAAACTTCAGCCGACGTTAGATTCCGACAAAAACGTTTACTTGCTCAGAAAAAGAATTGACAGTATGGAGAAACTCTTTATTTTATCGATATTCTGCATTGTAGAAAGTGATGTAAGAATTGAAAGAATAGACTTTGATAAGGAAGACAAAATACTCTCTCTTCCAACATGGATTTGTTACCCATTCCCACATGTCTCAGTAAATCAGTGGTTCGATTGTTCGTCCATGATTCCAAGAGGTTTCACACTGACTTTGTACTTTACCAAAAAATGGTTCAGGGCACTTTTCTCTGCCAGGGAGCTGATTGTTGGCAGTGAAGTCAAGAAGAATGCGAGGTACTCAAAGACTTGGTGTCAGATTATTGTCAGTCTGAAGACTTAAATCTTTACAGTGTGGACTGATTCGACATCTGTTTCCTTCTTACAAGAGGTGTTTGACATTATTCATCTCTCTTCGCCCGTTTCAGCACCCGCAGATTTACTTATTCCACTCACCCCGGGTCATGTCCGGAAATTGAGAGCAGAAATGAAACGAAAACAGCCTTAATTCTACTGATTTTTATATAAAAGGACGTGAAAACTCAGAGACAGAACAAACAGAAGTCAAAACAAGTAGCCCTTTGGATCACTCGGAAACCGAGCCGTCAACACCAACAGTTCCTCACAGTGACTTTTTCCACAAAGGAAGTGAATCAAGTACACAACATGTTACTTCAAGTTCAAAACAAAGTGCCAGACGCTGTAAGTCAAGCAAATATGACAAAAGGCGAGTACTTTTCCCTAAACGATTTTTATGACAAAACCACCCATCAAAAGCTCCAAAGACTAGAAGACAATCAGGACCTTATGGCAGTTGAGTTAAGTGATTTTCAAAATACATTGATCTCCCATCTAGAAGACGTCAAAACATCTATAAAAATGAAATTAAGCATCATATCACTCAAAAAACTGAAAATCTTCATCAAACAATGGAGGTTGTAAAGGAACATATTTCCAAGTTAGAAAGCAGATAATAACGCTAAGCAAGAAAACCATTCCTTGAAACACAAATGGGAACTTCAGTCAAAACTTAAACTTATGATGGACAAAGGTCCTACCTCAACAATTTTCAACTCAATATGAAGTGCACACCCCCAACCAGCTGAAACAAGGAGAGAATTTACTCCGGTTATTGAAGATCCTCCAAGTCAAACCGGTGACAAAAACACACTCGAAAGTGAAACAGCAAGTAGCGCTATAATTTATTCAAAGAGAATGTCAGAAGATAGTGTATCTCTAAAACAAACCAGTCTAGGAACACACATATCACTAACAACTCCTGTGTCAACTCAAAATCGTTTTGAAATTTTAGAGGATGAAAACTGTACCTCTGAAAGACAGGAAATTGGTGAATGCAGTGAAACCAGTGCTGATCTGGAGATAACAATACTTCCCAACACAGTTTGCGAAATCAGACACCCACACGACAGAGATCCCCTTCGCAGGTGTTTAACGAAATCAAGATTCCTGACAACATTTCTTCAGTCCTCATCGGTGATTCTGTTTTAAGGTTTATTGATCCAAGACGGTTGGGAACTGAAGATCGTGTGTTTAAACTGTGCATTCCGGGAATGACAGTACAGAACATGATCCAGTGGCTTCATTCATTCCCCGATAAGCTCACCCATGCCCAACACATGATTGTTCATGTTGGGGTCAACGATTGTCGGCTGACCCAGTGTCTGCTAAGCAGTGGACAGAACTGATTACTCTGTGTAAAAAATCTTTTCCGTCAGCTTGTATCACATTCAGTTCTATCATTCCAGCACGGGGACGCCATGTTCTAAATAATGCGATCTCCCCTCCAACAGAACCTTCACTCAGCTGTGATACATCTAAAATTAATTTGATTGATAATCATGACACTTTTATTACACAAAATGGTGCTCCAAGACTCGCTTTATACAAAGACCCTGTCCATCTTAGTCTTAAGGGAACGGCAAAACTCGCTTTTAAATTTTATGAAGTACTTGCCACGTTTCTTCCGTTACAACTCGGGCCCAACACTCTGAAGGGGCTTTTCCACCTCGAAGACAACCCAGAAGTAATCAGCAAGTAGAAGAGGTTTCAGATGCCTTCCACAACACACTATATAGTGGCAGGATGGACTCTCGTGCCGAACAGAGTCGACCCTCTGGTCACAGTAGCAACGTTCCTGGCGTCCCATCCATCACTTCCATGGCCCACTATCCCCTGCTGCCATCCCGGAGAGGTGGTGGGCCATTCAACGACAGGCGGTATCCAGTTCATCTGAGGGTCCTGTTCCTGTACGTCCTGCTCCTGCACTGCAGCAGTTGACGCCATGGACCAGCCCGTTCAGCCTTCCTTCCACAGACTCCCCCCAGGACAGAGGCAGTCTGTCTGTCCAGGAAAACCCCATGGAGCCCCTTTTCCTTTGTGCTCCAACCCACCCCATTACCCATTCCAAGGACCTTGGTCCCCCTCTACGTCACACCCATACCCCCTTCCTTGTATCCACCTTCAGTCATGGGTGACCAAACTCATACAACTCCCCTAAACCATCAGCAATTACTCCATGACCCGCGTGTAGCTCTGCCACTCCCCAACACTTGGTATCCTGGGAGGTTTACCGACACAACCCGGAAATACGCCCTTCAGTCATGAACATGGCATCACAGCTTTTCACCAACAGAGACCTCAGTAACTGAGTGCTTGTATTCACATGTGCGCTAATGCGCGCGCGTTTGTGTGTGTGTGTGTGGTTGGGGGAGGGGGGGGGGAGGGAGCGTGTGTACATACGTGTGTGCGTACACGGATGCGCGCACCTGTAACGCCTTTTTCTATTGGAGTGAAAAATCTCTTTTCCATGACCATCGACAGCGATATATTAAGTCGAAGTTAGTTTGGTGAATGTGTGTTTTTGATATCGGACCTGGGAACTTGTAGTGACTTCTGCCTGGTGACTAATTTTGGACACTTGAATCTTGAATTGGCGGACTGCGATCATTTCTGTTGTACTTTATCTGCTTTCTTATTGCATGTTGTTTCTGGTTTGAAGATCTTGTTCCTGTCTGAGTGAGTGCGTGGATGAATGTTAGAGATTATTTTGTAAAGAATCTCTTTTTCATTTTTTTCCATTGAACTCAATTGCTGTCGCAGTATAGAAGATACAGTGTGTGCAGTGTGTATCTAGGGACGCTGAAGGTGGTGTTCACTTACCCGAACAAATTTTTGTCCTTTCCTTTTTGCTCTTTGAGCTTTTTTTGTATAACTTAGATATATATTGCATTACTTGTTATATATAAATTCTAAAATTGAGAAAACTTTTCTCGACTTATTGAAGTTATTTCCAAACGATTTGCAACATGTCGTTAACATTAGATACATGGCCCCTAAAACAAGGACTTCGAATAGGCTATTTGAATATTAACAACGCAACAAATAAAAAAGACGATATCGCACTATTCTTCACAACAGTGGTAACAATTTTCATTTATTTTGTTTCGCAGAATCCCGTTTGTCCTCACAAATAACTGACACTGATATGAACATGCCAGGATACCAGATAATTCGACTAGATCCACATAAACCCAAAACCACAGGCATTACTGTTGTATCTTGCATCTTCGTTAAACTACAAAAAACTGAATAATCTAGAAAATGATGACATTGAATCTGTATGGATTGAAATCAGCATGAAAAACAATAAACCACTAGTCAGAGGATTTTTATACAGAAATCCATCAGAAACTACAGACTGGCAAGATAAATTTAGTGTCCTTATGGATGAAGTAACAATGCTAAGTTTTGAAACTATCATTTTGGGAGATTTTAAAATAGATTTACGAAACCCAAACCAAATGGCATCAAAACTACACTTTACACGGCCTAGAACAACTTATTGACAAACCAACCCGTGTAACTGAACATTCAAATACTTAATTGATCACATTTACACAAACACAAGACAACCTATTATTGAAGTATGTGCTCCACCATGCGGATGTAGTGACCACAATCCCGTCTGTCTTACTTGGTACAAAACCGTGTTTTAAAAATTTCAAAGGTAGGGCATAAGATTATATATTACAGAAGCTTTAGAAACTTTAAAGAAGAAGATTTCCTTTCAGACCTTGCCACGGCACAGATGGATTATATATATCAAATAAGAGATCCTGATGAAGCAGCCTGAATATTGGATCAATACATTTATTTCTGTATATAACAAGCATGCTCCGTTCATAAGAAAAGAGTCAAACAAGAAACAAAACCACCGTGGATAACAAAAGAAATTGATATAGAAATTAATAAAAGAAATTATTTAAGTAATTCGGAAACAAATAAAGAATTTCGAAAACAAAGAAATAAGATAAACTCAATGAAACGAAAATCTAAACGCAATTACTTCCAAAAGATGTTAATTTCTACAAAGGATTCACGTCAGATCTGGACAGCTATTAAAATGTTGAATAATAAACAGATATCAAGAAGTCAACAAATTCTTACAGACGTATCTTCAAATCAGTTAAACAACCATTTGCAAACATCAAAGATAAAATCATATTAAATGACAGGTACAATGAAATGATCTCAGCCACTTAAAACATTACCTTGGTTCAAAGAATATTTGCTTTCTTTTACTCTCCAACCCAATGACGGTTATGGATGTCAGTAAAGTTTTCTATATTTAAAACAATCTGGTGCACGCGATTTAGACGGTTTAGATGTTTAAAAAAACTAAAAGTTTCATGCCAGGGATCTCTGACACGCTAACTTATTTATACAATTTGTGCATAGAGAAACAAACTTTTCCTTTAAAATTTAAGGAAGCTAAAGTTATTCCTCTTCATAAATCTGGTGATACATCAAATCCTTCAAATTATTGACCTGTTTCTATTTTATCTGCTTTATCTAAACCTATTGAAAAGCACCTGCAAAAATCCCTCTATTCTTACCTTACTAAAAATATTTACTCAATGAAGATCAATCTGGTTTCCGTGAAAATCATTCCTGTCATACAGCCCTCATACAGCTTGTTGATAGCCTTCTATGCAGTTTAAATGAAAACAAATTTACTGGTGTTTTTTCATAGACTTTGAGAAAGCTTTGATGTTATAAATCATTCTCTCCTATTGCGCAAATTAGAACTGTATAAATTAACTCCAGAATTCATCAATCTCATGTCTTCTTTTCTATGTAATAGGAAACAAGCAGTAAACAGTCAACAACAAAACGTCAAACTTTTTGCCTGTCAATACGGAGTACCACAAGGCTCTGTATTAGGTCCTATTCTGTTTTCTATTTATATCAATGATTTACCTTTTTATGTTAAATGTAAATGCGAAATGTTTGCCGATGTACATCTCTCCATTCCAGTGATTCAGACACCCATAGACTAGCAAATAAACTACAAGATAATATTCATAGACTTATTGAATGGACCCAACTGAATCATATGTCCTTAAATGCAAACAAGACCAAATGCATGTATGTATGTGCTCGACAAAACGGCAAAGAATGAAGTCAAAATTTCAACCATTGTTTATATCTGACAAACAAATTGAAGAAGTAGATTCACATAAAATGCTAGGGGTAATCATTGATAAGGATCTATCGTGGACCGACCATACGAAGTCACTGGGAAAACGTCTTTCAAAAAAATTACTTCAGCTAGCCCAAAATTAAGAATTTCCTTGATACCCATTCTCGTAAGCTTTTCTTCTGTGCTCACATTTTATCATTAATTGATTATGCTTCGACATTATGGGACAACTGCAGTGAAACCAACTTAAAAATGATTCATCGAATGTACAAAAGAGCACTAAAAATTTGTATTGTTAAAATCAAGCACTCTGACTACAGAAGATTATAAAAAACTTAATATATTAACTTTCCACAACAGACTGTTATTCAATAAGGCAGTATGTATGCATAATGTTATATAAAGGCAATGCTCCTAAAAAGATAAGATAAGATAATGTTGCTTATAGCCCAGCCGACCGCAAAGGGCCACATCAGGGCTTCCTAAAAAGATAAGCGTCACATTCAAAACTAACATCCATAGACACAATCTTTTTTATCTTTTCCTAGACCAAGAAATAATCTTTATAAATCTAGTTTTTTTATACTCTGGTGGAAACGTATGGAACAAGTTACCAACACGCTTTAAAAGTATAAACAATAAAATCCAGTTTAAAAATAATTTGAAAAGGTATCTCATGAATGGTTCATAACTTAAATTTTCCCAAACCCTTTGAAATAAGGTTTTATGATTTTTCACAGTGTATGCATGTGTATATGTATACCTATGTACATGCTCGCGCATGCGTGTGTGTGCCTCAAGAAAATGGATATGTCAGTGTCGACAATATTCTTTGAAAATACATACCCTGCACAATTTGTGAAGACAATGTACATATTGTACATAACCAATCTCTCTCTCTCTCTCTCTCTCTCTCTCTCTCTCTCTCTCTCTCTCTCTCTCTCTCTCTCTTTCGTTATTTTCTGGATTTTCCCCTTCTCATTTCTACACTCCCCACCTGCCCCCCCCCCCCCCCCCATCCATTTCTTCTCTGGTTTCTATTCTTCATTGTCTTTGATTTTCATAAATTTCTGTGATTTTCGTCGTTTCATCTATATATGTGTATTTTGTATGATATATATGTATATATATATGTATGTGTGTGTATATGTATATATATATGTATATATGTATATATATATATATATATATATATATATATATATATATGTATATATGTATATATGTATGTGTATGTGTGTGTATGTATATATATATATATATAATATATATATTATTTTTTTTTTTTTTATGGATGGCTTGATGTAAAAAAGCAAATTTATTGCTTATTCAATGTTCCATCTGAAAATAAAATTTTGACTTTGACTTTGACACACAACACACACACACACACACACACACAACACACACACACACACACACACACGCTCATATACTTGAATGCATAGTTGCATAGTGCACATACATACAAGCCCGCGCTTGCGCACGCACACACACACACATACACATACATGTGCGCGCGTGCTCACGCAGGCACACACACACACACACACACACACACACACACACACACACACACACACACACACACCACACACACACACACATGCGTGCGTGCGCGCGTTTTATGTGTATGATTTAAAATTTTAAAAAGCTCCTACACTCTAGTAAATATCTGGGGAGTTTTCTTTTAACTGGGTTCTTCATGGGACATAGAACGCATGTACCTTCAACACTAGCATGACAAAAGACTTCCTAACTAACATACATGTCCCATAGGACACGGAGCCAACCACATCTGTTGCCTCAGAGAATCCAAGATCACAGACTTTTTTTTAAATCATTAAACCACTGCCTTCTCAAATGATTTCATATGATTAAATGAAAAGCTGTACAATCCGCTTTAAAGATAAACAACTTTTCTCACGTTTTTGGCAATCATAACCAATCCCTAAAAGGGGGGTGGGGGTGGGAGAAGCAAAGAACCGAGTGCAATTTTAAAAACGTACGCAAAAACGGATTCATTGGTCAACACCAAGGACAAAAAAAAGTGAAACGCATGCACACAATCACCAAATGAAAAGCAGCGAGTGTGCTGATTGGCAACAGGTAAAAGTTTGCCAGCCCCGGCCCAGTGGACACCATGTCTGCCTGCTGCTGAGACAGCAGACCAATGAACACCAACAACAACAAAATCTCAGCTCTTTTAGCATGATCGAAACCACCACCTGTGAACTGGATGGTCATTGTACACAAAGGTGTACCTCAACAGGTTCCCCAAGTCTGAACCAGAGGAAAGGCACAACGTTATCACCACACACAATTCCATTCTCGGTCCCAGCGTCAAATAAACCCAGACATCAAATACCCAGCACATTGCTCATAAACATTTGATTTTCCGTAGCTTAACATGCAATACTCATGAACACTACATAAAAAGCACACTAAAACAAACAACCAGCTACACACAATATAATACATATGGCAAAGCATTCACAGTTGTATTAAAATCGTGTACAACTTGCCATAATCGGTTTGAATAGGTTAAAGGATCAACTTTGACAATGCAACACAAACTGAGTTCTTCCAGTCTGAAAATCCAAACAAAATTCCAGAATTTCAAGAAAACATTCCAGTTTCATAACAATACCCCCAACAAAAAAGCACTATATTCAAACTGCACGGAAATGTGTCCAATAATGTATATTTCCAACTTGTATGTATGTGACTGCCTACCTACGAATGAATATAATAATTTATCAGTGTCAGCGTTTTGTTTTGTTTTTACATTTATCTCAAGTACATTTAATCTCCTTTCATTGTCAAAGTAAACCAACAGTGCCACAGCTGCTAGCTGTTAAAAAAAAACCTCAAAAACCAAGAGGACTGGAAAAAAAGAAGCAAAGAAACAACTGCAATTTTAAAAAAACGCACGCAAAAACGGATTAACTGGTCAACGTCAAGGCAAAAAAAAGTGAAACGCATGCACACAATCACCAAATAAAAAGCCACGAGTATGCTGATTGGTAACAGGCAAAAGTTTGCCAGTCCCCGGCCCAGTGGACACCCATGTCTGCCTGCTGCTGAGACAGCAGACCAATGAACACCAAAAAAAAAAAATCCCAGCTATCGTAACATGATTGAAACCACCACCTGAGAACTGGATGGTCATGGTACACGAAGGTGTACCTCAACAGGTTCCCCAAGTCTGAACCAGAGTAAGGGCACAACGTTATCACCACACACAATTCCTCTGTCGCTCCCAGCATTAAATGAACACAGACATCAAATACCCAGCACTCTGCTCAGCAGTCATACAAGGGCAACACATCTCTAGAACGCTCTAACGGAAAGAAAAGGTTATCACCATACATACATTAAAAACCAGTAATACAAAATCACACTCTGGTTCAAACGTGTTCCTTGAAACTGGAAGGAGGCAAGAAATCAGTCTGATGTAACCATGTTTTGCTACACAACACAAGGGTTGGTCACGAACATAAACATTTGGTTTTCTGTAGCTAATATGTCAATACTCATGAACACTACATAAAAAAGCACACTCAAACAAACCACCAGCTACACACAATATAATACGTACTGGTAAAGTATTACAATTGTACGTAAAATCATGTACACCTTGCCATAATCGTTTTGAATGGTTAAAGGATCAACTTTGACAATGCAACACAGACTCATTTCTTCCAGTCTGAAAATTCAACAAAATTCCAGAAATTCCAGTTCCATAACAATACAGAAAAAGCACTATATTCAAACTGCACGGAAATGTGTCCAATAATGTATATTTCCAACTTGTATGAATGTGACTGCCTACCTACGAATGAATAAAATCATTTGTCAGCGTAAGCGTTTTTGTTGTTTTTTACATTTGTGTCAAGTACATGTAATCCTTTTTCCATCGTCAACGTAAACCAACAGTGCCACAGCTGCTAGCTGTTTAAGAAGATAACGCTGTCCACAAACCCAAAAGCTAAATGGGGATATAGGAATCAAACAAACCTGTGCAATTTTTAAAACGATCAGCTAAAGGGCGTAAACTGGTCAACACCAAGGCCAAAAAAAAAGCGTGAAACGCATGCACACAATCACCAAATGAAAAGCAATGAGTATGCTGATTGGTAACAGGTAAACGTTTGCCAGTCCCCGGCCCAGTGGACACCCATGTCTGCCTGCTGCTGAGACAGCAGACCAATGAACCCCAAAAGAAAAAAAAGATTGAAACCACCACCTGTGAACTGGATGGTCATGGTACACGAAGGTGTACCTCAACAGGTTCCCCAAGTCTGAACCAGAGGAGGGGCACAACGTTATCACCACACACATTCCACTGTTGTTCCCAGCGTCAAATGAACAGACATCAAATACCCAGCACATTGCTCAGCAGTCGTACAAGGGAAACACATCTCCAGAGCGCTGTAATGGAAAGAAAAGGTTCTCACTCACACAAGTTCATTCACTTGTGTGAGTGTAGCATGATTTACTTACCATTTGGAGTGTGAGTGTGAGTATGATTTACTTAGCATTTTAAGTGTGAGTATGCATTACTCAATAAGCGCAAACCCACGTTCGCAATAATGTATGAGGACAGGAAGCTGAAAAGGTGGCAAGATGAAATGGTAAATCACATTCATAGAGGAAAGTTTCCGTGTGTGCATAAGAGAAAAAGAAAAGTACATTCAGTCGCCGGACCAAAGACAGGCCGATTGTAACACAGTCCATCACATGGCTGTGGCAGCACCGTCTCAAGGTGGTCTAATGTTGAAGATGGATGGAGATATATGTGGACTTGTCAGACCGTGTCATTTTGTATTCATTTTTCATTATATGCACTTTATGTGTGCCTTTCATCAATTTTATAACCTCTGCTTTAAAAAAAACATTTTACATGATTTCTTCACTATGTACACTTTCTGCTTGCATTTTCATCAATTTCATCATCTCTTTTTTTTTTTTTTTTTTTTTTTTTTTTTTTTTTTTTTTTTGCTGTCCCAACCTCTGCGCCACCTCAGAGGCAGTGCACCCACGCCGCTCATCCGACACCCCATCCACAGCCACAGCCCGGTCGGGCCCGCCGCAGCCCCGGCACCGGCAATCCACAGGGAGCAGTCAATGTCAAGTCGTCAAGAGGCAACCCACCGGAGGAGACACTGCACTGCTGCCGAGTCACTTCGGTGGTGTTCAATGGCGCCTGTTCTGATCTAACATATGCAGGACACCACCTACTAAGCCCCCTACTGACGACAATAATTGCTTAGTCGCGGAGCCGACGTGAGTGAGCTCTCCCTCCGGAGGGCGCCACCACATCCGTCCAACGACAGCCCCCATGGACTCGCCGATACAGGTGACCCCGACGGAACCAAACCAAGGCCACAGACGTGGAGTGGACATCGAAACTGAGGTCACCATGAGAGCAGGGCATGAAGGGCCACAGAATTTGAGACTTTTTTTTTTTAATGCGGATCGATGAGGATGAGGATGATTAAGATGATGTTACGGATTTCCATTTCGGTCTGAGACTACATGACAGGGCTGTACTCTACGCTTCCTTTCATAATATATCCTGGCATCAACCAGGCTTGAGAGATACAGGCACCTGTAGTGTTGGTCAGGAAATTTGAGCAACACTCTCAGAAACGCATTCATTAAGTGGATGAAACTCGACTGTGTGGTCCCAGTCTTCCCAACTGAGTCCGCAGCAAACTCAACTCTGGGTAGGAGCCGGTCGGGGCAGAAAAACCCACATGACTCTGATGGGATTCGAACCCACGACCTCCCAGCCGGCAGTCCGCGACGTAACCACTTCGCCACGGCGGCTGGTAATTTCATCATCTCTGCCTTAAACCTAAAATAAAGTAATCCTTGTTTGCATTTTATTAACCACGCTGTTGCATTTCATCAACCCTATATTTCTTCTTTAAACCCAAAATGAAGTGATCACTGTTCACATTTCATCCATCATATAAATTCTTCAGTGAGAAAAAAATTAAGTGATCACTTTTTGCACTTAATCATCTAATAATTTCTTCTTTAAAACCAAAAGAAAGTTATCACTGCTTGCATCTCATCAGTCTTACAACCTCTTCGTTGAAATCAAAAGAAAAATGATCACATGACTGCTCAGCTGGTAAGTCTCACAAAATATCACAAGATTCATCAAAATAACAGTAACAAATGAAATAATGTTTATAAAAAGCACAACAAAACTTGCAGGGACTCTTCAGGATCTGGTAAGCTGTACACATGCTAAGCAATTTATTCACTGCGTATAATACCTGTACAGAGCTTTCTCTATGTCTGTTCCTCAACAACACAGCACATGCAAAGCATTTTATTCACTGTAAGTACACAGCTTCTTTGTGTCTGTTCCTAAATAACAATGAACATGAGAAGCATTTTATTCACTGGTAAGTACAGAGCTTTCTCTGTGTCTGTTCCTAAATGACAATAGACATGAGAAGCGTTGTTCCTAAATGACAATAGACATGAGAAGCATTCACTAAACATTAATGCGCGTGGAAATCATATCATTCAATGTATGTACAGAGCATTCTCTATCTCTGTTTCTAGACAACAATGCGCATGGTAAGTATTTCCTTAACTGCTTTCATAATTGTACAGAGTTTTCCTGTATCTTTTCATCTCCATTCCAGAAGAAGAGCGCACATGATTAGCAAATCATTCACTGTATGTACAGAGCTTTCTCCGTCTGTATCCCAAAGCAGCAAGGCACATTGTGACCATCATATTCACCGTTCATACTGAATGTACAGAGCTTTCTTCTCTACCATCCCTTGACAGCTGCGTGCAGACGCTGCAGGCAATGGAACTGTTACTGACATCTCTACAAATATGAGCACTAGGTGGGTTTTATAAGGGAGGAATTAGTGAGGAGGTCAATCCCATGCAGGCATCCATGTTTAGAGGAAGGTTTCACTGAATCAACAATGAGTTCCAGACAGGAAGGAAAAGAAGAGGTTACTCACCAGCAATGACCGAACTACGGGCACCACAATGAAAGTGAAGGGGTCAAGCACTGGCATCACAGTGCTTGCGCAGGAAAAGATACACTCACAACATGGAGAAAATAACTCACTTTCCAACATGCTGCTGCCATAAGCGACATCCCTCAAATGTCTTGAAAAAGCTCTTTCAAGCTTTCAACAGTCACCACTTTTGTCAGAAAATGAACAACAAAATACACATCATGTTTATAAAGAAAGAGAGAGAGACACACACACACATCAGAAGCAGCCAGTTGTCTGTTCAGGAGCCCAACAATCTGTGTCATTTGCTGTGCTTCTCTGCCTACGTCCCAGGCCTCACATGTCAACAGAGTGCTCGTTCCTGGTCACCATGGCACCACACCTGCAGGTGACCTGCTCCTGTTCCCAAGTCATCTCCACACGCTGTGGACAGTTGCTGCACCGATAACGGCTCAGTAATGCAACCTGTCAACCAGCCATTTATCTTGTTATCATTGGTGAGAAATTACATTTCAGCTGACTGCACAGTACTATGTCAACAGTCATCATCAAGAGCTGCAAGAACATCAGGGGATGGAATCCTTTTCACTCAAACGTCAAGAACATAATCATTGATGATGATGATTTTTTTTTAATCATTATCACCATCTAACAAGAATAACGGGAGCTTACATCTACAGGACCGACAGACATGTAAGTCTACCCAGCAGCTTAAGAGATTCTGGCCTCCAAGCTAAAGTCCTCATTATCGAAGTTGGCACAAAGGGATTTGCAGGCTTACCCGATTACTAAAACAACTCTCAATTTGTAGGCAGAAGACCAGAACCTTAAAGGCATTGGCAGAAGCAGCTGAAAAGAGTTCCAGCTCAACCTGGTCAATGGTGTTCTTAAGTTCACTTCACAAAGGCTGAAAGTTTCCAACATACTCCATTCTGATGCAACTATCACCCTTTCCACTCACCATGTCCTCAACCCCAGCCTCACTACCCTCAAACCATCCCCAATTCTTCCCACATTCTTCTCCCTCCCCAAATTCGTTGCATCAATCCTGCCCTTTAGGTGTGCATAGTCTGTAGCTGCATGGAGGCACTTGATTTTGATCATCGAACAGAATCTGCATTCCTTTATTCTTCCTCATTTGTACCACCTGCCATTTGACACTCATCCTCATGTGGTGTGTCTCCATCTCATAGGCCTGTGTTGTCAGTTACTGTATCCAATGAGTCACTACGCGACTGACAGTTCATAATGTCGCTCTTGACTTCACAGCCCAATTGAGTGCGGACAGAAATTCCGCGGTTGGGACAGCAAGTGCTTGATGACGTTGTTGGGCTGGGAGGTGAAGTCTCTGAATGGGGTGCTAGGGTCTGGGCCTTCACAGGGTGCTCTGCTGGCCTTGGTGGTATCCCAGTTATCTCTAATGAGACAGTTGACACCTATGGTGGAGTCCATGAAGATTTTACAATGCCACGGTGCCAATAGGACAGCGGTGGGGACAGAGACGACAGACATGGCTGCATCATAGGAGCTGACAGGAGGCTATCTGGGTATGGTGAACTAGCCTGATCTGCCAGCTTCCTACAGAAGATGCCCCATCTTTGGACACTGCGATGGATTACAATGGCTCTGCTTCATTTCCTCTAGACAAGAGTGACTGGACGCATGACATCAGTATCCCCCTCTAAATGTAGCAGGTCTCTGGCGTGCTTGTCAAAGCTCTTCATCTGTTTCCTTCTGGTTGGCACACAGTTTTTCAATGTCAGCCTCTAAGGCTTCTTCTTTACATATCAAAGAAATGCTGTTCTGGACTTGTTTTTACATATCAAAGAAATGCTGTTCTGGACTTGTCTTTACATATCAAAGAAATGCTGTTCTGGACTTGTCTTTACATATCAGAGAAATGCTGTTCTGGACTTGTCTTTACATATCAGAGAAATGCTGTTCTGGACTTGTCCAGCATGGCAAGGACCTAGCATCAGTGTCTATGCTTTCTGAGGACAGGTTTGACAGTCTATACAGTCAATTTTGCCGTCCATTTGCTTCTATTGTTGAAAGTACTGGAACATTATGTTCAAAATCATATTGCGGAGTCCTTGATGTATTTGGAACAAAAAAGAGGGCCATTGTCAGAGAAGAACACCCAGGAAAGCCATATTAAAGAAGCTGGTTTCGTATTTTTTGACAATGAATGCCTAAGTGTTGGTACACCAGCAATCTGTGCGTTTACTGTGATCATCATGTGTCCCAGACACTGGACCAATATTTCAGTCTTACATGGTTCCAACTTCTTTTTACTATTGAGCCACATTTTAATTTGTCATAAATCTCAAGCAGATATGTACGTTCTGAATCTGACGATTAAAATTCAAAGTCACAGTAGACGACAACGTCATAGGATTTTACTGAATCTGAGGATTAAAATTCAAAGACACAGTAGACCACAAGGTCACAGGTTCTTACTGAATCTGAGGATCAAAATTCAAAGTCACAATTGACAACAATGTCATCAGACAAATCAGTCACTCCACTCAAATCTTCAGTTAACAGTTAGTCAAGACGTTTCTGGAAGAATTCACTGTTCAAAATGTTCCATAGACATCTTTTTTCAATGGTGATTACCGAAAGCCAACAGAGATGTAAGAAACCCGAGTCAACAGGAACGTATATATCACAACACAAACACAGCTTTTATAACACCAAAATGTAACACAAAGGATACCTGTTGGATCTTAAAAGCACAGAGACACAGAAGGAGAAATTACGAACGAAGATTCAACGCATGAAAAAGCATAACATCCCTCCTACATCTCCTCCACCCCGTCCCTGACCTTCACCCCCCCCCCCTACCCTACCCATCCCCCCCCCCCTTCCCGTGAGGATAGCCGATCAAAATCCCATATTCCCCACAAAAAAGATGTGGTCTCCAACAGGGCTTAGCTCATCTCGTTCATTGTTACTTCCAAAGTATCCTAAAACAACAGGACACAATTCCAAGTCAGTGGCGCTTGCTTTGGGATGACAGTGTCAGATGTATGCGGTTGGAATTATAGGGGTAGGTTTCATTTCACTGTGGCCAGAAAAACTTCTTTTTCTCAATTGTTTACTCTAAAAAAAGTCTCACTTCCTCATCCATATTTCCCCTCTAGACACATACAATCCTAATGTCTATACACAACTAACAGCACACACCCTGTCACTCTTTAGCGTCAACGTTTTAAGGCTGCGTTCTTTCTGTGAACAAAAAAGAAAAAAAATAAGGGAAAAAGATTTTAGAAAAGAAAAGAAAAACTAATGCTCATCATCCCAATACAGCTTATCACCACTCCCACCCTCTATTTCCCAGGCTTTGCGTCGGCCTGATCACTATTCACCCACCTCATAGGCTTCATATCCCTTGTCAAGAGTAAAGGCCAGGTGGAACTGCACCCGAGCTCCAGCATGATGGGGTTGGATGTTCTCAGCCCGGGCGGGGATGAAGAAGACTTTGACATTGGTTGTGTCCAAGCCGTGGTCAAGAATTATGAAGCCAGCCGATTTCTGGAACTTGGCACAGATAGTACCCTTGCAGACTGCCAACTTGGCTCTTGAGAAATCTGAAAGAAACGTAGGGTATCAGAGTGTGGCATTGTAGAGTTGTGTGACTTCTCTCCCAGCGAACTTACAACAATGTTTCTTGCGCATTCATTCAAGCCTTTAATATTCACTTCATCCAATGCAACTTCATCTACAGCATAGACTTCTGTTGACTTGCATGCTATTGTTGAGTGACTTTGTTCGCAAAGTTTTAGCAATCTTTTCCAAAAGCTTGCGTTTTCCATGCTTCGGATCAAAATAATGACAATCAACTACAATGTTGGGGGTACACAAGGATATCTTTAGTCACGAGGCACTGACAATCTCTCTGAAAGATCTCTCTTTTCAACCACCCCTTCATTCTAAACACACACTCCGTATAAAGACTCCCTTTTCCTTTAAAGACATCCTTCTAAAGATTCACTCCCTCTAAAGGCTCTCCTTCCTCCCTCTGAAGGCTGCCTCCCTCTAAAGAGTCTCTCCCTCTATAGATTCACTCTAAAAACTCCCACCCTCATGACTCCTTCCCTCTAAAGACTCCCTCCCTCTAAAGACTGCCTCCCTATACAGACTGCTCTCCTCTAAAGACTGCCCCCCTCTAAAGACTGACCCCTCTAAAGACTGCCTCCCTCTAAAGACTCCTTCCCTCTAAAGACTCCCTCGCTCTAAAGACTGCCCCCTTCTAAAGACTGCCCCCTCTAAAGACTCCTTCCCTCTGAAGACTGCCTCCCTCTAAAGTCTCCTTCCTCTAAAGACTGCCTCCCTCAAAGACTCCTTCCCTCTGAAGACTCCCTCCCTCTGAAGACTGCCCCCTCTAAAGACTCCCTCCCTTTAAAGACTCCTCCCCTAAAGACTCCCTCCCTCTAAAAACTCCCTCCCTCTAAAGACTGCCTCCCTCTAAAGACTCCTTCCCTCTGAAGACTGCCCCCTCTAAAGACTCCCACCCTCTAAAGACTCCCTCCCTTTAAAGACTCCCTCCCTCTAAAGACTCCCTCCCTCTAAAGACTCCCTCCCTCTAGAGACTGCCTCCCTCTAAAGACTCCCTCCCTTTAAAGACTCCCTCCCTCTAAAGACTCCCTCCCTCTAAAAACTCCCTCCCTCTAAAGACTGCCTCCCTCTAAAGACTCCTTCCCTCTGAAGACTGCCCCCCTCTAAAGACTCCCACCCTCTAAAGACTCCCTCCCTTTAAAGACTCCCTCCCTCTAAAGACTCCCTCCCTCTAAAGACTCCCTCCCTCTAGAGACTGCCTCCCTCTAAAGACTCCCGCCCCCTAAATACTCCCTCGCTCTAAAGACTCTCTCCTTCTAAAGACTACCTCCCTCTAAAGACTGTCTCCCTCTAAAGACTCCCTCCTTCTAAAGACTCCCTTCCTCTAAAGACTGTCTCCCTCTAAAAAGTGTCTTCCTCTAAAGACTGTCTCCCTCTAAAGACTCCCTCCTTCTAAAGACTCCCCCTCTGAAGACTTCCTCCCTCTAAAGACTGCCACCTCTAAAGACTGTCTCAATCTAAAGACTGCCCCCTCTAAAGACTCCCTCCCTCTAAAGACTGCCCCCTCTAAAGACTCCCTCCCTCTAAAGACTCCCTCCCTCAAAAGACTGCCCCTCTAAAGACTCCCTCCCTCTAAAGACTCCCTCCCTCTAAAGACTCCCCTCTCTAAAGACTCCCTCCCTCTAAAGACTCCCTCCCTCTAAAGACCCCTCTAAAGACTCCCTCCCTCTAAAGACTCTCTCCCTCTAAAGACTCCCCTCTCTAAAGACTCCCTCCCTCTGAAGACTCCCTCCCTCTAAAGACTCCCTCCCTCTGAAGACTGTCCCTTTCTAAAGACTCCCTCCCTCTAAAGACTGCTCCCCTCCAAAGACTGCCTCCCTCTAAAGACTGTCCCCCTCTAAAGACTCCCTCCCTTTAAAGACTGCTCCCCTCTAAATACTGCTCCCTCCCTCTAAAGACTCCCTCCCTGTAGAATCTGTCCCCCTCTAAAGCCTCCCTCCCTCTAAAGACTCCCTCCCTGTAGAGTCTGTCCCCCTCTAAAGACTCCCTCCCTCTAAAGAGTCCCTCCCTGTAGAGGTTGTCCCCCTCTAAAGACTCCCTTCCTCTAAAGACTCCCTCCCTGTAGAGGTTGTCCCCCTCTAAAGACTCCCTCCCTCTAAAGACTCCCTCCCTGTAGAGTCTGTCCCCCTCTAAAGACTCCCTCCCTCTAAAGACTCCCTCCCTGTAGAGGTTGTCCCCCTCTAAAGACTCCCTTCCTCTAAAGACTGCTCCCCTCCAAAGACTGTCCCCCTCCAAAGACTGCCTCCCTCTAAAGACTGCTCCCCTCCAAAGACTGCCTCCCTCTAAAGACTCCCTCCCTCTAAAAACTCCCTCCCTGTAGAGACTGTCCCCCTCTAAAGACTCCCTCTCTCTAAAGACTGCCCCCTCTAAAGACTGTCCCACCTCTAAAGACTGCTCCCCTCTAAAGACTGCCCCCCTCTAAAGACTGCCTCCCTCTAAAGATTGCTTCCCTCTAAAGACTCCATCCCTCTAAGACCCCCTCCCTCTAAAGACTGCCTCTTTCAAAGAACAGCCTCTCTCTACAGACCATCTACCTCTAAAGACTGCCACCTTCTACAGACTCACTCTCTCAAAAGTCTCTCCCCCTCCAAAACCCATTTCCTCTAAAAGCCCTGTCCTCCTGAAGATCCCATCCCTCTAAAGATTAACAACGGGAGAAGGAGGGGGGTATGCGACTTTGTCGTGGTCGGAGGGCTTGCGGGGTCTGGTAATCTGTTGGGCTGTGCTGAAAGGGGCATCAACACTTGGATGGATCGCTAGGCTTTTTTGTTCAGAACGCTCTTAGACCTGCACAGTCAGATCGTTAACTGGCCTAAGCACAACATGGTACACTCGATGTCCCTTGAAGGATTTCCCTGAGCCAGACGGGCTAAAGGTGAGGACCCTGAAAAAGTGCAACCCGTCTTTTGTCTGTTCCACGTTCTGCCCTTCTTGATGGATCTTTTCTGTAGTCCTCTCTCCTTCAAGTCCTCTTTTCCATATTCTTTCCTCTGTGGTCTTCTTCATACTCGCCGTGGTTGCCGTGCTGTCCAACCAGCGATGAAGGAGAATGAGATTCTGGAGACCGAGAGAGCAGGTGCTTTCAACCACGAATGTTTAAAAAAATCTTTTTCTATGTCTGTGGCTTTCACCATATCTCTTTGACTTGGACTTCTTCTAAACAGGAGGAACACACTTGTCCATATGAATCAATCGGCTAGACAGGCATTTCCCCGGCTGGCTAGTGTAACCCCCTGTAAAGCTCAGTTCTTTGTTTCTCGGTGTTGGGCTTCATTAGTGGGTATAAGCCCCGTTGGCCTCTGTATGTCATATGTCTCTCCCGAAGTTTAGAAGGTCAAGTCACAAGTTTTCGGCCTTGGTATCTAAGTTGAATTCCATGGTGGACGAGTCCCGGAAGGATCAAATGCACTTTTTTACGTGCTTTCTTCATTCAAAATAGCTTCCCCCAACCCCCACCCCACCCCCACCCCGTCTCCTCAAAGAAATGAAAGCACAGGGAAAACAAAACTACACCGTCCCATGGCTGCAATCTTGACCACGAATCGGATTTTTCTTCTTCTTTTTTAAAAAAGGATATGCTTCCTTAGGCTTCGTGGTTGGTGGAGGATGCGTCTGAGGAGTACAAATCTTTGTGTGCTCTCAGCCCATTTGCTATCCAGAAAGAGTTCGAAGGTCTTGCAGACGACACCGAGTCCATCAAAAGGCTTCGAAATGGCTTTTTCCCCATTGAATGCCAGTCAGAACGCCAGTCAGAACAGTTCAAGAGAGAGAGAGAGAGAGAGGAGTGTGTGTGTGTGTGTGTGTGTGTGTGTGTGTGTGTGTGTGTGTGGTGTGTGTGTGTGTGTGTGTGTGTGTGGAGAGAGAGAGAGAGAGAGAAAGAGAGAGAGAGAGAGAGAGAGAGAGAGCACAAGCGTGTGTGTGTGCAAAGCGTTTTATCTGTTCGGAAGGTAGGCACTGCAAGGGAGGGAAGGCATGGCACGTGGACAAGACGGTGCATTTTGGGAAGTGTTTTCACAATTATTGCAGATTAAGAAATTTGTTAAACAGAACTGAACCCAATTGTTCACGGATCTGGAATCGACATGTTTGGACGTTACATCACAAGCACATACCTATCCCAGATAGACACATGCCAAAGTTCAGAATCAGTGAGAATATTGGAACACACACACACACACACACACACACACACACACACACACACACACACACACAACGTACACACACACACACACACACACACACACACACACACACACACACACACACACACACACACACGTGCACGCACGCAAGCACCCACACATGCACGCACGGACATACGTCTGCGAGCACAAGTTCAAACACACATCCATACATAGGCATTCGTACAAACAGAAGACAACAGACTGACACTGTGACAGAGAGACATGCCAGCAAAGAGGTAAACAGAGGGACCAGCGAACAGACAATAAGACTGGGAAAAAAGACAGGACATTTCGTTTAACGTTGTTGATAGTCCAGCCCAGCTGATCAAGGCCACACCACAGTCGAACACACTATGGCTAACCGGTAACATGAAGTCCGCCACTCACTTTTTATCCTGCGTTCGTCGTAGCTGATGTTGCTGTTAGTGACCAGACGTTTGATGCCCCGGTTGTCCTCCCGGCCCAGCCACTCACGAGGAAAACGGGATCTGTGGATCACCTTGCTCAGCTTCTGCATGGATTCCAGCAGCATCTGGGCTTCCACCAGGCACTCAGTATTACCTGGAGACCAAACATCATGAGAACAGATAGATCTATCCCAGGATGAGATGGATTCGTTGCTGCCGATTCCCCCATGACGTTGATGAATGGTTACAGAGTGTGGCACTTGGAGTCAACTGGTTTAGAGTCGAGGGTACTCTCTTGGTCCGGTTTGTTTGTGATCTTAGAGACCAGACCGGATTCTATTTGTGTTTGTTCTTTTTTTTCGTTTTTGTTATACTGTATGTGCTTTTTCTTTTCTTTTTTTTTTTTTTTTTTTTTCTTTTTTTTTTTTTGTTTTTTTGTTTTTTTGTTGTTGTTGTTTTGTTTGTTGTTGTTGTTGTTGTTGTTGTTCAAACATAGTCTTTAATCAGCTTAATGGAGAGTTGACGAGCACGCAAAAAGAGGACAGTGCGCAAAGATATTGGCATATAACAGCAATTTTCAAAGTCACTCTTGTAAACTTCTCCATCCTCAAGACTCGAGCAAATTTAAATAGTACACGGACGTATTTGATAAAGAATGAAGACATAAAGTAAATCAAGAGAAAAAAAAGACGTAGAATTATTGTTCAACCTTTTGTCCCCATTTCTGCATTATATAACTTACAAAAAGTATACACTTTTTTTCGAATCACTAACTACAATACCAAATCAATATAAAAGGGAAGTAACAGCGCGCGCGCCGCACACACACACACACACACACACACACACACACACACCACACACACACACACACACAACACACACGCACGCACGCACGCACGCACGCACGCACGCACGCACAAACACACACATTGAAAAGAAAAATGGGCAAAAGAGTTGAGTTGAATCCAGAAAAGATGTAGGTGCCACCTTAGATTGCATAGTCTAACCAGTGAAAAGTTTCCAAACAGATGTGTAGTGAAATCTCATAAACAGTCTTGGTGAATGAAAACAAATAGAATTGGTAGCATTAAGTAGTGTGTGATGCTTAAGTTTTCCTTTAATCTGTAATACTAAAATGTAAATACGATTCCCATATTTTCTCAAATCGTGTCAGGCAGTTTATTTTGGCTACGTACTCATCAGTTTTAAAGTTCCCTTATAATCGTTTCCTGAATACACTGCCCATTGGAACACACTTGCTGACAGAACTATTCTTTCAAATGCTTGGTCATTTTTTATCTGTTTCTCAGTACCTAAAATTACAGTTCTCGGTCAAATCTAATGTCATTTTGCGTTTTTCATTAATTTCTTTGATGAGTTTAGTCCAGAATGATTTGATAATATTACATCCCAAAATAAGTGTCTTACAGATTCCTTCTCTGTATGGCGAAACGTGCAAGAGTGATCGCCAACCACACCCATTTCTTTCAATATAATATCTGTACCAAGAATTCGATGTACGATCCTCATTTGAAACCATTTCAATTTCACTTCAGAAATTTTGTGTATCCTTTTGAAAAACGTTTGTCAAACTATTTCGCCTTCCAATGTATTTTCCATTTTTTACAACAGTTAGGAGCTGGGCTATCGTATATTGATATGCGATAATAAAGATTCATACCTTACAAATCGACAAAATGGTTTTTTAAAGCGCATGGAAAGGCAGACTTGCTATTACATTCAAAAGCGATATCATATTTAGTCATATATTGTCGAATACACGATAAATAACCACCATAGGTCAAAAAGTCAATGCTGATCTAAATACGACGATTGAATTCTGTTAAAGACAAAAATTTTCCGTCTACATTTACAAAATCTATGATGCAATGAATGCCATAATCTGTCCATTTCGTTGATTGAACAACTTCATTTCCAAGTTTAAAACGTTCATTGTACAGAAATGGTTCGGCTAGTAAATCTGTACTTGTTTTGGGTTGTACTCTTTTTCCAAAACAGTTGATGCGTACTGAAAATATGTTTCCAAAATAGGTTAGCCGTTTTTATTTGAGTAACAATTTTATTTGGAAACATATAAAAAATCCTGCTTCATCACAAGAAAATGAAGAAAAACTATTTAAACTTATGAAAATGGAAGCAATACAGTCTTATGATGTGTGTGTATTACGGGTGATTTTAATTATCCCGATATTGATTGGAAAGGTACATGGTCAAATGAGAGAGATGAACACTTTATAGAGTGTCTAAGGGATGTATATCTTACTCAAGTGGTAAAAAATCCGACAAGGAAAAGACTAAATCAGAAAGATAAGATAAGATAATGTTGCTTATAGCCCAGCCGACCGCAAAGGGCCACATCAGGGCTGTGACTAAATCAGAAAGAGAATATATTAGACTTAGTTTTGGTTAAAGACGAAAGAATGATTTCAGATATTGAACATAGTGCCCCAGTTGCAAAAAGTGATCACGAGGTTTTATCATTTTTTCTGTACATAGAGGGGAAAAAAGAATCCAAAAAGGGTGAATATAGATATGATTTCAATAAGGGTAACTATGAAAATATAAGAAAAGATTTGGGTATGATAAATTGGTGTGAAAGTACCCTCTTGGATGTGGATGAGAGTTGGAAAATGATCAAGAACACTATTCATAAGTGTATTGATAAACATATTCCAAAAAAAGAGTGTTCAACACATATATTGAAAAAACCAATATGGTTGGATAAAAGAGCTTGGAGGAAAGTTACAAAAAAACCAAAATGCATATAAAAGATTTATGTGCACTAAACAAGGTAGTGAATATATGAAGTATATAAGGAAGAGGAATAAATGTGAAAAAAGAAAAACAAAAGAAAGGATTGAATTCGAAAAAAAAGTTGCGTCAAATTGTAAAGATCATCCTAAAAAGTTTTGGAAATATGTACAATCACAGACCAAGACAAATATTGGCATTAGTCCACTGAATACAAAAAATGGTGGTTTAGCAGTGTCAGATGAAGATAAGGCAAATACTTTAAATGACTTCTTTTCTAGTGTGTTCACAAAAGAAGACAATAGTAATGTTCCGATCTTGGAAGTTGGTTCAAGGTCCAGTGGAGTCACCGTAACTGATATGTGTATTACACCCAGTGCAGTTAGAGAGAGACTTAAAAATATAAACCCAAATAAATCTTGTGGACCTGATATGATCCCTGCAAGAGTTCTTAAGGAGTCATATAATGAGCTAGCATTACCTTTCAGTATTTTGTTCAACAAGTCAATTGAATCAGGTGTGGTACCGATGGACTGGAAGTCTGCAAATGTGACAGCTTTATTTAAAAAAGGTACTAGGACAGATCCTGGAAATTATAGGCCTGTTAGTCTTACATCAATTGTTTGTAAGATTATGGAATCAATTATACGGGATGTGATCGTAGATCATATGACTTTGAATAATTTATATACAGAATGCCAACATGGTTTCCGTAAACATCGATCTTGTGTAACACAACTTCTACTTGTCATGGAGGATTTAACAAAACTTTTAGATAATGTCAACAATATAGATATACTTTATTTAGACTTTAAAAAGGCCTTTGATTCTGTTCCCCATGAGAGGCTTTTAGTGAAATTATCATCATATTGAATTACAGGTAGACTGCATACATGGATAAGGGATTTTTTAACTAAAAGACAGCAAAGAGTCAAAGTAGGAAGTTCATATTCAGATTTTACAGAAGTTCTAAGTGGTATACCTCAAGGGAGTATTTGGGTCCCGTATTATTTACAATATTAATAAATGATTTGCCAAACTCGGAGGAAAGTATTTGCAATATATTTGCAGACGATACAAAAATTTATAATACAACTTATAATCATAATACATTACAAAATGATATTAATAATTTATCCAAATGGTCTACCACATGGAATTTGCATTTTAATGAGGACAAGTGCAACGTGTTACATGTTGGACGTAAGAACCCAAGATACCAATATACAATGCTAAACAGTAATACTGGTGAGCGTGCAGATATTTCAACATGTGATTATGAAAAAGATCTTGGTGTCACTATTGATTCTGGCCTTGTATTCGATAAGCATATTCAAAACTCTATCAATAAAGCTAATAAAATGATTGGTTTAATTAAACGTACTTTTAGTCATATAGATAAAGATATTTTTACAAAACTATACAAGGCTTTCGTTAGACCTCATTTGGAATATGGCAATACAATTTGGTATCCTCGATTAAAGAGGCAGTCTGCTGCTTTGGAAAGAGTACAAAGAAGAGCAACAAAGCTTGTAAAGAATATACAAAATCTTTCCTATGAAGGTAGGTTAAAAGCTCTTGGACTGCCTACCCTAAAAACAAGACGAGTGAGGGGCGATTTGATCCAAGTCTATAAAATATTTAATTGTGTTGACAATATTCCTATTTCAAAATTTTTTACTGCATCAAGAGTTGATATTACCAGAAATAGTGTGGATAAAATTTATCATGAATATTATCGCACTAACCTAAGGAAATTTTCTTTTAGTAACAGAGTAACAAATCTTTGGAATAAATTAACCCCTACCATTAAACGTGCACAAAATACTAACCGTTTCAAAAGCTCTATCGATGATAGTGTATTATTGAAGACTATTTATTTTGACTATGATAAATAAAGACTTGAGCGAGTTAAAGACCTGACCGTGTGAAACAGATAACACATAGAAGGGACATGTAAAGCCCGTTCTGGCTATAATTGCTAAAGGCAATTGTTCCTACAAACCTAAACCTAAACCTAAACAACACACAATGGTCAGAACATATCCAGTTTACTTAAAACAGGATATAACGGGGTTCAAATGCTTTTCCAGTCATGCTTACAATAATACAATTTTCATATCCATGCACTTTTAGCAGACATCAAATATGTTTTATCTTCGGGAAAATGTAAACCACCATCTTTTACATTTTTAACTGTTGTCTTCCTATAAACACACAAATCTAAAACACGCTTTCTTGAGATCTGCCATGAAACCTCGGGTGGATTAGGCAACACAATCCACAGGTGTACCAGTTAAGAAAGAATCAAAGATTTCAGAACAGCAACAATTCCCAGCGAAGTAATATTTCTCTTGGACCAAATTTTAAACAATGCTACCACTGCTTCAAATTTGTCATTATGATTTATTGCCTGGCAATGTTTTAGATCGGTCGTTAGCCAAATTCCGAGTACCTTAAATCTGTCTGGGTTCCAGACTATTTTCAATTGTGGCAAATACCTTTTGGTTGATTTTCTCATGGAGTGTATCCATATTGAATAAGTTTTATCTACATTGATGTGTAATCTAGAGTACTGTCTAAATATTTCCACCGTTTGCATACCTTGTTCAAAGGATTTTCTGTCTCCTATGTGCATTAACTGAGTGTCATCAGCGAACTGAGAAATCTTATGGTCTGTTTCATTAATAAAGATTCCCTTCATGTCTCTGTTTTCACTAATTATTATTGCCATTATCTCAGCACACATAATGAATGAGTAAGGGATATAGGGTCCCCTTGTCTACGTACAAGTTGCACAGTCAACCATTCTGTTACCTGCCCACTGACTATAAGAGTCAACTTAATGTTTTTGTAAAAATGTTTGGATCCACCTTAAACCGTTTTCACGAAACCCAAGGGCTTTAAAAACTTTATCATAATTTCCCAATTCAAAGAATCAAATGCCTTTTCAAAATCTAAACAAATCAACACGCCCATTTAGGTGTTAACAATCAAATCGTGAATTAAATCATAAATAAGCCTTCCATTATCATCAATATAACGGTTCGCCGTAAAGCCTTTGTGATCCTCGTGGATGATTGAAGGTAACACGGCTTTAATTCAATTGGCAGTACAAGAAGAACCACTTTTATGTATAACGTTAGGTAAGGAAATGGGTCTCTAATTTTTTGTATATTGCTTAGGTTTGTCGTCCTTTGGTATGCAGACTATCATTCCTTCTCTTTGAGTATGGAAAAGTTTACCATCTTTTAAACTATCATTTAGTGCCATCACATTAAAAGGGCCAAGCTCCTTCCAAAAAAAATAAAGAATTCGGCATTGAATCCATTTGTCCCTGGACTTTCATGATTTGCCATATTTTTCAACGAAATGCTGCTTCATCCAGTGTAATGTCGCCTTCCAATTACTGTGCTTAATCTAGTGTTAATTTGGGTAAATATTAATTAAATTCTCAATTTGACATTCTTTCACTTTTCTTTCTGAATAAAGTGATCGAAAAAAAGAATGCACTTCCCTTCGTATTTCACAATGGTCATGCTACACATTCCCATCTTCATCCACAAGATTAGTCATTATTTTGCTCACATAATTCCTTTTCTCTAGTGAACAGAAATACGATGTGATCTTTTCCCCTTCTGCGATTCATCTGGCCCTAGATCTTATCAACACTCATTCCATTTTCTTTTTCCACAATGCTTCAAGTTCATCATTCTAATGTTCTAATAAGTTCAAATCTTCATCAGCTTTACACTCAATTTTCTCTTAAACGTTGTATGTCTTTAATACAAGTATCTTCCTTTCATTGATCAACTTTCTTTTTCATGGTAGCAAAAGCAATGGTTTTGGCACGGATTTTCATCAGCAGAAAGTCTGAAATATAATTTTCTTAAAAAGAAAAGACTTTTCTTTTTTAAATTATATTTCTAAAAAGAAATACTTTTCTTTTTTAAGATTATATTTCTGTACCATGCTTTTATTATCAGTAGTATTATTACAATTACCGTTGCTATGGTTGTTAGCATTGTCATCATTATTATCAATACGATTGTTATCATTGATATTACCATCACTACCATTAACATCGCCATCGCCATCACCACTAAGACCATTGCCACGGCAACCATGCTGTTTAGGAATCCTCTAACCCACTCTTCTTTCTCCCATACTACAACGCTATTGCCATATTATCACCAAAAGTGGTAGTAATCTTGTCTTTGTTTACTATTTTCATATTTTGATCATCATCATTACCATTATCATTATTTTAATCAGTAATATAACTATCATCATTACTACCTCGACTCACACATTGTCTCCTTCTTGACAGCCTCGTTTTCATTCAACGCCCATCTTGCGCTGAAGTGAATGAAGAGAAGTGATTGCTCGTTCATTTTCATTGTCCTGAGAGTTTTGTATCTTGCCTGAAGAAGACCTATGAGGTCGAAACGCGTCGTCTTTTGTCTTGTGATTCATTTGTGTACGTTTTGTTGGTGGTTCGCCATTAATTACATTCAAAATTTGTTGAGATTTCCGTCTGCAGTCGCCTCACTTTGCAACTAGATCTAATTTTTATGGGGAAGTTTTATAAACAATCTGTATAGCAAGACCAAGGTGGTGTGGAATGGAAGACTGCACACCACGAACGAGGAAGTAGTTTCCGACTAAAGCCGATTTGTTTACATGGAGATAATTGCCAGCTGGCCGCAGTGGATGCAAAAGGAATGGAAAAAAAAATCGTTTAAGGACGTTATTCACAAGCGCAAACGTGCTTGATACATTTCTATTCTGGTTCGATCGTTAAACGCACGTGTGTGTGTGTGTGTGTGTGTGTGTGTGTGTGTGTGTGTGTGTGTGTGTGTGTGTGTGTGTGTGTGTATGAGCATGTGTGCGCTCGCGCGCGCTTGCTTGCGTGTGTGTGTGTGTGTGTGTGTGTTGTGTGTGTGTGTGTGTGTGTGTGTGTGTGTGTGTGTGGTGTGTGTGTGTTGTGTAGTGCACGTGCGTGTGGATGAAGGAATGTGTGTGAGTCTGCAGTGTGTGTTAACGTGTGTGTGGTGTGTGCATGCATGCGCACGTGTGGGGTGAGGAGGAGAAGGGGGAACGGGGGTGTGTGTTTGAGACAGACAGACAAGGGGGAGAGATGGGGGTGGGGGGATAGAGAGACACACTGACAGACAGAATGAGAGAGCCCTGACCTGGACAGGAGGCCGTTCCAATGCCCAGCAGACTGAGCAGAGTGAAGAGGTAGTAGGTGGACTGGGGACTGCGGCACTGGTCATGCCACCGACGAACACGTTCCAACACTTTCTCCACTTTGTACTCCTGAGACCAAGCAACCACTTCATAATAAGTGCATGGTGTATTAGATGGATGCACTTCTACAGAAGTGTGTGTGTGTTGTTGTTGTTGGTTGTTCTTCAGTTTAACTTCCTTCCACTATAAGTGATTCAGACAATATTATAATGTAGAGTGAGCTTGATGTAAAGAATGATAGAGATGCATTTTTTAGGGAGTGTAAGTTTTAAAGTAGTACGTAAGGAATGTAATCATAACCCTCCACCCCACCCTATTCATCAGAACATTTAACTTAAACTAAAATTCTAACTGTAACAATCACAAATGCTAAAGATAAATATTAAGTGAACAGCCTAGTAAACATTTAGAAATAGATTCAAGAGTAGCAAAATTGTTTAATATACTAGATGGTGATAAAGGAGTCGATCCATCAACAAAACCCTCAATACCTGATTTATTAAAAAGCTCTTTTGTTTTGGGACAATGAATCAGTAAATGATTGACACTTACAGAATCCCCACACATACATATAATATCTTTGCAATATTTTGTTTTAAACGAGTTTAAACGAAGCCTATGGATTAGACTTTCAATCTCCCTGGATGAGAAAATAAATCTTTTGTATGATGTTATCCCATTGTTTTTGTCATTACATTTGATGCAGTTGTTATAATAATATATGTCCGAGTTCCTCAGTGTTTTTGTTGCATTGTCATGAGATGTTTTATTTATGATAGATAAACATTCTGCCAGATCTAAGCGAACATTTATTGTTACTGTGCCGCTAAGGTTTTGAGCTGCCTTTTTTGCAGCTTTGTCTACTTGTTCGTGTGTGTGTGTGTGTGTGTGTGTGTGTGGTGTGTGTGTGGTGTGTGTGTGTGTGTGGTGTGGTGTGTGTGTGTGTGTGAGAGACATGTTCGCAAGGTTTGTTTGGGGTTTTGGGGGTTTTTTTTAAACCAGTGCAACATTTTGTATTTTAATGTTTCATTTGTTGTTGTTCTTGTTGTCGTCGTCTTCATTTTTATCTATATAGCCTATATAAACAAAGCGGACATTAAGTGTAAAAGAATTACGGAAAAAATGAAGAATATGCGCACAGATGAAAAAAAAAGCTGCAGAAAGAAAATAGAGAAATGAAGTCAGGCAAAGGAGGAAACATGAGAAAGGCACGGGCGAGAGAGAGAGAGAGAGAGGGGGGGGGGGGGGGCAACAAAGTTCTAGACGTTTTACATACTTTTGTTTGTTTGTTTGTTAAATGTCCACAAATGGAGAAAGAAGTTTATAGAGAATTGTGCGTCATGAATTGCGCAAAAGTGGGGAAATCATGTGTATCATAACAGATTGAGGGACACATAAAGCTAGATTAAGAATAATAGACTGAGATAGAGACATATAGGCAAGGTGGGCGAAGAGGCTGAGAAAAAGAGTCGAAGAGAAGTGAGTACAATCACCTGGGTCACATTGACATGTCTGATGGCTACAATCCAGTCCCTGTAGTCCAGATCCATTTCACCTTGGCTCTGTTCCGGTCTCCACTATCCATGTGGTCTTCTCTGAAGATAGCTTCCAACATGGCCAAAACCTGAGTGATTTCTCCCTCAGGTATAGGGCTGTCTGTCCACACAATCTCTTCTTGACTTCGGAACTTGAGCTTGGTTGCTGTTATGGACAGACGCAGGTGTGCAAGACGGTCTTCTTTCAGCAGTTTCTGAAGCTGCAAGGAACAGGAACTGAACAAATCATGAAACCAGCTGGCATACTTCTGCAGCAGGAAGACTTGGTCCATCTGCATGTCGTAGCATTCCATGATTAAATTGTCTATCTCCGTCACACTCTGCACTACGAAAGACCTGATACAGCCATCCTTTTCATCCAGAAATTCCCGCATTCCGCCTCCATACTGACGATGCACAAAATCACAAGTTCGCAGTCTGACATGAATCTCATTTGTGTAAATATAGCTTTCTTCATGACCTGCTGGAGTAACGTTCCGGCTGTTGACAAAGTTGTCGCATGCAGAGTTAGCCTTCTCCACAATCTTGTTCAGAATGTCTCATTCATGGATGACTCTTGAAGATCAGAGCCAGCCTTAATCAGCTTGTCAATGCCAGCCTGAAAAAACATGCCATACATGTGGTAAATGTGCATCAGGGTCAGTCTGCATTTGTCATCAATGTCGGTGCTGTGTCTGGGTGAGCTCTCTTCTCTGCACAACCTCAGAGCTTCCTGAAAATGCTTTTCAGCTTCCTTTTCTTCTTCAGGCGACAGCATGTGTAGAAACGTCCCAAGTGAGCTCTGAAGCTTGGGTTCTGAGGAAACGATTTACAGAGTTTCTGCAGAATTTCCAGTCGACCTTGGTAAGGAGGGTCAGAGTCCAGGTCTGACATAACCTGGGAGAACTGAGGCTTCTTCTTCTGCAGAGTTTCCCAGACCATGCTCATTCACGTCGCTGGTCTCCTCATAGTCTCTGAAGATGAAAGTACTTGTCAAAATGTGTCCGATGGTCTGTGACGTTTTCGGTTTTTTTGCAGCTTGGCTGATGAAATCTATGCAGAAGTCTTTTAAATGCCTTTTAGCTTCTGGGCTCAGCCTGTCACTTGTACTTGTACCTGAACTGCATCTGACACGCCTGCTAAGGATTTGTTCCAAAATTTCCTTGGCAATGATGTAGTGCCCAATGCGTATATGCTGTCCCTGCCTTCATTTTTGTCTTCAACCACAATGATCTTCAGTGTGTGTGGAAAGTCATCCAGACCTACTTTATAGTTGGCATTTTCCCGAGAAGGTTGACAAAGAACTGACAGGGTAGAGATGACTGCCCATAGTAGTAAACAAGGGCCAAAAACCCAAGGCACTTCTGCACAAATTGTAACTCCCCTTGGCGCTGTCCTTCAAGTTGAAGATGACCCCTGACAAAGGCTCTCACACCCTGGAATTCATGGAGGTACACTGCCATTCCATATTCATACATCTGGACTTCCTTGTTTTTCTGAACGTTTTCGTTGAGGCCCCATAGAGCTTTAGTCTTTTTCTCATCATCCACACATCTTCTGGTGTATCGCTTGACAAGTTCCTCGGACTCTTTACTGTTCACAAAGCCAGACAAGTAGAACTTGCCTTTCGATTTGTTGAATAGTCGTGTGGATACCTCTTGGCATAAACAATGACCACATTGTGACGCTGTAGTTGACGTGAAAACTGTTTTTACCCTGCTTTCATCTTCACCATCCATCAGAGCAATGACAGGCGCCCTGCATTTGTCATACAGGAAGGTCAGTTTGGTTGCTATTTCTTCCACTGAAGACCCTGACCTTTGTTTCACATGGACACATGGAGCTTGCTTGCGTAAGTCCCACAGAACACGCCTGGCCATGGTAGATCCTCCCGCCCCAGGTGCGTGATAAATTGTCACCATGCCAGTCCTGCTGTCCTTGATGAATTCATTCTGAATGTAGGTGATTATTTCTTTTGCCACCTCACGCTGGACATCAAAATGATCATACCTGGCATCATATATGGTGGACCATTTGATTGTACCACCTCTGAAAAAGGTGTCTGCCTCATCTTCGAGACCTTCATCTGTTAATTCCTCTGGATCAGGATTCTGAAGATACAGAACATCTAGGTCTTCCACGAGCCAAGCGTTGTCTTTTTCATTCAGTGTGGCAACTTTGGAGTCAACAGAAGGCAACTGAAACAACCTTTCTGTAGAGCTTGCGCCCTGCGTCAGGTGTTCTACTTCTGCACAAAAGTCTTCCAGATCCACATGGAATTCCTTTGCTGATTCTTCATACTCATAAAGAAACAGTTCTGCTGCCTTTGAGAGTGAATGATCCTTTGTCGAATCAGGATAACAAAGAAGCATTTCTGAGGGCAAATTTTCTTGCAGCTTACTCAGGAATTTATGCATGCACCTTGCCTCTAGTTCACTGTCTGGCCATAGAATCAGCACTTTCAAAACTGTACAGTCTACAGCAAACTGTGCAAGTTCTTGAGTCAGTTTTTCCAGTTTGTCCTTTACTGTATTAAACCATTCTTGGCATTTTTCAGGTGTACGGCTGTCACTAATTTCACGGCGACCTCTCAGACTCCACCACTGAGTTCCCTTTTCTGTGATTCCTTTGCAGTTATCACACCAAGTCAAAATGCTCAAACTCCTTCTCTTACCCAGTTCTTCTTCCAGCATGCTCAGCAGTCCAGTGTCTCGGCCAAGAAAGTTGAAGTCATACACAGCAACCCACGGTGCTGCAGCCAAAGCTTGTACATTGCTGCTGGTGATGCCCATGCTCCAGAAACGAGGACAAAATCAAACTTTTGGAAGTTGTTCAATGCTTTCATTAATTCTTTGCTTTGCCTCGCCCACCAATAGAAGCCTGTTCTTCCTCGTCAAGCCCAAATTTAGGCACTGGTTGCCGAGTCCTCTGCACTGAGTCAGCATAGGATGGATGGGAATTTGAGTCTGACTGGAGACCAGCATTTCTTTCAGGTATCTGCTGGACCCCTGGCAATGTCTGAGCATACGACGGATCGCAGCTGATGCTTGGTTGAAGACTGACCGGTGTCCTTTGTACACGCTTGTCTCTGTCCACTTTCGTTTTCCTTTTGTTGAAAGGTTGACTGTGTTCCTTGCACTTAGGTTCAGGAAGATCAGCACACACACTTCTGCCTCGTTTCCTTGACCAAAGTTGATTTCTTCTCAACCCGCTTGCTGCCATGTCATCACTGATTATGATACTTTGGGAATCAGATGATTTCTTATCAACTTCAACAATTCCAATGAGCTTACCTTCAATACAGATTTCTTCTGTACCTCGAAGCTCGGTACAGCACTGAACATAGTCTTAAGAGACATGGACTGATGAAACAGATTCAGCAGTTGAATGACTGAAGACCTTGTAAGTGAATGAGGTAGAGGAGAGCATGCCCGGACCCTATTACTATGTATTGCTTGGATGGGTTAGCACCTGGCATGTTGTATAAACTTGTCACATCTTTATAATAAACTCTGCTGCTGATTAACGCTTTTTTTGTAACCTCATCATTGTCTTTGAAGATGAGCGAGTCTGACGGATATTTCTGATCAGACTGAGGAGTACCGCTTCATAGGTGTCGCGTGGATGCATGGGCACTGTATGGGCATCAGCCTGACCTTGCCTCCTCCTCCCCTATTTTGTTTGCCCGTTTTTTCCGACAGTTTTGCCATTCAGATGTGTCGTCAGTACTAGAAAAGCCTTCCTCATCGCGGGTACGATAGCTTGGTTCACAAGCGGAGACTTTAGGGGAAGCTCATTGATGGAAGTTTCTGGTACCCAAATTCAAGACTCACTGCTTGCTGACATACGTCAGTCTTATCCTCTGTCTTCTCTTTTTTTCTTCTTTGTTTTCTTTGCTTTCTTAAGAGCAACCATTTGTGCTGACCATCATTTTCCATGACAAAGTGATCACATTTCCTTCAACGAAGCTTCGAAATGAGATTTTAGATACATCTTTGAAGGAAGAAAATGTTTTTTTTCTTAGCGCCTGATCTTGTCGCATACTTCTGTTCCAGATGTGTGCAGAGCTTCCTTTCTTCCGGACACTTTTCCAGTTCTTCCTTTATCAAAATGATCAGATATTCATCTTCAGACTGCTTCAGACTCTGAAACAGATTTGAAGTGCAGTATGGCAACAGTATTGACATTGCCATGTAGAAACTGGGAAAAAGAGGGAATAATACATCAGACAGATAGAAATTAATAGGAATCTTTCTGTAAAAGCGTTTACAAAAATAAAGAATGTGGCTCTTTTTGTCTGTTTGTTGCTGAGATGATGTTCTTGACGTTTGCTCATTTAGAAGATCACTTACAATGTCTGTGATAATGTACTTTTGGAATCAAATTCCTTCTCTTAATTAGTAACTAAAGTCAACATGTGTGCACATAGACGTTACACCTATAGATGTTCAATAACAGATGTTTAATAGATTTGTGTATTAGGACTGTTGATTGATGAAAATTTATATACAGATGGGCACAATAATCTAATTCAGTTAGATAGCACTAAAACGAAAGATACATGTCGTTCAGACATCGAGGAACAAACATGTTCTCATTCATCAACATCGTATATTCCAAAGTGTGCAGAACTGTCTAATGCAAGGAAAGTGGTGCACCCTATATTCAAAAGCGCCCCAGTGTGCAGAGCTGATTTTTCTAATGCAAGGAAAGTGGTGCACCCTATATTCAAAAGCGCCCCAGTGTGCAGAACTAATGCAAGGAAAGTGGTGCACCCTATATTCAAAAGCGCCCCAGTGTGCAGAGCTGATTTTCTAATGCAAGGAAAGTGGTGCACCCTATATTCAAAAGCGCCCCAGTGTGCAGAATAATGCAAGGAAAGTGGTGCACCCTATATTCAAAAGCGCCCCAGTGTGCAGAGCTGATTTTCTAATGTAAGGAAGATGGTGCACCCTATATTCAAAAGCGCCCCAGTGTGCAGAGCTGATTTTTCTAATGTAAGGAAGATGGTGCACCCTAATATTCAAAAGCGCCCTAGTGTGCAGAACTGTCTAATGCAAGGAAAGTGGTGCACCCTATATTCAAAAGCGCCCCAGTGTGCAGAGCTGATTTTTCTAATGTAAGGAAGATGGTGCAAGAAAAAAAAGATAACCCGAAGGTGCGGATGGGACTCAGAGAAGTACTGTCCTCAACTGCCGAACAAACCAGGTGGAAGCAATCCTACACCACCCTTGGAAGCCTGCACTGTGTTCACATAGTATGCAGGCATGCACAAGGCATTCACTAAAACGTCAAGGGACAAATTGCTCCCTGGCAGATGCCATCTGTAATGACCACGGGATGTGATGCATCCTATATTCCAAAGCACCCTTGTTTTGAGGAATTGGTCTTCTTACGCAAATAAAATATTCAAGGCATGATAATATATAATGTGAGTGAGTCCTTTATCCTCAAGGCCACATGGTCTGAAAATTACAGTACTGGAAAAAAGCAAATATGCAAAAGAAATATACTGTTCCCGCTTTATAACTGCATGCATGTCTATTAACCTCCTTAGACACATGCCCACGCCGTGCGCACACCACCACACACACACACACACAACCACACACACACAACTTGACACAGTACTAAATATTCTTTTGAGAGCATACAACACACAGAAGACTCACGTAAGAGGGTGTACCATCATGACGAGAAAGTCTGTGCATCCATTTCACAGAGCTTCAGCACAATGAGAACATTCCGCGGTCGATAGATGTTACAGCTGTGGGGCGCCATCTGCCCAACAGTGACAGAGCAAGGCGTCAATCCTCTGTTTAAAACAGCCCAACTGACCACGAAACCATTATCAGGATTGGGCAACTGGTCAGAGCACCATCCCTCATTTTGACCAGACGAGCCCGTCATTTCAACAATCTAAATTACTCAACAAATGTGGTATAATTGCAAAATCCTACAACCCAGATGTTGTACGTCGGACTGAGTTTATCAGTCTTTTGATGGCATAATCAGAACCAAAAGTCAAACATCAGCTGCTTCTGATTCGCAAACACTGCTTTTTCTGCCTTTTTTTTTTTCTTAGCAGTTCCAATTAAAGTCTGTAGGTATTAGGTCTACTGATATTAGGATCGATTAAACTCGGAATGTGGCCTTTCACGCAGTTTCTAAAACTGACTGCATAGTATCACCACCTTCAATATTAAAATCGTGAGAACCATTCATAACAGTTCTAAACTCTTTCAAAATGGGAAGGAAAATAGCAACACACACACACCACACACAACACACACACACACATCACAGAGAGAGAGAAACACCACTACACACACACACAACACACACACTACACATTCACGTATAACATTCCATGCAAAGCTACATTCACAGGCATTTCCGATTTTGCACTTCTCTCTTGCTCCGCATCAATTTTGGTCAAGTTTGGTGTGTGTTTTTTCTCAGGTCCCCCCCTCACTCTCTCTCTCTCTCTCTCTCTCTCTCTCTCTCTCTCTCTCTGTCTCTCTATGTCTCTCTCCTCTCTCTCTGTCTTCTGTCTGTCTGTCATCCGATGTTGTCTGTCTGTGTCCGTCCTAGTCTGATCCTGTGTTTGTCTGCTGTCTGTCTGTCGGTCGTCTCTCTCTCTCTCTCATCCATCCGTGAATTTTTTTTTTTTTTAAATTTAAAGGGAGCACAAACACCTAAAGAATGACACACAGAGGGGGGAAAACCTTTACAAAACGAAATAAAAGCAGTTAATATACATCAATTCAATCCATGTAAATCTACTCTCCCGGCTCCACCAGACACTTGCCTCACTCTTCCACTTGGGAACATCAACTGTCAGTTACAGGTGACGACGAGGGATGGAGCTGTAACATGAAATAAGATTTCTCAATAAAGAAGAATTTAATCATCGTATTCTTTTCTTATTCGTTTTCAGTTTCCTATCTTTTAGCGCCCTAAACTGAACAAAATCACGCCTAAGTGCGTCCTCTGGTGCCCAAGACCTGAGACACCATCCTATATGATGCCCGAACAGGCTCATGGATTCCAAAATGAACGTACATTCTCGTGAAAGCCGCACAGTGGTGTGCTATCCACTGTGAAATGTGCGGAGACATGCGCCTTCACCGACCCAAACCAGCACTCTGTACCTCAACCATCTCCAACACAGCATGAATCGCATCAAAGTCTGCGCTTTGGCGATCACAAGTGATAACTTTGAACGCACCATGCAGGAATCTCATCCTTACTGCCAGAATGGGGATCCTCTGCCCACTCGGCCTCAACATTCAAAAATAGCATTAAATCCATCCCCCTCCACAGCACCAGCACGTCATACTCGCCACACACACACTGCCATACTGTCCATTACCTTTCATGTAGTGTTAAGCATTTCCCTTCACCTCTCCTTCTTTCACCATCTACTGTTCCTTTGTCAATATTTTCTCTACTTGATAAATCTGCTCACCCCCTTTTCTTACCCTAATTTTCTTTCAAATACTTACTTCTCCTTCACAAATATTTCTTGTTAATCGTTCTCCTTAGGTTTTTTCACTCACTGATTAGTTTGGTTCCTTTCCACCTACAAAATATCATTATTTGTTCCTATGTCATATTATCAATCGTTATTTCTATCGTAAACATTAGCAGTAGTAGGATGAAAATATATGTATTATTGTTAATATTATAATCATTATGATCATTGTTGTTGTTGTCTTGTTGTTTTACGATTAGCCTACCTTTTTTTTGCATTTCTGAATTATTATTTTATGATGAACTTTCATCCCTTTTGAATTTGTCTACTGTACTAATGTATTTGTGTATTCAGTTTTAGATTTTTTATCTTACTGTATTTTAAGCTAGTAGTTGTAGTGGTGGTGGTGGTAGTTGTAGTGCGTTAGTAGCAGCACAACATAGTTAGATAGTAGTGGTAGTAAAGTAGTAGTTATAATATTTAATGTCTTTGTTTTATCTATAGTCTCACCCTTATCATTATCACACCATCATTACACACCAATACAAATATTGTTGTTGTTGTCGTTGTTGCGTTTGTTTGTTTGTTTCTTGTAACTATGTTCGTATTCTTAGATCTTCTTTTATTACCTTATTATTATTACTACCACTATCATAATTCTTATCACTGTGCAGTTGTCTGTTTTAGATGTTGTTGTTGTTTATAATTTATAATACAGTAATATGAATATACATCATCACCATTCTCTTAAAATTCGTGTCACCCCACCACCTCCACCCCCGTCAACCTCTTCCCGCTTCTCTTCAGATAAGGACTGTTTGTTCATCCTTTGCTTGAATGTTATTTATCCTGCCTGAAGAAATCCACTTACTCCAATGTCCTGTATCTGTTTTGTAATTCGTTTGCACATTCCTTCACCGACCGGTATGGTTGTTTTTTTTTCCTTTTATCTGAGAAAAAAAAAAACACGGGAAAAACTCTCAAACTCTAACCCTAGTCTCTCTCCATATCCCAACTTACCAAACTGTTTGATCCTAGATCGGTAGCGTTATTCTCGGGCGTGGTTTTTCCCATACATCTTCCATTGTTTTTCAGGAGTAGATTAGCCTAAATGTAGGCTAGTCGATTCTCATTTACGCTAAAGTGATGCCTGGAAGGCGTCAGGACTCTAAAGGGTTTGCTTTTTTTTTCTTTCGTGTTCTCGTTGTTGTTTTATTTGTTGCTTGCTTGTTTTGGGTGTTGTGGACTCCCAACAGACATCCACCGTCGGTAACGCGTGGTAAAAGGGACTAAACATCAGGACAGGATCAGGATCAGGGCGTTTGTATCAAAAATTAACTTAGCCTATTTAGGCTTTTTAGCCCTTCTGTTGTCTTTTTTCTGTTTTGTTGTTATTTGGTCCATCGTAGGCTAGCTCAGTCCTATTATCCATCAAATTCATATTTTATTTTATTAATAATTTCATGTTTATCTATGAGGTTTCTTAAAAACATTAATACTAGTGCACGTTTGATTGTTAATTGTTAATTCTTTCCTAAAATTGTTACTCTGTAGTAAATGTAAATTTTCTCAATTAGTTCTGATTATTGTTTTACAATCCTTATCTTACTGTTCCTTGTAGTATTTCTGTGAGTTACAAAAAAGCATGCTTTATCAACATAATCAATTCATTAAATGTCTTATATGTTTCAACCAAGTCCTCCTCGTATCCTTCTTGCCTTAAGTGTTAGGAAGTTGTAGATATTGAATCCTTCCTATATGTGTAATCTTTTATGTTTTGAATCATCTTTGTTGCTCTTCTTTTGTACCTTTCTAGGCTTCTGATTGTCTCTTTAGCATATGGATACCATACAGTATTTTTCCATATTCAAGAACAGGTCGAACTAGTGTCTTACTAATTGTAAAAAAGTGTCCTTTTCTATAAATGTAAAGGATCTTTCTATTATTCCAATCATTCTCTAGCTTATTAATACTATTCACAATATGATTGCCAAATAGCAATTTTTTTGTCAAAAGTCACACCTAGGTCTTTCTCTTCCTCACATTTAGATACTTTTATGTCCTTGTCTCCAATTTTCATTATATAATCCTTTTGTGGGTTTGTTTTTCCAATATAAAGTACTTTACATCTTTCTGCATTAAAATATAGGTTCCAAGTATCAGACCACAGTACAAATGTTTCAATATCCTTTTGTAATTCCTTATGCAATTTCGGAGAGTTATAAAGTTTTGTGTCATCTGCAAAGATTTTACATGTACTCTTTAATTCTACAGGGAGATCTTTATAAACACTGTGAATAATATTTGGTCCCAAAATACTGCCTTGTGGTATCCCACTAATAACATCAGCATTTTGAGAGAATGAACTACCAAACCTTACCTTCTGAGTTCTTTTTGATAAAAAGTCTCTAACCCAACCAAGTACATTTCCTACTATTCCATAAGACTCTAATTTCTTTAAAAGTCTTTCATGTGGTACTGAATCGAATGCTTTTCTAAAGTCTAAATGCAATACATCTATATTCTCTCCTTTATCTATCTCCTTTGTGAAGTCTTCCATCACTTCTAAACGTTGAGTCACACAAGATCCTTTTGCACGAAATCCATGTTGACACTCAGCATATATTATTTTCTGTCATATGTTTAATAATAGCCTCTCTAATGATGCTAAAATTTTCCATATAATGCATGTTAAGCTCACTGGTCTATAATTTCCTGGGTCTGTTCTCGTACCTTTTTTGAATACTGGAATGACTGTAGCTGTTTTTCAATCTGAAGGTACTATCATGTCTTTGACAAATTTAGAAAACAGTATATAAAATGGGAAGGCCATCTCCTCATTAAGTTCCTTTAGTATTCTTGATGGAATGGCATCAGGGCCACATGCCTTATTTGGGTTTAGAGATTGAAGTTTCTTTTTTATTGCATCCACAGAAATGTCTACATTTTCCAATACTCTACCTTTTGACTTTGAAGCTGGACTTAGATTAGGCATATTTTTGGTATCTTCCCTTGTGAATACACTAGAAAAAACATGTATTCAAAATATCTGCCTTACCCTTTCTGTCTATACTGTGTCACCTTCTTTAGTCATTAAAGGGTTCACTCCTGTGTTCATCTTTGTTTCTGATTATACATATCTCCAGAAGGCTTTTGGATTATTTTTACATTCTTTGATAGCTTCTTTTCAAATTCCTGTTTTGCTTTTCTTATTTTTTGTCACAAGTATTACGTGCTTTAAGATAATTTTGGTAATCTTTCCCCTGCTTAGTGACTAAGAATTTTGATACATATTTCTTTTTTACAAATTTCACTGTCTTTGCATTCATCCACTTGGTTTCTGTTTTTATTATTCTTAATAATTTGTTTTGGAACGTTGTTTTCTATAAAAGAATTTTAAATACTTTTAATTTTTCCCCGGCATTGTTCTACACTAAGATCATTGAGTTTATTCCAGTCAGTCTTCTTCAGTTCTTTCATTTGCATGAAATTCCCTCTCTTAAAATTATACGACTGCTTTGGTTCTTCTTTCTCTTGGTCCTCTCCCAGGTACAAAGCGAACATTAAAACCTCATGATCACTTTTGCCTATAGGAGCTATGTGCTTAACGTCTGATATCATATTCTCATCATTAACAAGTACTAAATCTAGTATATTTGATTTTTGTCCCTCCCTGTGTCTTGTTGGTTGTTTTACCATTTGGTTCAGAAATGCATTTTGTAGGCAATTTATTAACTTTTGACCTCTTTCTCCAGAGCCAGTACCATGTCAGTCAATATCTGGGAAATTAAAATCCCCCACAGCTTTACGTTTCCGTCCCATTCGAGACACTTAGTTAAAGGGCCGAACAAACAAGTCTTACACATTTCTGACCCAACATTTTTGTTGTTGTAGTCCAAGCAGAGGCATATATCAAACTTGTGTACTAGTTAACTAGGGAAAATTAAGTTCCCAGAAAGTGATGACGTCATTTTTGCACAATTGTGTGTGTGTGTTGTCATTGTTTGAATGTCGCCTGACCACTTGTGTACAAGCTTTCATGCCATATCTACATTATCTACAGGAAAATAAACCTAGTCGAGTTTGGTATTAAAAGAATTGTTGGGAATTTGGCTATTCAGTCATCTCAAAAGCACAGATATATTACATTTTTCATGACAACTACTAATTATCAAACTAACAGCCCCACTTGTAATGGCCGCTCAGCAATGCTGAACACACTGTTGCCAGACGGCTTTTTACACAGATGACATTCAGTTCGCTAGTACAGCGCGATTAGCTGGCTGGTGGGGAGCAGCCTGCAGAAAACACCCCTTTCCCTGATCTGCATTCACGGCTTGGCCTCTGCAGCTGTGGGTGAGCTGTAAACTCCCCTTACTCTCAAAACTAAGTGGCTTGCTCTGAACAGCTGTGGCCCCAGTAATACAACCATATTTGAATTTTTCTAATCTAATTTGTTTCAGCAACTCAAACATTTTTTTCTTCATTTTCAATTGTTGTGTTTGGACTTTTGTAAATAGTTCCAATCAGTATTTTCTGTCTATCCTTATTTAAAAAGGTAATCCACAAGCTTTCATCAAAGTCATTACCTTTTGTAAGCTTGTATACTTTGGCATTTATAGAATCCTTCACATATAAAGTTACACCTCTTTTGGGATTCTCACTGAAAAATAGTTCATAACCTGGTATTGAATATTCAACAGAATTTACCCCTTTCAGGTTTTTCCCTATATATTCTGTTACTACTATAATATGAGGTTTGTTTTCTTCAGCTAATAGAAGTAACTCATCGTTTTTGTTCAACAGTCCATCTGCATTTGTGTACAAAAATGTGTATGACAGTTCCTGTAGAGGTTTTCTATCTACATACCTCTTACAACTATTCACATGTTCTTTTTTCTTGTATTTTGATTGTCGGTTTCCATCTTTATCATCCTGGCCAGGCCTAGGTTTCCAATGTGCTTTCACAATTTTCCCACCTCTAATTCCAATGTCTTTTTCTCCCTTCTCAATCCTTTTTCGAAGCTCTTCTCTTAGTTCTTTGTTCTTTTGTCTTTCAATTGGTGTGTAGTCTGGGTTTATATATATCCTCTTTTGTGGCTCTGTCGCCCCTGCATTTATTTTGTGGGCATTTCTCAATATATTTTTTTTATACCTCCTTGTTTTTGACGCTTACTTTAAGCAGTCTCGGTTTTGTCCTGATGTACTTTCCAAGCCTCACTGACTCATGGAAAGTCTCCTCTTTCAAGTGGGGACAAATCTTTCCAACCACCTTTTGTATACTCTCCTTCTCCATTTTCACTCTTTCTTCTGTTCTCACTCCCACTCTCTGGAATATTTGTAAAAATCAGATTCAACTCTCTTTTTTCTTTGTCAACCTTCTCTTCCCATAGTTCTGACACCTTTTTCTCAACAACCTCCTCTATCTTCTCTTCCAGAGCCTTTCCACTGCACCTTTTTTCTAGTCTCTCCAGCCTTTCCTCCACCCTTTCGAACAGTCCAATCAGTCTGTCTAATTTCACTTCCATTCCGTTTTTCTTTTCCCCCTCCCCTGCATAGCATCTTCGGCAGATCCATTCTATTCCTTCTGTCTCAGTATTCTGAAGGTAGCTGAAGTCCCTTTCTGTCAATGACGTGCATTCTTTGTGGCACCACTGTTTACAATCATGGCACTGGATGCTTGTTTGGTCTTCCTCTATGCCCACCTCCCATTCCAGGCAAATAAAGAATTTCGCCCTTACCTTCTGAGTGCTTGCATACCCCAAGCACGTGCACACAGACAAACACACACACACACACACACAAACACACACACACACACCTATACTCGCACGTGAGTGTGCTATTGTTTGCACCTCTAGCGACGCACACATTGTTAAGGATCAAGTATTATTTAGCATCGGTAAGTGAGAAGACCATCAACTTACTACACAAAATTAAAACACAATGGAAACAACCAGAGTGCGTTGTTTACAACCGTTTTGATTCGAGCTTTATTTTTCAAGCAGACTGCAGAACATGTGAGTTATCATGTTTCAGAGCATCTGAAAATGGACCACATTAAAGCTGAAGCTTAGTACAATGCAAAATGGAGGTGAAAACCACGGGGGGAAGTGGGGGTGACCTCACTGCTAACCCGGATTAGAGTTTGCAGGTTAGGTTTCCAAACCATAACCTGACCCCCAACTGTATAAGTCCATATAAAAGAAATTTTAAAAACGAACAAACAAACAAAATATTGATTTCTACGTTTCCTTGCAATGTGGAAGCGGTGGAGGTTTTTACTCATTTCCCCATCGATGAAGGGAACAATGTCCGCCCCCTTTAGGCCTGTCGCGGTCAAATTCGTTGCTCAGTCAAATTCGTTGCTGGTATACCAGCTTAGGTTGCTGGTATACGACCTTAGCCAAGAATGACGTCATAACGTGTAGTTGCTAATGGCAACGGCAAAACTCCACAGTTTAAGACAACCACTACTACTACTCGATATTTTGGCAGAATTGGCATTGAATTTGACCAGGCAATGAATTTGCTGGGGTCAAATTCTTTGCCCCAGTCAAATTCGTTGCCGTCCACTCCTGACACTCCTTGCAACTGTTCACTTACACTACTACTCTCCAAAAATAGTTGGTCATTGTGCGGTCGGGCGTGGTAAATATTGCCGGAAACAAAATTTTGACTGGAGCAACGAATTTGACCGCCGGTCGCGGTCAAATTCGTTGCTCCGGTAAAAATTCTTTTCCCGTGCAAATCCTGCCCACTCCTGCTGTATACTGTTACAATATTACTCCACCACTACTACTTACTATACTACTACTGTTAATATTTTTGGCATTGTCCCAAATCAGTAGTGGAAAATGAATTTGACCGGGCAATAAATTTGAAAATCTGCGGTCAAATTCGTTGTTCCAGTAAAATTTCGTTCCCGTACAATATCCTGACCACTCCTGCTGCAAAACCGTTAAACTGTACTACCACTACAATACCAGAAATATTGTGGTCTTGTCCCAAATCATAGGGGCAAGAATTGCCCGGGCAATAAATTTGACAGTAGCGGTAAATTTTCGTTGTTCCGTAAAATTCGTTGCCGTGAAATATCCTCCCACCCTGTGCACTACTGTTACTACTATCATACTATACACACATACTACTACTACTACTACCCCTTTCCGAAAATTGTTGGTCATGTGCCGGACGGGCGGGGTCAAAATATGCACGGAAAACGAATTTTGATGGAGAAAAACGAATTTGACCGCGAGGTGGGGTCAAATTCTTGCTCCGGGTCAAAATTCGTTGCTGTGAAATTTTCCTGCCCCTCTGCTGCTATAGTTACTACACTACACCCCCCTATATACTAGTAAATATTTTGGTCTTTGTGCCAAATCAGTATGGCAAAAAAAATTTGCCAGGCAATGAATTGACTGATACGCGGTAAAAATTCGTTGTTTCAGTAAAATTTCGTTCCCGGGGCAAATCCTGACCACTCCTGGCTACTAGTTACTAAAACCTATACTCACTAACTACACTATACTAACTATATCCCAAAATATTTTGGTATTGGCCGGGACAGGAGTGGCATAATATTGCAGGGAAACGAATTTGAAAGGGGAACGAATTTGCCCGCAGGGGTCGCGGCCCCCTTCGTTGCTCGGTCAAATTTCGTTGCCGTGCAATATCTGACCACTCCTTGGCTACTTGTACTTTTTTGTTGCTCGTTCGTCTGTCTTTAGAGGGATTCCCCATCTCCTCGACAAAGGGGGGCAGTCGTGCTGGTCCCCCAGCCCTCCCGTGAGTTCCCGGCCCCCGGGTTCGGGTGGGGCCCGGGTTTTCTCACGAAGCGTTTGGGGGGCGGGAGGACTGAGAAAAAATTTCTGTTGTCGGGGCTCCCCTGTTCTGCGGGCACGCTCTGTGTTTGGTGCGGATTTAAAAAAAAGGTGGTTTTTTCAGGCGGTTGGGGGCCGCCCGACCCTGAGAGACTACTGCTCTCGCAAGTCAGCGGTAAAGGTTCTCTGTTGTGGCGTGGATGTTTTGCTTCCACTTGTTCTGCAGCTTGGCCTTGATGAGGGGTCCTGGTTCGGTGTAGCTGGTGATCTGCCCACTCTCCTTTGTAGGCCCCTTTGCCAAGGGTCGCTCTCTTGCCGAGCACATTGCAGGGGGGGGAATCCACTGCGGGGTGACTGTGGATTTGGCAAGGGAGGCAGGAAGGGAAGATCGTTTAGCTCTGGGTCTCTATTGACTGAAGGGCCGCAATGGACGGGCGTCGGTCAGGAAGACAAAAATTTTGGCTGGCGAGGGGCGACCCCGTGGGGCTGCTAACTACCCCTATACTACTATTAATCTAAAACTACACTAAAAAATTTTACTACTACTCTACAAATACAATATTGTTTGGGCATTGTGCCAAAACAGTAGTGGCAATGATTGACCAGGAATGAATTTGACAGATACGCGGTCAAAATTTTGTTCCAGCAATTCGTTGCCCGGGAATATCTTTACCACCCTGCTGTACTACTGTTCTATATATACATACTTTAAAATACATACTAAACTACTACTACTCCAAAGTATTGTTGGGCATTTTGCCGTCAGGGGCATAATATTGCACGGCAACGAATTTGACTGGAGCAACGAATTTGACCGCGACGGTCGCGGTCAATTCGTTGCTCCCTCAAATTCGTTGCGGCAATCCCGACATCTTGCTGACATGTTATCTACTACTACCCCTACTACTACACACTACTACTCTATACAGTGAAATTGTTTGGGCATTGGCCAAAACATTTTGGCAATGAAATTTTTAAGGCAAAAGAATTTGATGATACGCGGTCAAATTCGTTGTTCCAGTCAAATTCGTTGCCGTGCAAAAACCTGCCACTCCGCGTACCTTTTTATATACACTACTATACTACTACACTACTACTACCCGAAAATTTTTTTGGTCATTGGGGCGGATCGGAGTGGGCTAAAATTTCACGGCAAAAGAATTGACTGGGCAACGAATTTTTACCGCGACGGTCGCGGGTCAAATTCGTTGCTCGGTCAAAATTTTGTTTCCGCAATATCCGACCATCCTGCTGCTCTATTTATCTACTCCATACTACTACTCTTATACACTACCTGCTATACTACACTAAACTATAGAATATTTGTTGGTCTGTGCCCCAAAACAGTAGTGGAAGAATTTTTACCGGCACTGATTTTGACAGTCTGCGGTCAAAATTTGTTGTTCATCAAATTTGTTGCCGTCATATCCTGCCCCTCCTGTGCTATCTGTTACAAATACACCCACTCTACTACACTACAATTACTACTCCTCCCATACTAGAGAATATTTTTGGCATTTTTGCCAAAACAGTAGTGGGAATATTTGACCAGGGATGAATTTGACTGATACTCGGGCAAAATTTTTGTTCCAGTCAAATTCGTTGCCGTGCAAAATCCTGACCCCCCTGCTGCAAAAAAAGGCTTCTACTTCTTTCCAAAAAAGTTGGTCATTGGCCCGGGTCAGGCGTGGGATAATATTGCACGGCAACGAAATTTGACGGGAAAGAATTTTGACCGCGACGGTCCCCCGGCAAAACGTTGCTCCCGGGCAAAATTTGTTGCCGTGCAATATCCTACCACTCCTGCGTACTACTGTTAACACTCTACCATACTACTACTATACAACTACTATATCCCACCACAACTATATTCACTAGTGAAAATTTTTTTGGGATTGGCCAAAAAAAGTATGCAATGAATTTGCCCCGGAATAATTTTCTGGAGCAAGATTTTGACCCCGACCGTCGAGGTCAATTCGTGCTCCTTCAATTCCCTTTCCCTGAAAAAATACCACTGCGATCCGGCCAAAGACCAACATACTTCTGGTAGTAGTGTAGTTAGTACATTGTACGCAGGGGTGGTAGGATATTGCACGACAACGATTTAACTGGAAAAAACGAATTGACCCCAGCATCAGCAAAAATTCCCGGTCAAATTTATTTGGGACCAGATTTGGCACAAAGACCAAAAATATTTAGTAGTAGTGTGTAGTAGTAGTGGTAGTGTAACCCCTAAGACAGGAAGGGCAGGGTATTGCACGGGAAAGAATTGACGGAAAAACGAATTTTACCCCGTACAGTCAAATTCATTGTGGTCAAATTTATTGCATACTGATTTGGCCAATGACCAACAATATTCTACAGTATTGAGTGTACAGGGTAGTAGTAGTAAAAAATAGTCAGCAGGGGGGTCAGGATATTCACGGCAACGAATTTGACCGGAGCAACGATTTGACCCCGACCCCTCGCGGGCAATTCGTTGCCCATCAAAATTTTTCGGCCAAAATTTTTGACCCCTCCTGATCCCGGGACAAAGACCAACAATTTTCTGGTAGTGAGTAGTAGCAGAGTAACGTGTGCGCGGAGTGGGGAAAATTTCACGGCAACGAATTTTTACTGGACAAAAGAAATTTTACCCCCGTATCGTCAAAATTTATTTCCGTCAAATTCTTTTCCCTATGATTTGGCCAATGACCAACAAATTTTTATGTGTAGTAGTGAGTAGTAGTGTAGCAGCAGGGGTGGTCGGATATTTTACGCAAAATTTGAGGGCAAAAGAATTTACCCGCCGTCGCGATCAAAAACGTTGCCATCAAATTCGTTGCCCTGCAATATTATACCACCCCCTGATCCGGCACAAAGACAACAATTTTGGTGTATAGTAGAGAAATAGTAGCACAGGAGTGATGGGGGATTTCACGGCAACGAATTTGACTGAACAACGAATTTGCGCAGTATCGCAAAAACATTTTCCGGGCAAATTCATTGCCACTCTGATTTTGGCACAATGACCAAAAAATTTCTCTACTGTAGTAGTAGAGTGCAGTGTATAGTAGAGTAGAGTAGTAGTGTAACAAGGCGAGGAGTGAGAGGATAGCACGGCAACGAAATTTTATGGGAAAAACGAATTTGACCGCAGTATCGTCAAAATTTTTGTGGTCAAAATTTATTGCCACTACTGATTTTGGGGACAAAAGCCCCCATTTCTAGTAGTAGTAGTAGTGTAGTGTCGTAAACGCGGGGTGGCAGGTATTGCACGGCAAGTATTCGGAGCAAAGAATTTGACCGGTAGTCAAATTCATTTCCCGGTCAAATTCCCTGCCCTACTCCCCAAAAAACGGTAGTGTAGTGGTTGTTTAAAATGGGAGTTTTGCGTTTCCATCAGCAATAACGTTTGACGTCTTTTTTGGAAAAATTGTAACCCTTTCCCTTAGCTGGTATACCAGCAACGAATTTGAGGGCAACGAATTTGACCCCGCAAGCCCCCACCAGGAAACTACAAAACTGAAAAAAATGCTTTCTATCCATGGACACAAAGAAAAAAACTGGATATTCTGCTTTATTCAAACGCATTCATAGGGAAATGAATATTTTTTCTATTTATCTAGGCGCCCAAAAAGTGAAAAACAAAAAATAAAAAATCGAAAGTTTGCAATGATGTGATCAAAATTTAAAAGTTCACAGTTCAGCTAGGTGTGTCCGCAATCCACCCCGAAACAAAATTTTATTTTTGGGTTGCAGGTAGTGCTATTCTCTGTCTAGTGTCAGCACCTCCCGATAGCGTCCTGAAACGTTTCAAAGAACTATTTTGCCAAAACTCACCTTTTTTATCAAAACTTTTTCCCGCTGCGAGAATTTTAGAATGGATTTTTCCCCAAAATCTAAATAACGAAAATGACGTAACGTCCCCTTTGCCGTTTTGGGGGTATGTACACTCCGAGTCCACAATTACAGATTAGACCCAAAAACTTTTTTTCTCTATTACACCCAAAACTGCACCCGGGATTTGTCAGAAGATCAGCCCTCCCCAAAACATATTCATCACACAGTCCAGCCCTTAACCTTTCTGTACCTGACTCTGAGGCAGATGCAATCTCCGCTTCTTTTTCTATGTAAGCACGATCGACATGACCCTCCATTTTCCTGTCGTCTGCTAGACTATTCACTCCAAAATCCTTGTGCCCTACCCATGGCGTAGAAATACAAGAGTCCACAAGTCAAGCATTGTTCTGCTATTTTTGCTGACATTATGGCATTGAACTAATCACCTGACCCAAAATTCTTTTTCACTGAGCCAGAGCGATTTTCATTCTTTTCAAACTTGACTCTGCTGTAACCTCAAACCCTGACCTAACAGTGCTACATTTGATTGTTCAAAAATCGGCTCAGTCTGACAATTTTATTAGTTATAAATAACAATAATTTATGTGTTGATTTCTCTATTGTCAACACCTATAGATTGATTCCTATACTCAGTATTTACATCAACCAATCGCTGAAGTCGGGCGGCAGATGACTGTCCACGACAATGCACACAATAGCAAGGCAGTTCACAGATGTGAATCACGTGGTCGGTGACTTCATATTAATGTATAATCATAACAAAGCTGAACAATCAAGAAAAAAGGAATGATTTCATGTTGTGTAAATCATAACAAAGATAAACAATCAAGAAGAAGGAATGATTTCATGTAGTGTAAATCATAACAAGCTGAACAATCAAGAAGAGGAATGATTTCATGTCAGTGTAAATCAAAACAAAGCTGAACAATCTTGTGTAAATCAGAACAAAGTCGAGCAGTCAAGAAGTTGATGTGTTTGGGTTTTTTTATCCAGCGTCTTACCTTTTAGAATCCACTTTATTTTCGAGGGGAACCATTATAAACGTGACATCAGTGCTTGACAGGCAATGTCGTCAGTTAAAATTACTCGTACTTTTATGCGCGCACGTGCGCCGTGTGTGTGTGTGTGTGTGTGTGGTGTGGTGTGTGTGTGTGTGTGTGTGTGTGTGTGTGTGTGTGAAGAACTTCATAACATATGGCCAGGCTTGCGGCAATGGAATCATTTTTAGCACGTTAGAAACGTTTTGATCAATTAGATTATTAATGAGAATACACGGGATGGGGAGGGGGGAGGGGGGATCATCCCCATTTACGGCATAATTCTCGTCCAAAGGGTACACTCGTCGAAGACTGAGAACTTTAAAAAAAAAAAAATTTAAGACGAAAACAGTACCCACGCCCCACCCCATCACATGTGGTGTCATCCCCCATAGAACGACGTCTAGTTATGCGACTTTTCTGCAATATCTGCAACAAAAACAAAACAGTGTGGGTGGGTGTGGGGGGTGGAGGGGGGGTGCATGCGATGTGTGTGGTGTGTGTTGTGTGTGTGTGTGTGTGTGTGTGTGTTGTGTGTGTGTGTGTGTGTGATGTGTGTGCGTGTGTATGTGTGGTGTATGTGTGTGCTGTGTGTGTGTGTTATGTTGTGTGTGTGTGTGTGTGTGTGTGTGTGTGTGTGTGTGTGTGTGTGTGTGTGTGTGTGTGTGTGTGTGTGTGTAGAGTATTGGGTATAACTGTATGTATGGTGTTATTATTGAGGCCAGCTCTGCCTTTGGCGACTCTCAAAGATGTGGCAAGACCATGGCATCAGATTGCGCACAAAGGTTGCTGTGTACAGAGCTGTGGTTCTGAGTGCTCTCCTCTACTGTTGTGGACGTGGACACGTACCGCCGACACATTCAACAACTCGAACAGTTCCATCAACGATGCTTGCGCAAGATCTGCAGCATCAAATGGCAAGACAGAGTGTCCAACCTACAGGTCCTGAAGAAGTGTGGCTTACCCAGCATTGAGTGTATACTCATCAAAAGCCAGCTCCAATGGACAGGACACGTTGTCGTATGGAGGGACAGCAGAGTTCCAAAGATGCTGCTCAATGGACAACTGAAGGAAGGACAAAGTGACCAAGGAAGGTCTCTCAAGAGATACAAAGATACCTTGAAGGCCAACCTCAGAAGGTGCAACATCAACACTGTTTCCTGGGGAGATGTCGCCTTGACAGAACACAGTGGAAGCAGACGTACTGTCTTTGGTGGAGGTAGCAGTGTACCCAGGGCACAGACATTTGAGCGCAACAAAGCAGCTGCCATCCAGGAAAGGAGGAATCGGAGGAAAACGAGCCCATCCTTGCAGGACTCCATTCTATGCGGCATCTGTGCCTCATGAATTGGTCTTCATTCCCACATGAGCAGATGACCTGCCTGCCTACTCATCCGTCCGACACGAAGAGAGGATCCATCATGTACGGTATTATGGTATAACTGTTTGATAGATACGTACAATGAGAAGAGTGAAATGGTAGACAATGCTTATTTACCTCCTTTGTCAACACCACATTCACACGATTGTGTGTGTGTGTGTGTGTGTGTGTGTGTGTGTGTGTGTGTGTGTGTGTGTGTGTGTGTGTGTGTGAGTGCGTGCGTGCGTGCGTGCGTGCGTGTTGTTCCATTCTCTTACCCTTCGCTGGCTGCTGTGGGGTGCTGTTGGATTCCGTTTTTGAACCCTTGGAGGTGAGAATGCCACGGAATTCATAGACTGTGGTATCTCTCTCTCTCTATTTGATGCCAAGGGGGTACAGACACAGTCAACCGTGCCTCCCTGATGAATCATATCCAGTGGACGAAAGGCATCGGAGCAGGCGATATGAATGGTTCTGTTTTCAAGATGGGTTACAATGGTCCCCACATGTGCACAGGCAGCTAGTGAAGGACTTTATAACATTTATTTCCCTGATGTTTTATCTCTTTTTTTCCTTCTTCACACACAACACACACACACAAATAAATATAAGAATCGTGAAAGTGTTGGTTGGCACAAGGGAGGTAAATAAGCATTGTCAACCACACCACTCTTCTCATTGCTAGATTTCTTTCCCTTGACTCAGTCGGGCTACAATGACATGCGAGCGACCAGTACGGCTGTACAACACACTCTACCAAACAAACGAGTACAACAAACACACTGTGCCGTTTTTTGTTCAAAATACTGTAGGAAAAAGACGAGTGAATGTTTGTCAACGATGTCTTCCCCAGAAAACACAAAAGAACGGACCTAATTACGTCACAAAGCAGCACTCTCAAATCCTTGTCGGCAGTAGAATTGCCATGCAGAAGAAGAAGAGTAACTGCCATAGAGACCGCGTCAGGACCCCTATCATTGCATGGTAATGGCATGACAATAACTTGCATCTCATTCGAAATCTCTAAATTGATCTACAGAAATTCTTAATTTATATCACAATGTAATCATGACGTCAGCCGGCAAGCAAGAGACAGATTTAATGAAAGCTGAATCTGACGGATTTTCCTCTGTGTGCCATCATCCATCCGTTCCCCACGTCTCGTTTCTTTTTCGCCCCTCCACCACCCTCCCCCTCCCCTCCTCTCCCTCTCCTCAGTCCTTTCTTTATCTCAAATATCATGGCATTATTTTGTTGATAGAGTAGTCTGTACGGGATTTCCACCGTGCTATTGTCTGCACTTATCTCCCAGACTGTCCCTTCTTTTTGTTGTTCTTGTTTATGCAGTTGTCGATGTTGTTGTTGTTGTTGTCGTTGTTTTTGTTGTTGGTGTTGTTGCTCCTGCTGTTGTTGTTGTTGTGCTGCTGTTGTAATGGGAACAAGTTGTAGTTATTTCAACGTCAGCCGTAGGAAGAAGAAGTGTCTGTCTAGTTTTGTTGTTGTCGTTATTTGGTTTGGGTTGTTCTGGTGGTGATGGTGGTGGTGGTGGTGGTTCTTCTTGTTCTTGTTGAGGAGGAGGAGGACAACGACGACGACGACGAGGAATGTGATGATGATGATGATGATGATGATGATGAAGATGATGATGATGTTGTTATTTTGCTTTGAGTTGTTGGTAGGTGGGTGGTGGGAGAATGGGGGATGGAAGGTTCTCTCGCTGTTCATCCGATTGCACGCTCACCTCTCCGCTACCTTTGGTCAGCATGTCTGGGGTCAGACCAGGGTTGGTGGCTACAGGCAGCAGGCTCGATCTCTTCTCCACCTTCCGGCCTTCAACATACACTGTGATCAGCTTCTTATGTACAGAGTCGATTGCCAAAAGGAAGTACACAAAATGGCTGATATTAAGTGTGATTGGGCCCCAGTGCAATAACTTTTCCCTAATTGCATTAATCCAAACACAAGAAGCAAAGAAGGGAAGACATGCCATTTTAAACAGAATTTGACATCTTCATTGAAGCTGCCTATGGTGACAAGAATGATCGTACATGGGCATATATTCTGCTCAATTTAGCTTGGAAAGAAGCCAGCGAGAAAGCATGAACGTTCACCTACCGCTGTTGAAATAAGAAATGACAACAATGAAGTCATACAAGCTGCAGAAAATCATGAGTGTTGCTGTACTGAAACAAACGTTTCGAGAGCTATGCACCCAGATCTTACGTGGTTACCGCAAATGAAATGGACTATGTACGCAACCGACGTCACTTGATCCCGATCAATGAGCCCAAATCATGCAACTCACAGCCAAGCTGCCACCTTTCTGCCTATGTGCCAGGCCCGCAGATCTATGCAGAGAAGCAGTCGCCCATCATGACTCGGCACTATCAAGCAGCAGCCAGTCCTGCATCTGTTTATTCCGCTTTCCAAACCATGTCAGCTTTTTCCCACACTCACTCCCCATACCCAACCTCTGCAGGAATCAAGGTTCCCTTCATCCTTTTCCCCACGACAGTGTCTTACAGCACTGAAGCTTCAGACCAGGCAGACTGGTCACCAACATGCACCAAACGGACGGACCAGACCCCAGCCATGCCACAGTCAGTTGTGACCCGCTATGGCAGAGTTGTGAAGCCAAACCCAAAATATGTTGACTTTTAGCTGCTTGTCGCACTCCCTCAGTCCCCTGCTCTGTTGAAGAGACTTGATCTGTGTCTAATTCCAAGAACAGTAGTTCTACTGGCTACACTTCTTTTTTTTTCTTCTTCTTCTTTAGAAAATTAGAAGTTTTCTCTTATTTTAAGGCTTCATTTCTTTAAACTTGTGAGATAGTCAACGGTGAAATCCAGTGTTAAGATAAGCTTAGTGGTCAGATATGCTCATTTAGCAAAATCTGTGGCTAAATCCAGATGGACTTTTTTTCAAGATGATTTTCTTTATTGACAAGTAACATTTTTCTTTATTAAAAAAAAAGTGAAAAGGGATAATTGTTTTTAGCTGAACCAAAAGACTGCTAAAAAATCAAACGTTTGGTCATAGGATTTTTTTGTTTGTTTGTTTACAAACAATTTATGAACTTTAAGATGGGTTTCGAAGTTTTTATATCATTATTTCTTAGTTGTTAAGACTGTTTCTTTTGAGAGGGAAAATGTAGATAATTATTTTATATTTGATTCTGGTTGCCAGATGCAATGACCAGCTTTTCAACAAGAGCAGGAATAAATGTTCTAGATCAAAAAATGATCAGCCCTCTGCAGTTTCATCAGAACGAATGTTTTCACTTTCACACACAACTGGTCAAGACTGAATTGAAGGAACTAGACTCTAGCTCTGCATTTTCTGTTTTAGGTGCAGGAATGATGGGCGTTGTTGATCAGAGGCGTCCTCTGATCCCATGGTCCACATACGGCCAGTTATTTCAATGTAAGATCGTGTTGACAGCAGTTTTCTGACAGGTGCTTCAAAGCATTATTATGAAGTTCATCAAGGCCAAGAGAAGACTGTTTGTAGGACAGTAGATCAGGTTTTCATTCATTTATACAAAAGAAACATCAAACTCAACAAAGATCCTAAAGTGAAAGACCACAAGCAGAAGTGTACACACAGAGCCTGACAATGAACAGAATGCGCCAACTTTCCAGAGTTTATTAAACGTCATCAGCACACAAAAGATAGGAGGATGTGTACACGTCAGGGTATAAAAAAAACTGCCTAATGTATGATCAGTCTATCATCGTATTTTGATTACAACTCATGTTTATTACAAAACAGCAACAGAAAGGCTAGTAGATGATATATAACAGGAAAGCCATTTACTCGATCAGTGTTACATCATAGAAGTTCATCGTACAACAACCTGCACCCTGTGATGACTCATAAGTAGAATGCATATTCAATAATCAACAAATGAAGAAGAAAAAAAGAGAAAAAAAATGTGTAGATACGTAGATAGATAGATCTCCAACCTGACAACCATACATATCGCTGTTGACAATGGAATAATGTCCAATACTGCTTAGACAGGAGATGTTCAAACAGTGGGAAAATAAGACATCCGATTATGGAGATCATGCCTTTGACATGGAAATTGACATGATGTTTGGCTCAGGTAACACAAGTTTGTGACATTGATCTTTTTGATGAAATTGTTACCAACAGAATTTCTGCCTTAACGGAGTGACATCTTCACACAAGCGATAACTGAAAAGGTCTTAACTATGTGCGTCATTCAGCCAAAATACATGATTATACTTCTTGAGAATATGCCAAAATGAAAATTTACAGTGGAGAGATACTGACTGATCGAAACCAGTTCATTCTCAGATTTAAGTTTTGGTTAATTGACATTGAGCATTCATTCTAACAACATGTCAACATTTTCATTGAAAAGTGAAATAATTAAAAGACTTTTAAAAGGAAGAGCGTTTAACTCATTACGATCTGATAATAGAAACTGTGTTCAGGAAAATCCATTCGCCCTTCTACCCCTTCCATAAGTTCTCACCCGTCATCCCCCCTCCCATCCCTCTCTCTCTCTCTCTCTCTCTTTCATTATCTCCGCCATCCCTGTCCTTATTCTGTGTTTCTCAATCTCAACCTACCTGATCCCCACCCCATCTCTGTCTTTTGCCTCGTTTTATGGATATAAACGTTTAAAACAGTGATATAATAATAATAATATGATAATGATGATGATGATAACAATAATAATAATAACAAGCGCATATAGTCATAAACATATGGGCGCATGCATACATACAACCCCATACACATGGATAAGTGCACACGTGCATAGGTATCCATGAGCACATACACACAACTCGCAAGCACAGGCACACATTGATTTGAAATATACACATTACAAGCATATACATACTCGCGTATATATATGCAACTATACATTCACAAGTACACATACATAGGCCTGCATACTGCGTTTATGGTTTAAAAAAATGTTTTAAACATTATCGTGCTTCCTGACTCGCTCATGATTAAGAGACACAACAAAATCATTATATCTTTTGAATCATTTCAGTTTTTAATGCCATTTTTTGGTATTTGTCAAAAAACTCATTTGAGAAAAATATCAGGCGATGTTGGTGTGTGCGCATCAAAAGGGGAAGAAAGAATCAGTTAAGTCATTTGAACCAGACACTTTCGGTAATGCCGGTCGTGGAGGACCCATGCTTAAAGAGCACATCACAGACCATTTCAACAATGTGAAGATCATCCACAAACATTTTCTATAATAGACGTACAGACCATTTCAACAATGTGAAGATCAGTCCACAAACATTTTCTATAAATAGACGTTAAACCAAGCAAAACAAAGCAATGCATCGCACACACAACACACAAACACACACACATACACACATGCGCGCGCGCATGCACGCCCGTGCACGCGCCAGAAAATGCAGTAACAGTCCTACTTTGTCGGTCACATCTCTACCTACCGTTAGAAGCAGATCCTGATTTGTCAGTCACATATCTACCAAATGTTAGCAACAGATCCTCATTTGTCAGTCACATATCTACTTACTCTTAGCAACAGATCTTGATCTATCAGTTACATATCTATTCACTGTTAAAAAAACAGATCCCAGTTTGCCAGTTACATATCTACTTATTGTTAGCAACAGATTCTTTTTTCTTTTTCTTTTTTTTCTTTTTTTTTGTGGCATCAGTTATCGGATCAATGGTGCACCTAAGGTGGTGACTTTTTTTTTCTTTTTTTTTTCCCCCTAAGGCCGAAATCCACCTCTTCATTTTTTTTGGTGCTTCACATTGTCCTCTTCATCTGCAAAAAAAAAAAAAAAACGAAAAAAAAAAAATCCACTACTTTCTTCTTTTTTTTTCTTCTTTTTTTTTCCTCTCTCTCTCTCTTCTCCAACCAGTCTCTTACACACCAGCAATGTCTGTATGTTCTCTCAAATGGACATATTGTGCTGATTTAAGTGTATTGGCCTTTGATACAAAGTGTCTGGGTTTGTTAATGTTCTAATGTGTGGTGTATTGGCACTTTCACTCTGTTAATGTGCTGCTTATGTAAATAGAACAATATACATAAAACAAAACAAAACGAATTATTTTCTTTTCTTTCAGTTTTGCCACAGAGAGAGACAGGGAGAGAGAGAGAGAGAGAGAGAGAGAGAGAGAACTCAGAATTTTATGTACATCGGCCTTTGGCCACTCTACATGGAGGTACCAAATGGAAATGGGAGTGGTGGGGCTGGGGAAGGGAGTCAAGGAGATGGGGGCGAGCAAGGAATGAGGAGGGGGGGGGTGGAAGGAGAAGAGCGAGAGACAGACAGACAGACAGACAGAGGGTGCAACAGATTCTGATTTGTCAGATACATGTTTACGTACTGTTAGCAACAGATCCTGATTTGTCAGTTACATATCTACCAGCAGATCCCGATTTGTCAGTGACATACCTACCTACTGTTAACAGCTGATCCCGATTTGTCAGCGACATACCTACCTACTGTTAACAGCTGATCCTGATTTGTCAGCTGAATATCTACGTACCATTAAGTGTGTAACTAGGGATTTAAAGTGAACATGTCATACATTGATTATTCTGCTGTTCCTGATTCTGTTGAATTGATAGGTAAGCTGTTCTATAACAATTAAGTCTAAGGTGGGCTGTTGTATAACAATTCACAGTCAAAGGTGGCCTGTTGTATAACAATTCACAGTCTAAGGTGGGCTGTTGTACAACAATTCAGTCTTAGGTGGGCAGTTGTATAACAATTCACAGTCAAAGGTGGGCTGTTGTATAACAATTCACAGTCAAAGGAGGGCTGTTGTATAACAATTCACAATCTAAGGTGGGCTGTGGTATAACAATTCACAGTCTAAGGTGGGCTGTTGCATAACAATTCACAGTCTAAGGTGGGCTGTTGTATAACAATTCACAGTCTAAGGTGGCTGTTGTATAACAATTCACAGTCTAAAGTGTGCTGTTTGCAACGTTTAGCAGTCTAAGCTGGGCGCTTTGTAAACATTAGCAGTCTAAGCTGGGCTGTTTTGTAAAATTAACGGTCTAAGCTGGGCTGTTCTATAACAATTAACAGTCTAAGCTGGGCTGTTCTGTAACAATTAACAGTCTAAGCTGGGCTGTTCTGTAACAATTAACAGTCTAAGCTGGGCTGTTCTGTAACAATTAACAGTCTAAACTGGGCTGTTTTGTAACAATTAACAGTCTAAACTTGGCTGTTCTGTAACAATGAATGGTCTAAACTGGGCTGTTCTGTAACAATGAATGGTCTAAACTGGGCTGTTCTGTAACAATTAACAGTCTAAACTGGGCTGTTTTGTAACAATTAACAGTCTAAACTTGGCTGTTCTGTAACAATGAATGGTCTAAACTGGGCTGTTCTGTAACAATGAATGGTCTAAACTGGGCTGTTCTGTAACAATGAACGGTCTAAACTGGGCTGTTCTGTAACAATGAATGGTCTAAACTGGGCTGTTCTGTAACAATGAACGGTCTAAACTGGGCTGTTCTGCAATAATTAAGAGTCTAAACTGGGGTGTTCTGTAATACTTAACAGTCTAAGCTGGACTGTTCTGTAACAAGTAAGAGTCTAAACTGGGCTGTTCTGTAACAAATAACAGTCTAAACTGGGCTGTTCTGTAACAATTAACAATCTAAGCAGGGCTGTTCTGTAACAATTAAGAGTCTAAGCTGGGATGTTCTGTAACAATTAACAGTCTAAGCTGGGCTGTTCTGTAACAATTAAGAGTCTAAGCTGGGCGGTTTTGTAAAAATAAAGTCCAAGATGGGCTGTTCTGTAACAATTCACCGTGTAAGACCAGCTGTTCTGTAACAACCGACAGTCTAAGATGGGCTGTTTTGTTACATTTAGCAGTCACGCTGGGATGCTTTGTACAATTAAGTCTAAGATCGGCTGTTCTGTGACAATAAACAATCTAAGACAATTGTTCTGTAACATTTAACAGCCTGTAACAATTTACAATCTAAGCTGGACTGTTCTGTGACAATTTACAGTGTAAGGTCAGCTGTTTTGAAACAATTATCAGTCTAGTGTAAGGTGGGCTGTTCTGTAACAATCAACAGTGCAAGGTGAGCTGTTCTGTAACAATTTTACAGTCTCAGCTGGGCTGTTCCGTAACAATTAACAGTCTAAGCTGGGCTGTTCTGTGATAATTAACAGTCTAAGCTGGGCTGTTCTGTAACAATTAACAGTCTAAGCTGGGCTATTCTGTAACAATTAACAGTCTAAGCTGGGCTGTTCTGCAACAATTAACAGTCTAAGCTAGGTTGTTTAGCACGTCTCGACCTCTTAGGTCTTCTTCAGGCAAGATACAAAACACTCAGGACAACGAAAATGAATGAAGAGAAGTGATTGCTCATTCATTTTCATTGTCCTGAGCATTTTGTATCTTGCCTGAAGAAGACCTTAGAGGTCAAAATGCATCATGTTTTTTCTTGTGATTCATTTGTCTACGTTTTCTTGGTGGTTCGCTATTAATTACATTTAAAATTTGTTTAGATTTCTGACTGCAGTCGCCTCACTTTGCAACTAGATCATGAAAACAATTCACAGATACTCTCACTCTCTCACCCCCAGCCCCCACCCCACACACCTCTTTCCCCAGCCTCCGTACGCCCATCACATCGCAATAACCATGTATTGCTCATTCCCCCCACCCCCCATCCGCCCCCCCAGCACACTCAACCACACCCCCCCCCCTTCCCTCACCTCCTTCTCCATATGCCCCTGTCCACCTCTCCCCATTTCATCCACACTCATAGTTAGATATCCATTAAAATGACGCTTGCCAATTTTCTTTCTCTGCTCCGTGATTAAAGTTCCCGAGGCATGAGCTTCCTCAGCAGGTAAAAATGAAAATAAAACATGGTAATGCATGTCCCTTCCAACACCAAAAAACTGCGAATGCGGGAAGGCGTGTACGACATATATACACACAGCAAATGGAAGATTAGACAGCAATCTAAAAGCAACACACACACACACACACACACACACACACACACACACACACACACACACACGTTCCATGCTTACACATCTGCACACATATGCATACACACACAGGTACACAAAACTACAGGTGTAGAACTAATATGTACATCATTCATTCCTACTGGCAACTACGGTATATGCACATGTCTGCAATACAGGCGTGCAGATTCTACATGTATACCTTTTGTGCTGGTATAAATCACCACTTATCAAGATACATGAGTGAGAAGACTTCCTGTAAACCCAAAGAATTAAAAGAATCGCTAGATTGTAAAAAGATTAACAAAACAATTGTACATTGAATAGTAAGAAGTTTTAAAAAATTGTAACCATAATTCTAAAAAAGGAGAAGTTGGAGTTTCGGGATGGGGGAGGGGGGGGGGGGGGGGAAGCAGGTGAATAAATGAATCAATCATAGAACACATTAAAGCTTTATTCTGTGTAATAATAAGTCTGTTATAAAATCTAAAAAGGTAAATAACGTTAAAACCCATAACAACTCGAGTACAAAGGTAAACAATATATAAAACAAATGCATGCAGGGTACAACAGTAATAAGTATTTGAATACAACTCATCAAAAAGGAGGAGGGGGGGGGGGAGGGAGGATACAAAACCAATCTGTACAGAGTAAAACAGTGCAAGAAGACATCAACCCAAAACCATACAGAATAAAAGAGAAAAAAAAGATACACAGAACCAGTCCATGCTTTCTACTATAGAAATAGACAGATAGATATACAGATAGATGTACTACTGTAAATGTGTATATACAAACTACTACAAATGTATACATGCTTTCAACTGTATTGTAATGTTTAGGATTGCTGTGTATTGTGCTGTGTGGTAATGTTGCTCGATTCAACTATGCTGTTTTGTAGTGAAATGTTTTGTACTGTATTGTAATTTGAATCTTATTGCAATGTATTTTGCAGCGTTCTGTTGTGATCTCTTGTACTGTAAACCGTTGTCTTCTATGCACTGCTCTGTACTGTGTCTTGTGCTTTGCTGTGTTGAAGTGCATTGTACTGTATTGTATTGTACTGTACTGTACTGCACCGTATTGTGGTGATGTGATGCGTATCGCAGTGTATGTTTTGTGTACAGCACAAAAATATACTGTTTTGTACTGTGTGGTGTTTTGTACTGTGTCACGCAGCAGTCTTTTGTTATTTGTTTCACACTATCTTCAAATCACTATTTTGTACTGAATCATACTGCACAGTATTGTACTGCACAATTGTACTGCAATACACAATATTGTATTTTGCCGTACTACATAGTACTGTGTAGTAATGAGCTGTTTTGCTGTGTATTGTATTGTTCTGTATTTCAATTGTTGTAACGTTCTCTATTCAATCATACTGCATTTTACTGTTTAACGTTCTGTCTTCGATCATACTGCATTTTACTGTTTCGCATTCTACTGTATAGCAATGTACCATTTTGTGTTGTAAATATGCTTTACCATATTTGAATTGCACTGTGCTGTATTCCTTTGCAAAGCATTGTGTTTATGCAATATTGAACGGTGTTGATTTGTTATGTATTGTACTGTAATACATTGTAGCATGTTTGAATCTATGACGTTGAAATGTCTTGCACTGGACTGGACTGTAATGCTGTATATTGCTATTTGTATTGTTCTCTATTGCATTGCCCTGGAACATACTGTGCTTTGTTTGTACTATACATACTTCATCACTTTACATGTTGTATTACTGGTCTGTTGCATTCTCTGTACTGCAGTTTGGTTTGATTTGTGTTTTAACTGCATCATGCTCAACTGTACTGTTTTGAATTGCATGGTGTGGTGGTGAACTGCATTGTATAAAACTGGATTGGATTGTCCACCATTGTACTGAGCTCGACTGGAGTAGACTGCATTCTTGTTGACAGAACTCATATAAGGCCTGTCCTCAGACACTTAACTCCGGGTGCTTTACAATCCACACCTTCGTTATACATCTAAGGGGCTACCTGGGTACAGCTGAATAAAGAGCTGCCTGCTGGCGCTGTTACACATTCATCTCTCGTATTATTCATCGTACTTCAGACTGTTGCTCTCAAGGGAAGCCAGTAGCCCCGGCAAAAAGGCCACCTTGCACTTCCTATTCAACATGCACATGATTTCTCAGAACAAAACATTTTAACAATCGTAACAGTGTCAAATTCATGACTCATTACAAAGCACTGAGCATCCTCCATGGTACATGAAAACAAAGAAAAGCAGCTGGAGCTATTATCCAGTACAATTAGTAGAGATCAAACTATACCTCATTCAGGACAATGACCAGAAACTGTTCCTCATTCAGGACGATGACCAGAACTGTTCCTCATTCAGGACAATGACCAGAACTGTTCCTCATTCAGGACAATGACCAGAACTGTTCCTCATTCAGGACAATGACCAGAACTGTTCCTCATTCAGGACAATGACCAGAACTGTTCCTCATTCAGGACGATGACCAGACAACAAATGTTCCTCATTCACGACAATGACCAGAACTGACGATGACCAGAACTGTTCCTCATTCAGGACAATGACCAGAACTATTCCTCATTCACGACAATGACCAGAACTGTTCCTCATTCAGGATGATGACCAGACAACAAATGTTCCTCATTCACGACAATGACCAGAACTGACGATGACCAGAACTGTTCCTCATTCAGGACGATGACCAGAACTGTTCCTCATTCAGGACAATGACCAGAACTATTCCCCATTCACGACAATGACCAGAACTGTTCCTCATTCAGGATGATGACCAGAACTGTTCCTCATTCAGGACAATGACCAGAACTATTCCTCATTCACGACAATGACCAGAACTGTTCCTCATTCAGGATGATGACCAGAACTGTTCCTCATTCAGGATGATGACCAGACAAGTGTTCCTCATTCAGGACAATGACCAGACAGCAACTGTACCTCATTGAGGACAATGACCAGACAGCAACTGTACCTCATTGAGGACAATGACCAGACAGCAACTGTGCCTCATTGAGAACAATGACCAGACAGCAACTGTACCTCATCGAGGACAATGACCAGACAGCAACTGTGCCTCATTGAGGACAATGACCAGACAGCAACTGTGCCTCATTGAGGACAATGACCAGACAGCAACTGTACCTCATCGAGGACAATGACCAGACAGCAACTGTACCTCATTGAGGACAATGACCAGACAGCAACTGTACCTCATTGAGGACAATGACCAGACAGCAACTGTGCCTCATTGAGGACAATGACCAGACAGCAACTGTGCCTCATTGAGGACAATGACCAGACAGCAACTGTACCTCATTGAGGACAATGACCAGACAGCAACTGTGCCTCACTGAGGACAATGATCAGAGTACGACTGTACCTCATACAGGACAATGACCAGACAGCAACTGTGCCTCACTGAGGACAATGATCAGAGTACGACTGTACCTCATACAGGACAATGACCAGACAGCAACTGTGCCTCACTGAGGACGATGATCAGAGTACGACTGTACCTCATACAGGACAATGACCAGACAGCAACTGTGCCTCACTGAGGACGATGATCAGAGTGCGGTTGTACCTCATACAGGACAATGACCAGACAGCACCTGTTCCTCATTCCCTCCATCACAGTATCTTCCACTATCAAAAGAAAGCAGAAGAAAACAGTACAAATTGTCTTTAGGCATTTAAATGATCATACCAAGAACAGATCACAAAAAGGACCAAAAACCAGAACAGAAATACAAGACATCATTAGAAAACAAAAAACTGACATAGAACATGAAGGACTGTTACAGAATGCCGAGGACTGACAGAGTATACACAGGCCTGACACAGAATGCAAAGGACACAGAATACAACGGACTGACACTATAAGCAAAGGACTGACAGTGTACAAGCAAGACACACTATAAAAAAAGGACAGAGCCTGACACAGAATGCAAAGCACTGACAAAGAAAACAAAGGAATGAAAGTGTACAGGCCTGACACACCATACAAAAAGGACTGACCTAGAATACAAAAACATATATACAGAACATATGGGCCTGACACAAAACACAAAGGACTGACACTGACCATATAGACCTGGCACATAATAAAAAGGACTGACACTGACCATATAGACCTGGCACATAATAAAAAGGACTGACACTGACCATATAGACCTGGCACATAATAAAAAGGACTGACAAAGGATAAAAAGACAAAAAGACTACAAAGGACTTAGCACAGAAGACAGACAAAAAAATACAGCGGAATAACAGACAGCAAAATACTCACACAGAATTCACAGGCCTACCAAATAATACTAAGAACCGACATTCTGACACAGAATGCAAAGGACTGACTCGGAATCTCTTCAAGACAGTACAATACCGCTTACAGCAGCGACAACATTCCGGCATCCCACTGAGAGAAGCCCACCAATATCAAAACCATATCATAAAAACAGCAAAACGATCACAGAAAAAAAAAACAATGGAGAAAAGGAAGCAAACAAGCAAGTGAAGTTTTTAAAAGAAAATAAGCAAAAAGGGATAAACTGGACAACACCACAAAAAAGTGAAACATATACGTACTGCGGACACTGCCAGTATAGACAGGCAGTGGAGTTTTGTGTGTATGACCGTTTTTCTATCCTGCCATTAAGGCAGCCATATTCCATCTTCAGGGAAGGTGCATGCTATGTGTAACGTGTCATCCATACCAACGGCCAAACTGGCCTTCTCTTCTGAAAGTTGGTGATGGGATTTTACATGTGTGCAAGATGTGCGTGCATTCACACACGGAACCTCGGTTTATAGTCTCATTCGAAGGACTGCATGAGGAATGGAGTCAGAACCAATGTTAACCCCGAGGGAAAAATCCCCTGTACCGAAATTCGAACCCGCAACCCAAGATTACGAGTCCGGCGCTCTACCAACTGAGCTATTCCGCCCCACCCCCCCCCCCCCCCCCCCCCCTCCCCCGTACACTTTGTGAACATGAAAAGCAACAAGCGTGCCGATTGGTAGCAAGTAAAAATTTCTCAGCCCCTAGTCCAGCGGACACCGATCTCTGCCTCCTGCCGAGACAGCAGACCAATGAACATCAACCAAAAAAAAAAAAATCCCAGCTATCGTAACATGATTGAAACCACCACCTGTGAACTGGATGGTCGTGGTACATGAAGGTGCACCTCAACAGGTTCCCCAAGTCCGAACCAGAGTAAGGGCACAACGTTATCACCACACACAATTCCTCTGTCGCTCCCAGCTTCAAATGAACACAGACATCAAATACCCAGCACTCTGCTCAGCAATTGTGCAAGGGCAACACATCCCTAGAACGCTCTAAAGGAAAGAAAATATTGTCACTATACATACATTCAATAGCAGTATCTCAAATCACACTCTGGTTCAAACGTGTTTCTTGAAATTGGGGAGGAGGCATGAAATCGGTCTGATGTAACCATGTTTTGCTACACAAGAGAAAGCTGGTCAGAAACATAAAAGAAACGGTAAGTGTAATTAGATTTGATTAAATTCATTGATCGGGTTGCCTGAAAGAGAAACAGACAATAGTTATTATCATCAGATTCCTCTTTTCCTGTTTTTTCTCGTTTTTTAAAAAATCCAATGTGAGTTCTGACTCGTTTTACAGCAGGCAGTCACATACACTGAATATTATTGCAGACAGTCACTTTGAAAATGAAGCAAACTGGTATGTCATCACATTCAAACAGCAGAAACACTGCATATATTCCTATGGCATATGAAGATGTCGAATCCTATCGACTTTGGCGACTTTCCATTTGACAGTTTTCCTTTCTGAAGCATTCATATATAAACAATAGACCTTTATAAACAACCATAATTCAGAGAGTATTTGGCATAGACACCCGAGTTTCTCCTGCACAAGTTTGGAACCATCCAAGTCAGTCCAACAACCAGAATTGGGGAGAGGGTATTCAGAAGGGTTTCTACCTGCTTAAGATACTGCTCAAAAAACTGAGCCAGCTTTTTTCATTGTCTTCTTATTCACAAGAGATCAACATTTTTGATACAACAGGACTGAACATCATCATACATATAAGTGGTGTGATCTGTGCTCGGTGCAAATCATGAAGGTATATGCGATATTTCTTTAGGCAGCACACGAGTCATGGGGACGTTTTATTGGTAGAATGAAGAAAGGTCATCAAACTTCATCTTTATGACGTAAAACCTGATGTTTTTAAACCATGCTTGTAAACTTCATCATCAAAGATTACATTTCCCGCTTTTTTTTTTTTACCTTTCATGTCTTAAAACCATTGCGAGAGATTACAACATGTCATGATAGGAAACAAATTGTGCCTTGTAGATCGGGAGGGAAAGGTAGGGGTTGTTTCTATACATCTGAGGAAGAAAAACTTCATAACATTCATTACACAAGCGAATAGAACCAGGTCCATCTTAAGGAGTCTTTCAATCATTGTATTCAGTGCTGACAATGGGTTGCCCTTGTTCCATCATTAACTTTTCATATGGTTGCCTTCCTTGTTGACAGTGTGTTTCCATTTCCTGACATCAACTATGGTATTGTGTCGTCACAGTTGGAAATGGGTTTCCATTTCCCAACATAAACCTTCGTATTGTCGTCGTCAGTGTTAGAAATGGGTTTCCATTTCCCAACATTAACTTTCATATTGTTGTCATCAGTGTTAGAAATGGGTTTCCATTTCCCAACATTAACTTTCATATTGTCTTCAGTGTTAGAAATGGGTTTCCATTTCCCAACATTAACTTTCATATTGTTGTCATCAGTGTTAGAAATGGGTTTCCATTTCCCAACATTAACTTTCATATTGTCTTCAGTGTTAGAAATGGGTTTCCATTTCCCAACATTAACTTTCATATTGTCGTCATCAGCAATAGGAATGGGTTTCCATTTCCCAACATTAACTTTCATATTGTTGTCGTCAGTGTTAGAAATGGGTTTCCATTTCCCAACATTAACTTTCATATTGTCGTTGTCAGTGTTAGAAATGGGTTTCCATTTCCCAACATTAACTTTCATATTGTTGTCGTCAGTGTTAAAAATGGGTTCCCATTTCCCAACATTAACTTTCATATTGTTGTCGTCAGTGTTAGAAATGGGTTTCCATTTCCCAACATTAACTTTCATATTGTTGTCGTCAGTGTTAGAAATGGGTTCCCATTTCCCAACATTAACTTTCATATTGTTGTCGTCAGTGTTAGAAATGGGTTTCCATTTCCCAACATTAACTTTTATATTGTTGTCTTCAGCGTTGACAACGAGCTTCCACTTTCCAAAAGTAACTTTCATGACACAGCACAAAGTTTCATCCTGAACAACTCAAAGCAACTAATAGATCGAAAAGTTGGAAACTGCCTTCACGTTAGCACTCACACTAGCTGTCCGCAAGCTGGAATATTTTTGGCAATCTTTTGCAAGAGGACCATCTTATAAACTGAGGATGCAAAGACTTTTTTCAATTCACATGGTTACAGGATAATGTTCCTGTTGATTTTCTGAACTTAACATTCATCCTCACATTTGCCCCACAATGCGACACTCTAATATGGTTCAATGTGTCACCTAAACATGCAAAACAAAGGAATGAAGTATTTGCGAAAATACCTACTTCTTAAAACACAGCCCTCTAATTTCGAAACAGAAAGCACAGAACATTTACATCACAACTGTTTAAAACATAATAAAGCCTCTTTTCCATCGTTTGGTATTATGAATGTTTTAAAATTAACCATCAACAGAAAACAATAACAGATATTTTTGGTCACTTAAACAAACATCACAGCTGGATTTACCATCATCAATATCCTCCACAATACATGCGTTGTTCTAGGATAGGTCTAGTAGTGGCACAGATCTACGTCAAGTCATTCTAACAGAGATCTGAAAAGCATGGATCTCCAGCATATCCCACAGATAGGTCAAGAGGTCGGAAAATGTGAGCTCCATCACTGTCATGTGATCCGGACCAATCTATTGAAATAAAAAAATCGATGACAGCACACACACACACACACACACACACAATCTTATGAAACACTCCATACCGCATTACAATCACGGTATGTGAAGAATGAAATACATGCTGCAAGTTTGTTGTATCATGCCTTCCAAACTTCAGTGCCTGCAAGCAAGGACAGACACCACAGCGGGGCAGATGCGTGCACCACCTATGAACAACTGGTCTCCTAGCCTTGGCCGTCAGCATCGAGAAACAACCAACCGCACACATGTGGGACTGTCAGTCAGGTATAAAGCTGGTTATCACTTTTTTTGTCCATGACAAAAAGAAAAATTATAATAACTAGCCTTATACAGATGTTAAGTTTTACTGACTCCGTATGTCCATTACACAAACAAAACAGTAAAAACAAGACAAGTGGCATGCTTATCTAACACTGTACATCCAAGGCACCAACAAATCAATAAAATCAGACAAACAAATATAATACACTGATGTGGCATTTTTAAACTGTTGCTCTTTGCTAAATACAAAAGCAAGATTTTCAAGTCCAGTATACAATATGAGGTGTTTTTTTCTCATGCCATACATGAATTAAGTCAACAGAATACAGATTTATCAAAACATTCATAATGCAGAATTTGTATATATGATAATGACAATATTCTCTCTTTGTCAGTATCGAGACTCTCTTACACTTCTACTTTACCTATCTTTGGAGTGTGAGTGTGAGCATGATTTACACAGAATTTGGAGTGTGAGTGTGAGCATGATTTACTTAGCATTTGGAGTGAGAGTTTGAGCATGATTTACTTGGCATTTGGAGTGTGAATGTGAGCATGATTTACTTGGTATTTGGAGTGTGAGTGTGAAGATGATATATTTAGCATTTGGAGTGTGAATGCGAGCATGAATTACTTAGCATTTGGAGTGTGAATGCGAGCATTAATTACTTAGCATTTGGAGTGTAAGTGTGAGCATGATTTATTTAGCATTTGGAGTGTGAGTGTGAGCATGATTTACTTAGCTTTTGGAGTGTGAGTTTGAGCATGATTTACTTGGCATTTGGAGTGTGAGAGTGAGCATGATTTACTTGGCATTTGGAGTGTGAGTGTGAGCATGATTTACTTAGCATTTGGAGTGTGAGTGTGAGCATGATTTATTTAGCATTTGGAGTGTGAGAGTGAGCATGATTTACTTGGCATTTGGAGTGTGTGTGTGAGCATGATTTACTTAGCATTTGGAGTGTGAGTGTGAGCGTGATTTATTTAGCATTTGGAGTGTGAATGTGAGCATGAATTACTTAGCATTTGAGTGTGAGTGTGAGCATGATTTACTTGGCATTTGGAGTGTGAGAGTGAGCATGATTTACATAGCATTTGGAGTGTGAGTATGATTTAATTGGCATTTGGAGTGTGAGTGTGAGCATGATTTACTTGGCATTTGGAGTGCGAGTGTGAGTATGGTTTAATTGGCATTTGGAGTGTGAGTGTGAGCATGATTTACCTGGCATTTGGAGTGCGAGTGTGAGCATGATTTACATAGCATTTGGAGTGTGAGTGTGAGCATGATTTAATTGGCATTTGGAGTGTGAGTGTGAGCATGATTTACTTGGCATTTGAAGTGCAAGTGTGAGTATGCATTACTCAATAAGCACAAACCCACTGTTTGCAATAACTGTGCGAGGACAGGAAGCTGAAAAGGTGGCAAGATGAAATAGTAAATCACATTCATAGAGGAAGTTTACGTGTGTGCATAGAAGAAAAAGAGAAGTATATTCAGTCGTTGGACCAAAGACAGGGCGACTGTAATGCACTTCTATCACATGCCTGTGGCTGCACCGTCTCAAGGGCCGTCTAATGTTGAAGATGGATGGCGATCTATGTTGACCTGTCAGACCGTGTCATTTTACATACATTTTTCACTATGTGCACTTTCTGCGTGCCTTTCATCAATTTTATAACCTCTGCTTTAAAACCAAACATTTTACATGATTTCTTTAGTATGTACACTTTCTGTTTGCATTTCATCAATCTCATAATCTCTGCCTTAAACCTACAATAAAGTAATCATTGTTTGCATTTTATCAATCTTATAACCACCTCCTTGAAACAAAATTGAATTGATTGCTGTTGCATTTCATCAATCTTATATTTCTTCTTTAAAAATCAAAACGAAGTGATCACTATTCGTATTTCATTTATCATATAAATTCTTCTTTGAAAAAAAAATGAAGTGATCACTGTTAGCATTTAATCAATCATCTAATAACTTCTTCTTTAAAAGCAAAATAATCACTGTTTGCATCTCATCAATCTTATACTCTCTTCGTTGACATAAAAAAAAATGATCACATGACTGCTTACCTTGTAAGTCTCACAAAATATCACAAGATTAATCAAAATATCACAAGATTAATCAAAGTGACAGTAACAAATGAAATATTATTCACACAAAGCACAGGTGGATTAAAAAAAAAACTTGCAGGGATTCTTTGGGATCCAGTAATGTGTACACATGCTAAGCAATTTATTCACTGCATATAATACCTGTATAAAGCTTTCTTTATGTCTGCTCCTAAACAACACAGCAAACAGAAAGCATTTTATTCATTGTACGTATAGAACTTTCTCTGTGCCTGTTCCCAAATAACACAGCACAAGGAAAGCATTTTATTCTCTGTAAGTACAGAGCTTTGTCTATTCTGTTCCTAAGCAGCACAGTACATGGAAAGCTGTTCATTCACTGGATGTACAGAGCAATCTCTATCTCTGTTCTTAAACAGCAATGCACATGGTAAGCATATCATTCAATGTATGTACAGAACATTCTCTGTTCATAGACAGCAATGCACATCGCATTTCATTAAGGCTTTTCATAATTGTACAGAGTTTTTCTGTATCTTGTCATCTCCATTCCAGAAGAAGAGTGCACATAATTAGCAAATCATTCACTGTATGTATAGAACTTTCTCCATCTCTATCCCCAAGCAGCAAGGCAAATTGTGACCATCATATTCACCGTTCATATTGAATGTACAGAGCTTTCTTCTCTACCATCCCTTAACAGCTGCGTGCAGACACTTTTCATTGCAGCAGGCAATGGAACTGCTACTGATGTCTCTACAAATCTGAGCACTAGGTGGCTTTCATAGGGCAGGAATTTGTGAGGTCAATCCCATGCAGGCATCCATGTTTAGAGAGACACACACACATCAAAAGCAGCCAGTTGTCTGTTCAGGAGCCCAACAATCTGTGTCATTTGCTGTGCTTCTCTGCCTACGTCCCAGGCCTCACATGTCAACAGAGTGCTCGTTCCTGGTCACCATGGCACCACACCTGCAGGTGACCTGCTCCTGTTCCCAAGTCATCTCCACACGCTGTGGACAGTTGCTGCACCGATAACGGCTCAGTAATGCAACCTGTCAACCAGCCATTTATCTTGTTATCATTGGTGAGAAATTACATTTCAGCTGACTGCACAGTACTACGTCAACAGTCATCATCAAGAGCTGCAAGAACATCAGGGGATGGAATCCTTTTCACTCAAACGTCAAGAACATAATCGTTACAGTAATCACAATTATTGTGATTATGATGATGCTGGTGCTGATGCTGAAGCTGCTGCTGCTGCTGATGATGATGATGGTTGTGGTGGTGGCGATGTTGATGATGGTGATAATGATGATGATCACGATAATGATGATGATTATGTTTTTAATCATTATCACCATCCAACAAGAATAACGGAAGCTTACATCTACAGAACCGACAGACATGTAAGTCTACCCAGCAGCTTAAGAGATTCTGGCCTCCAAGCTAAAGTCCTCATTATCAAGTTGGCACAAAGGGATTTGCAGGCTTACCGATTACTAAAACAACTCTCAATTTGTAGGTAGAAGACCAGAACCTTAAAGGCATTGGCAGAAGCAGCTGAAAAGAGTTCAGCTCAACTGGTCAATGGTGTTCTTAAGTTCACTTCACAAAGGCTGAAAGTTTCCAACATACTCCATTCTGATGCAACTATCACCGTTTCCACTCACCATGTCCTCAACCCCAGCCTCATTACCCTCAAACCTTCCCAGTTATTCCCCCATTATTCTCCTTCCCAAATTTGTTGCATCAATCCTGCCCTTTAGGTGTGCATAGTCTGTAGCTGCATGGAGGCACTTGATTTTGATCATCGAACAGAATCTGCATTCCTTTATCCCTCCTCATTTGTCCCACCTGCCAATTGACACATCCTCATGAGGTGTGTCTCCATCTCATATGTCAAACTAGGCCTATGTTGTCAGTTACTGTATCAATGAGTCACCACAAACGACAGACAGTTCTCCATGATGTAACTCTTGACTTCACAGCCCAATTGAGTGTGGACAGAAATTCCGGTTGGGACAGCAAGTGCTTGATGACGTTGCTGGTCTGGGAGGTGCAGTCTCTGAATAGGGTGCTAGGGTCTGGGCCTTCACAGGGTGCTCTGCTGGCCTTGGTGGTATCCCAGCTAATTCTAATGAGACAGTTGACACCTTTGGTGGAGTCCATGAAGATTTTACAATGCCACGGTGCCAATAGGACAGCGGTGGGGACAAGACGACAGACATGCCTGCATTATAGGAGCTGACAGGAGGGTATCTGGGTATGGTGATCTAGCCTGATCTGCTAGCTACCTTAGTCAACCTGGTTTCAGCAGAAGATGCCCCATCTTTGGACACTGCGATGGATTACAATGGCTCTGCTTCATTTCCTCTAGACAAGAGTGACTGGACGCATGACATTAATATCCCCCTCTAAATGTAGCAGGTCTTTGGCAAGCTTGTCAAAGCTCTTCATCTGTTTCCTTCTGGCTGGCCACACAGTTTGTTTTCAATGTCCAGTCCTGTAAGTTTACCTGCTGTTCTATTCTTAGTCAAAGAAATGCTGTTCCCTGGGGACTTGTCGTTTATGCTTTCAAAGGGGAATATGCATAATTTTGGACCTTTGCTTCATATTGAATGTGTTGACTGCACTTTATGTAATCATATTGGATCTAATAGTCTGTTTTGAAGCTGTGTGGAAGACCTAGCATCAGTGCGTTTTGAGGGAAACATTTTGCCCCAGTCATGCGTCCATATTTGCTTCTATTAAGGTATCCAATCTTTATTTTATATTGAGTCATTTAAGTTTGGAACAAAACCAACCTGATCAGAGGTCTACTGAAAGATCAAAATTAAAGTCCAGTAGACAATGCATCTACAAATGTTTGAGCCTCACTCACAATCTTCGTTACAGTGCATCAGAGTCCGACTGGACAGAGTTTACTACGTTCAATCTTGTTTTCTATATGACACCTCATTTTAATTTGTGAAAATTAACTGAAAGGCACAACGAGGATATTAATAAGAGAAAACTCAATCAAAAATGACCTATAATCACAGATAAACAGTCTTTTTTATTTCATCAAAATATAACACAATGTTTCCCTAAGAAAATTTATGCTAAGCCAGACGTACCGCAAAGAGCTTTACATCAGATGTACAAATGATACCTGTTGGATCCTAAAAGCACAGAGACACAGAAGGAGGAATTACAAAGATTCAATGCATGTAAAGGCATAATATCCCTCCTACATGCCCTCCACCCCGTCCCTGACCTTCACCCACCTTGCCCTACTCCTATCTCCATTCCTCCCTTTTCCATGAGGATAGCCGATCAAAATCCCATAATTCACACATAAAAGACATGATCTCGGAGCATGTCTTAAGGCCTACGGGACGTAACTCACTTCGTTCATTGTTACTTCCAAGTATCCTAAAGCAACAGGACACAATTCCAAGTCAGTGGCACTTGTTTTGAGAGAACAGTGCCAGACGCATGCGCTTGGAACTATAGGAGTAGCTTTCATGTCACTGTGGCAGTAAATCTCAATTGTTCATTCTAAATTCTCCCTTCTTTGTCCATATTTTCCTTCTAACACATGCAATCCTAATGTCTATATACAACTAACTCCATGCACCCCTCACTCTTTCATGTCAACTTTTAAAGGCTGCTTTCTTTCTATGAACAAAAAAATAAAGGAAAAAGATTTTAGAAAAGAAAAAAAACTGATGCTCATCACCCCGATACAACTTATTACCACTCCACTCCCACCCCTCTATTTCACAGGATTTGTGTCAGCCTGATCACATTCACCCACCTCATAGGCTTCATATCCCTTGTCAAGAGTGAAGGCCAGGTGGAACTGCACCCGAGCTCCTCCATGATGGGATTGGATGTTCTCAGCCCGGTCGGGGATGAAGAAGACTTTGACAGTGGTTGTGTCCAAGCCGTGGTCAAGAATTATGAAGCCAGCAGATTTCTGGAACCTGGCACAGATAGTACCCTTGCAGACTGCCAACTTGGCTCGGGAGAAATCTGAAAGAAACGTCGAAAACAGAGTGTGGCATTGTAGATTTGTGTGACTTCTCTTCCAGTAAACTTACAACAATGTTTCTTGCGCATTCACTAAACCTTTAACAATCAATCATCCAATGCATTTCATTTTTAGACAAACTTTGGTGCTTTTTTTCGTTGTCAAGTGACTGAAAATTTTAAGAATTTTTCCAAAAGTTGAGTTTTCCCCCATGTTTTTCAGATCAAAATAAAGACAACTACATGTTGGGCTTATACAAGGATATGTTAATCCAGGACGACCCTCCCCTAAAAATGTCTCCCTTTAAACAACCCCTTCATTCAAAACACTCCCTCCCCTCTAAAACTCTCCTTTTTAAGACACCCCCCTCCTGAAGATTCACCCCTTTAAGACAGCGTTCCTCGAAGACTCCTTCTCCCTGTAAAGACTCTGTGACATGTCAACTTAAACAACCAATACCCACCCCTACTACACCCACCCCTTACAAACACACACGCCAACCCCCTTCTCTCTCCCTCTTTCTCACAGTTTAGATTTCCCAAATCTATGCAACTCTCCCCTCAACATCCCCCCCCCCCCCCCCCATCCCCCTTCTCCCTCTGCTGAGCACGGATGTTACGAAAAAGTTTACTTCACTTTGTAACTACATCGTCCGCCCGTCTCTCCCCCCCTCTTCCTCTCTCTCCTCCCCTTAGCTGATAGCACTAGGCCTACAAGGGAAAGGAAAGTTTCCACTTAATACAAAGACACCAGGCCTTCACCTCGCCACCTCCCACCACCCCCACCCCCCCTCCACAAAACCAATTGGAAACGGGAAACCCGGGACTCGACAGTTTTGGCCTATAAAAAGGGAAAACCCCTGGTGAACAATCACAGTTCCTCAGACCAGCTGTAGATAGAACAATACAGTGTAGTCAAAAAAGACAACAGGGTAAACCAGAGAGAGTGCACGGACATCTCACTTGATCTGATCCGCTTGTCTGGGGTTTCACTAATCTCCCAGAACTGTAAGTTGAAATCTACGTTTCTAAATTTTGAGACTATGTATGATTGTATGTATGCCATGGGGTTTACCAGTAAACTTTATCCAAAACTTGGTGACATCTATCAAGATGATGAATGAGTTTTCGTTGAAAAATAGTTTGTTTGCCAAAAATTTGGGTACACGCTATTACCATGCTTGGTTAAGATTCTTTGTTAACAATCTGACCTTTATTCTTTGTGTACAATCGACTTTTGCCAGTATGCAATTCTATTTGTCAAGAAGATTAACTGAATCATGTCGTGAATGATAATTCTGATCGGAAAAACAGTATGCCTATACTAGGGTGAAAACTGTTAAAGGATTTATGAATACTGTTGATTGTTGGAATGCTTTGTAGTGCGTGACTCCAAGTCTACACCAGATGTGTGCTTGAGCTTAATGTATTCCAAGTTACTACAATTTAATTCATAAAAAACATTGAAGAGTTGTTTGACTAAAATTGGTTAGCACGTATTGCTGTTTCCTACCTTTTTTGTAAACTACACTCAAAATCTGAACAAAAGTGGAATTGTAATTATGGCAGATATATTTATGCTAGTCAACCCTTTTGTTGGCTGAGTTTCTCACCCTTTTTTTGGAAGCCAGGGGGCAAGTTTTGTGAACCTGAAAAGCCAGACTCTCAGCTACTTAACTACAGACCAGGCCCTGTTGTTACAGAATCTGGGACCCTATCTACCCTGGGCAAGCCTGGTATGAAGAAACACTAAAAGCCCAGCAATTGAGCAGCAGTCCATATAATGGATCAATCACCAGCAACAAAGAGAATCAACAACCCCTCTCTGACATCAGATAAGTTGATTTTTCAAGTGGACCTCCAACTCGACTCATCCAAACTTTCGATCTCTTAATGATGAAACAGTCTGAACCAAAACTCAGCATGAACTATTTTTTGTGAAATAGATTAGAATATTTCACTCTTGTTAACCAAGTAAAACTGATGTGTGAAAGTGCACTCAACTTGTGTCAGTTCTTTGTTCAATTAGTATTGAATTTTTGAACTTCTCTCTAATTCTGTCTTTTGGAGCTACAAGACTTATAAGAGTACAAGCCTATGGAAACTTATCCCTGAGCCACTATTGAGTATTTTAACAGTCCCGAAAAAAATAAAAATTTCTTTCGATGACTAGTACCAGAAAGTTCTCCTTCCATCACTAGAAAAAGGGGAGGGTGGAGGTGAAATTTGTACATAACTCTATGGGGAAAATATTCCAAGTCCTTCCCCTAGAGGACACACTGACCCATCCCCAACTCTCATCAGAGACTCCCACCCTTTAAGATTCCCACCCTCTAAAGACTTGCCTTCCACTAAAGACCTTCCTCTAAAGACTGCCACCCTGTAATGACTGCCTCCCTCTAAAGACTCCATCCCTCTAAAGACTGCTTCCCTCTAAAACTCCCTCCCCCTACAGACCCTCTCTCTAAAGACCCCCTCCTCTAAAGACTCCTCCCTCAAAGACTCCTTCCCTCTAAAGAATCCCTCCCTCTAAAGACCCTTCCCTTTAAAGACTCCTTCCCTCTAAAGACTCCTCCCTCAAAAGACTCCCTTCCTCTAAAGACTCCTCCCCTAAAGACTCCTCCCTCTAAAGACTGCCTCCCTCTAAAGACTCCCTCCTCTAAAGACCCTCCCTCTAAAGACTCCATTCCTCTAAAGACCTCTCCCCTCTGCCTCCCTCTAAAACTCCCTTCCTCTAAAACCCTCCCTCTAAAGACTCCTCCCTCTAAAGACCCTCCACTAAAGACTCCTTTCCCCCTAAAGACCCTCCCTCTAAAGACTCCATCCCTCTAAAGACTCCTTCCCTCTAAAGACTCCCTCCCTCTAAAGACTCCTTTCCTCCTCTAAAGACTCCTTTCCCCCTAAAGACTCCTCCCTCAAAAGACTCCCTTCCTCTAAAGACCCTCCCTCTGAAGACTCCTCCCTCTAAAGACTCCCTTCCCCCAAAGACCCTCCCTCTAAAGACTCCCTCCCTCTACAAACCCTCTCTCTAAAGACCCCCCTCTCTCTAAAGACTCTCTCCCTCTAAAAACTGCTTCCCTCAAAGACTCCCTCCCTCCAAAAGACCCCTCCCTCTAAAGACTGCCTCCCTCTAAAAGACCCCCCTCTAAAGACCCTCCCTCTAAAGACCTCCCTTCCTCTAAAGACTCCCTCCCTATAAAGACCCCTCCCTCAAAAACTCCTCCCCTAAAGACTGCCTCCCTCTAAAGACTGTCTCCCTCTAAAGACTCCCTTAGAGTGCCTCCCTCTAAAGACCGTCTCCCTCTAAGACCCCCTTCCTCTAAAGACCCTCCCTCTAAAGACTCCCCCCCCTCTAAATACTCCGCTTCCTCTAAAGACCCTCCCTCTAAAGACTCCCCCCCTCTAAACACTCCTCCCCTGAAGACTCCTCCCCTAAAGACTCCTTCCCTCTAAAGACCCCCCTCAAAGACTCTCTCCCTCTAAAGACTCCTCCCTCTAAAGACTCCTCCCCCCTAAAGACCCCCCTCTAAAGACTCCCTTCCTCTAAAGACTGCCTCCCTCTAAAGACTGCCTCCCTCTAAAGACCCCTCTCTCTAAAGACCTCTCCCTCTAAAGACTCCTCCCTCTAAAGACTGCCTCCCTCTAAAGACTACACCCCTAAGACTCCTCCCTCTAAAGACTGCCTCCCTCTAAAGACTAAACCCCCCCCCCCCCCTCTAAAGACTACCCCCCTCCAAAGACTCCCTTCCTCTAAAAACTCCCCCTCTAAAGACTGCCCCCCTCTAAAGACCCTCCTCTAAAACCCTCCCTCTAAAGACTCCTTTCATCTAAAAGACCCTCCCTCTAAAAGACACCTCCATCTAAAGACTCCTACCCTCTAAAGACCCTCCCTCTAAAGACTCCATCCCTCTAAAGACTCCTCCCTCTAAAGACTCCCCTTCCTCTAAAGACTCCTTCCCCCAAGGACCCTCCCTCTAAAAGACTCCCTCCCTCTAAAGACTCCTTCCCTCTGATGACTGCTTCCCTCTAAAGACCCCCTCCCTCACAAACCCCTCTCTAAAGACCCCCCTCTCTAAAGACTCTCTCCCCTAAAGACTTTCCCTTTCCCCCAGAAGACTCCTCCCTCTAAAGACCCCCTCCCTCTAAAGACTGGCCTCCCTCTAAAAGACCCCCTCTAAAGAACCCCCCCTCTAAAGACTTCCCTTCCTCTAAAGACTCGCTCCCTATAAAGACTCCCTCCCTCTAAAGACTGCCTCCCTCTAAAGACTGCCTCCCTCTAAAGACTGTCTCCCTCTAAAGACTCCCTTAGAGTCCCCCTCTAAAGACGTCTCCCTCTAAAGACTCCCTTCCTCTAAAGACCCTCCCTCTAAAGACTCCCTCCCTCTAAAGACTCCTCCCTCTAAGACTCCTTCCCTCTAAAGACCCTCCCTCTAAAACCTCTCCCCCCTCTAAAGACTCCTCCCCTCTAAAGACCCTCCCTCTAAAGACTCCCTTCCTCTAAAGACTCCTCCCCTAAAGACTGCCTCCCTCTAAAGACCCCTCCCTCTAAAGACTCCTCCCTCTAAAGACTCCTCCCTCAAAGACTGCCTCCCTCTAAAGACTACCCCCTCTAAAGACCCTCCCTCTAAAGACTGCCTCCCTCTAAAGCTACCCCTCCACCCCCTCTAAAGACAACCCCCCTCTAAAGACTCCCTTTGTCAAAGACTCCTCCCTCTAAAGACTGCCCCCCTCAAAAGACCCCCTCAAAGACCCTCCCTCTAAAACTCCTTTCATCTAAAGACTCCCTCCCCGAATGCCTGCCTCCCTCAAAAAACTCCTCCCTCTAAAGACCCCTCCCTCGAATGCCTGCCTCCCTCTAAAGACTGCCCCCCCTCTAAAGACTGCCCCCCTCTAAAGACTGCCCCCTTTTAAAGACTAACCTCCCTCTAAAGACTCCCTCCCTCTAAAGACTCCCTCCCTCAAAGACTGCCTCCTTCTAAAGACTACCCCCTCCAAAACTGCCTCCCTCTAAAGACTCCCTCCCCTAAAGACTGCCTCCCTCATAAGACTGGCCTCCCCCAGAGACTCACTCCCTCTAAAGACTGCCTCCCTCTAGTCTAAAGACTGCCTTCCTCTAAAGACTTGCCTCCCTCATAAGACTCCTCCCTCTAAAGACTGCCTCCCCTAGTCCCAAAGACTGCCTTCCTCAAAAAGGGTCCCTCCCTCTAAAGACTGCCTCCCTCTAAACACCCCCTCCCTCTAAAGACTGCCTCCCTCTAAAGACTGCCTCCCTCTAAAACTGCCTCCCTCTAAAGACTCCCCCCTCTAAAGACGACTCACTTCCTCTAAAGACTCCTCACTCTAAAGACTGCCTCCCTCTAAAGACTGCCTCCCTCTAAAGATTCCCTTCCCTAAACACTCCCTCCCTCTAAAAACTCCCCCTAAAGATTCCCTCCCTCTAAAAACTACTCCCTTCCCCAAAAAAGACTCCCTCCCTCTAAAGACAACTTCCCTCTAAAGACTCCCTTCCGTAAAGACTCCCCCCTTGAATGCCTGCCTCCCTCTGAAGACTCCCTCCCTCTAAAGACTGCCTCCCTCTAAAGACTGCCCCCCTCTGAAGACTCCCTCCCCTAAAGACTGCCTCCCTCAAAGACTCCCTCCCTCATAGACTGCCTCCCTCTAAAGACTCCCTCCCTCTAAAGACTGCCTCCTCTAAAGACTCCCTCCCTCATAAGACTGCCTCCCTCTAAAGACTCCCTCCCTCATAAAACTGCCTCCCTCATAAAGACTCCCCCCCTCATAAGACTGCCTCCCTCTAAAGACTCCCTCCCTCTAAAAACTGCCTCCCTCAAAGACTTCCCCCCCTCATAAGACTGCCTCCCTCAAAAAACTCCTCCCCTAAAGACTGCCTCCCTCTAAAGGCTCCCTCCCTCTAAAGACTGCCTCCCTCTAAACACCCCCTCCCTCTAAAGACTCCTCCCTCTAAAGACCCCTCCCTCTAAAGAAGACTCCCTCCCTCAAAGACTTCCCTCCCTCTAAAGACTCCCTCCCTCTAAAGACCCCCCCTCTAAAGACTGCCTCCCTCAAAGACTCCCTCCCTCGAAAGACCTGCCTCCCTCTAAAGACTCCCCCTCTAAAAACTGCCCCCCTCTAAAGACTTCCCTCCCTCTAAAGAAGGCTACCTTCCTCTAACGACTCCCTCCCTCTAAAAAAGGCTAACCTTCCCCCTAACGACTCCCCCCCTAAAGGAGCTACCTTCCTCTAACGACTCCCTCCCTCTAAAGACTCCTTTTTCCCTCTTAAGGGTGCCCCCCTCTAAAGACTGCTACTAAAGAACCTCCTCCTCTAAAGCCCCCCTTCCCTCTTAAGGCTGCCTCCCACTGAAGACTACCTCCCTCTAAAGACTCCCTCCAAAGACCCCTCCCTCTAAAGACATCCTCCCTTCAAAGACTCAGTCTCTCTAAAGACCTCATCCCTCTAAAAACTTAGAGACCTCATCCCTCTAAAAACTGTCTCCTTCTAAAGGTTCCCTCTCCCTAAAGCCCCCCTTCCCCCCTAAGGCTGCCTCCCCCAAAATCCCCTCCCTCTAAACACTCCCTCCCCCCTGAAGAATTCTTCCCTATAAAGACTTTCCTCCCTCTGAAGACTCCCTCCCTCTGAAACTCCCTCCCTCTGAAGACTTCTTCCTATAAAGACTTCCTCCCTCGGAAGACTTCCTCCCTCTAAACACTCCCTCCCTCTGGGAAAACTTTCCCCCCCTCTGAGGACTTCCTCCCTCGAAAAACTTCCCCCCTCTCAAGACTTTTCCCTTCTAAACACTCCCTCCCCTGAAGACTCCCTCCCTCTAAACACTCCCTCCCTCTGAAGACTCCCTCCCTCTGAAGACTCCTTCCCTCTGAACAATCCCTTCCTCTCAAGACTTTCCCCCCATCTGAAGACTTCCTCCCTCTAAACACTCCATCCCTCTGAAGACTCCCTCCCTCTGAAGACTCCCCCCTCTGAAGACTTCCTCCCTCTGAAGACTTCTTCCATCTGAAGACTCCCTCCCTCTAAACACTCCCTCCCTCGAAGACTCCCTCCCTCTAAACACTCCCTCCCTCTCAACACTCCCTCCATCTGAAGACTTCCTCCCTCTAAACACTTCCCTCCCTCTGAAGACTTCCTCCCCCTAAACACTCCCTCCTTCTGAAGACCCCCCTTCCTCTGAACACTTCCTCCCTCTGAAGACTTCCTCCCTCTGAACACTCCCTCCCTCTGAAGACTTGCTCCCTCTAAACACTCCCTCCCTCTGAAGACTTCCTCCCTCTGAAGACTTCCTCCCTCTGAACACTCCCTCCCTCTGAAGACTCCCTCCCTCTAAACACTCCCTCCCTCTAAACACTCCCTCCATCTGAAGACTGCCTCCCTCTGAAGACTTCCTCCCTCTGAAGACTTCCTCCCTTTAAATACTCCCTCCCTCTCCAGACTTCCTCCCTTCAAAGACTCCCTCCCTCTCAAGAATTCCTCCCTTCAAAGACTCCCTCCCTCTCAAGAATTCCTCCCTTCAAAGACTCAGTCTCTCTAAAGACTTCCTCCCTTCAAAGACTCCCTCCCTCTGAAGACTTCCTCCCTTCAAAGACTCAGTCTCTCTAAAGACTCCCTCCCTCTCAAGACTTCCTTCCTCTCAAGACTTCCTCCCTTCAAAGACTCAGTCTCTCTAAAGACCTCATCCCTGTAAAGGCTGTCTCCTTCTAAAGGTTCCCTCTCCCTAAAGACCCCTTTCCCCTCTAGGCTCCCTCCCACTAAAGTCTGCCTCTCTCAAAAGACACCCTGTCTCTAAAGACCACCTCCCTCTAACTGCCACCCTCTACAAACTCACTCTCTCTAAAGTCTCTCCTCTCCTAATACTGCATCTTGGTGAGTGTTTAAAAGCCTGTCTCTAGAAGCCCTGTCTTTCTGAAGACCCCCTCCCACTAAAGATCAACTGGGGAGAAGGGGGGGGGGGTGCGACCTTGTCATGGTCAGAGGGCTTGTGAGGTCTGGTGATCCATTGGACTGTGCTGAAAGGGGCATCAACACTTGGATGGATCGCAAGGCTTTTTTGTTCAGAATGCTTTTAGACCTGCACAGTCAGATCATTAAGTGGCCTAAGCACAACTTGGTACACTCGATGTCCCTTGAAGGGTTTCCCATGTCACGGGCTAAAGTTGGGGGCCCTGACAAAGTGTAACCTGTCTTTTGTCCGTTCTGTGTTTCGCCCTTCTTTTCTTTCTTTTTTTTCTGCTGTCCCAACCTCTGCGCCACCTCAGAGGCAGTGCACCCACGCTGCTCACTCCGACACCCCGTCCACAGCCACAGCCCAGTCGGCCCCACCACAGCCCCGGCACCGGCAATCCACAGGGAGCAGTCAATGTCAAGAGGCAACCCACCGGAGGAGACACTGCACTGCTGCCGAGTCACTTCAGTGGTGTTCAGTGGCGCCTGTTCTGATCTAACATACGCAGGACACCACCTACTAAGCCCCCTACTGACGACAATAATTGCTTAGTTGCGGAGCCGGCGTGAGTGAGCTCTCCCTCCGGAGGGTGCCACCACGTCGGCAACGACAGCCCCCATGGACTCGCCGATACCGGTGACCCCGACAGAACCAAACCAAGGCCACAGATGTGGAGAGGACATCGAAATTGAGGTCACCATGAGCAGGGCATGAAGGGCCACAGGATTTGAGACATTTCTTTTTATGTTGATCGATGAGAATGAGGATGATTAAGATGATGCTACCGATTTCCATTTCTGTCTGAGACTACATGACAGGGCTGTAATCTATGCTTCCTTTCAAAATATATCCAAGCATCAACCAGGCCGAGAGATACAGGCACCTGCAGTGTTGGTCAAGAAATTTGAGCAACACTCTCAGAAACGCATCCATAAAGAGGATGAAACTCGACTGTGTGGTCCCAGTCTTCCCAACTGAGTCCACAACAAACTCAACTCTGGGTAGGAGCCGGTCGGGGCAGAAAAACCCACATGACTCTGATGGGACCCACGACCTACCAGCCGGGAGTCCGCGACGCTTAACACTTCGCCACGGCGGCTGGTGTTTTACCCTTCTTGATGGATCTTTTCTGCAGTCCTCTCTCCTTCAAGTCCACTTTTCCGTATTCTTTCCTCTGTGGTCTTCTTCATACTCGCCGTGGTTGCCGTGCTGTCCAACCAGCGATGAAGGAGAACGAGATTCTGGAAACTGGAAGAGCTCAGACCTCTCCTGGACAGGAGGAATATATTGGCCTATGTGTATCAATCGGCTATCCGTGCGTGCGAGTCAAGACAGCCAGTTCCCAGCCCCGGCTGGTCAGGGTAACCCCTGTAGTGCTCAGTTCTCTGTTTCCCGGTGTTGGGCTTGATCCCAGGGGATAAGGTTGGTTGGCTTCTGTATGTCATATATCTCTCCCAAAGCATACAAGAAGTCAAGTCACAAGTTTTTGGCCCTGGCACATAAGTTGAACTCCATGGTGGGTGAGTCGTGCAGGGATGAATGCAATTTTTCCAAATGCATTCTTTACTTAAAATAGCGCTCCACACCCCCCCCCCCCCCCCCCCTCAAAGAAATGCAAGTACAGTAAAAACAAAACTAGACCATCCCAGTGCTACAACCTTGACCACGATT
>CM031612.1:71016798-71024298 GCA_018398815.1 Conus ventricosus | reverse complement strand
TATCTTGCCCGAAGGGAAGGTCACAGCATTCATCATATGTTCAACACGACTAGTCACCTGCCTCAGTTAGGCAACTCTCACCGTCCGACCATGGCTTGGGCTGAAGATCTATAAACTCTATTGGGCAGCTATCTGATGGCTCAGTCTGCTGAGAATATGTTTGCATGCATTTATGGCTGATGTGAGATTGTCAGACTTGGCATTTGACAAGCACAGGACTCAATACTAAAGTCAACTCATGTTATTTATTGCCCAGCTGAGCACAGACGTCATATCAGAGCTGTAAACAAGTTACAATCTGAAATCAACATCTCACTTGAATCCCAGACTTAGCCAATATAATCATCTGAAGAATATTGTATGAGGAAGCGTAGTTTCTTCTCCAGTTCTCCTGGTGAGTTTGAGATATCCTGTCCGTTGTCACAGCCATATAGAGGACGGATAGTTGAGAGGCAAGTGTACATCAGGGCATGTTACAGTCTACATACTCTCCATCTGCTTAACGGTAACAGGAACTCTTTTTTTCAAGACAGCATTGTATTGCATGACCCCTATGGGGTATTAGACTCTACTAACCCCGAGTGTCACACATTTTTTGACGTTTATTTCCTCCATGGTTCATGGTCACTTTTCTATCACCAGCTACATCAGAATAAGTCAAACTGATTTGCAGCTTGGGATCCTTGTAGATCAAATAGTCTGCTGTAATCCCCGTGAATTGGTTTAAACAGAACTTTATTCAACATAATAGCACAGGATTATATCCATCGAAAGTGCAACAACAAGTTTATAGCTTATGTCGCGCAATGAAATTACATTAGAATTCAGTGGAATCAGTCTGCATCCCTTCCAGTCAAATAGGTTCTGGGTCCACCAACTAAATCTGCAGATTTGTTGATACCATGTTCATACCAAAGAAAACTGTTAAAATATTTCCAAATGATAATCCTTAGGTTTTCAAATCTTTAAAGAAAACACTTAATGAAAAGAAAATTGCATTTCAATCAAAGAATAATTTTTCAAGAAAACAGTTTAAAGAAAAATCGGAAATGAAATGAGGTAGGGAACAGTAAACAATAAACAGTAAACAAGTGGGGTATGTTTTGCTCCCATAAGGAAACCTAACACAGAGTAACTTTTATTCAAGACTGGCACAGCCTTTTTAAACTTGAATAAAGTCAGACAAAATACATAGACGAACAATCTAATAGTGGGGGAAAAACAAGCACAGGCCAACAACTGAACTGTCTGGCAAAGATTTGGACTTGAGGGAGGGGGAGAGGGGAGTTTGAAGATGGAGAACTGGGAAAAATGAATTTAAAAAAAAATAAATAAAATAAAAAGTTACAATAATATGAAAACTCTTCACTAGCTGCATAAGGGAACCATCGCAATCCCTTTTGAAGGCAGATATATTTGTATTGCCTGCTCCGAGGCCTTTCGCCCGCTGGATCGGGACTCATCAGGGAGACACGGCTGGTTGTGTCTGCGCTCCCGGCGTCAAATAGAGACACACCACAGTCCATAATACTGTGGTGTTCTCACCACCATGGGTGCAAAAAAGAATCCAATAGCACCCCCAGAGCACCCAGTGAAGAGTAGTAAATGCAACCAAACGAAAGTGTGGGGAGGAAAAAAAAAAGTTGCTGTAAAACGAAAGACATTATGCAAATAATATAAAATGTAGGGACAGTCTTTGAGCCTACGCCTGAGGATCCACCCAAAGATGCAAGGGAGATCACAAGACAAACACACAGACGGACAGAAACAAATACAAATAACCTCAATTTAATCAAAGCAAAATCGGAAATGAAATGAGGTAGGAACAGTAAACAATAAACAGTAAACAAGTGGGGTATGTTTGCTCCCATAAGGAACCTAACACAGAGCAACTTTTATTCAAGACTGGCACAGCCTTTTAAACTTGAATAAAGTCAGACAAATACATTGACGAACAATCTAATAGTGGGGGAAAAACAAGCACAGGCCAACAACTGAACTGTCTGGCAAAGATTTGGACTTGAGGGGAGGGAGAGGGGAGTTTTGAAGATGGAGAAACTGGGAAAATGAAATTTAAAAAAAATAAAAATAAAAAAATAAAAAAATATGTTACAAATATGAAAAATCTTCACTAGCTGCATAAGGGAACCATCGCAATCCCTTTTGAAGGCAGATATATTTGTATTGCCTGCTCCGAGGCCTTTCGCCCGCTGGATCGGGACTCATCAGGGAGGACACGGCTGGTTGTGTCTGCGCTCCCGGCGTCAAATAGAGACACACCACAGTCCATAATTGGCCTGTGCTTGGTTTTTCCCCCACTATAGATTGTTCGTCTATGTATTTTGTCTGACTTTTGTTCGTCTATGTATTTGTCTGACTTTATTCAAGTTTAAAAGGCTGTGTCCAGTCTTGAATAAAAGTTACTCTGTGTTAGGTTTCCTTAGGGAGCAAAACATACCCCACTTGTTTACTGTTTATTGTTTACTGTTCCCTACCTCATTTCATTTCCGATTTTGCTTTGATTAAATTGAGGTTATTTGCATTTGTTTCTGTCCGTCTGTGTGTTTGTCTTTTGATCTCCCTTGCATCTTTGGGTGGATCCTCAGGCGTAGGCTCAAAGACTGTCCCCTACATTTTATATTATTTGCATAATGTCTTTCGTTTTACAGCAACTTTTTTTTTTCCTCCCCACCACTTTCGTTTGGTTGCATTTACTACTCTTCGTGGCTGCTCTGGGGGTGCTATTGGATTCTTTTTTGCACCCTGGTGGTGAGAACACCACAGTATTATGGACTGTGGTGTGTCTCTATTTGACGCCAGGAGCGCAGACACAACCAGCCATGTCTCCCTGATGAGTCCCGATCCAGCGGCGAAAGGCCTCGGAGCAGGCAATACAAATATATCTGCCTTCAAAAGGGATTGCGATGGTTCCCTTATGCAGCTAGTGAAGAGTTTTCATATTTGTAACTTCTTTTTTTTTTTTTTTTTTTTAAAATTTTATTTTCCCAGTTTCTCCATCTTCAAACTCCCCTCTCCCCTCCCCTCAAGTCCAAATCTTTGCCAGACAGTTCAGTTGTTGGCCTGTGCTTGTTTTTCCCCCACTATTAGATTGTTCATCTATGTATTTTGTCTGACTTTATTCAGGTTTAAAAGGCTGTGCCAGTCTTGAATAAAAGTTACTCTGTGTTAGGTTTCCTTATGGGAGCAAAACATACCCCACTTGTTTACAGTTTAAAGAAAACTAAGACATGAAATTAAAAGACCCAAAAGATGGCATGCAGTGAAAATGCAGAAAAGTGGTTTGAGTCGGGAAACATGTGAAATGCATGGGATGGCCTAAAAACTCTCACTGGGCAGAATAAACCACGAAGTGAATGTAATCTAGCAGAAGAGGGAAGTTATGATTTTGCTAACAAACTGAATTATTTTGATTGCCGTTTTGAAATGAAACATGTTGGTGAAAATTGGAATATGTTGTGTCGAGTATTTCAAATAGCTGTGGTAACGATGATGGAGTTTTACATATCGATGATTCTGCTGTTCGATGTTTGTTCAAAAAGATAAAGTAAGTAAAGCTGCAAGCCAAGACAATATTTGTGGAAATCTTTTAAAATCATGTTCAGGACAATTGTCATGTTTTCTGTAGGTTGTTCTCGTGATCTTTGAATTGTGGAGTTGTGCCCTCTGTCTGGACAAAATCAATATATATTGTCCTGTTCCCAAACAAGAAATCCTAGCATTTTGAATGACTATAAAGCTGTTGCATCGACATCTCTTGCAATGAAATCTTTTGAATGCCTTGTCCTTCAGATTCTTCTTCCTCAAGTCAAACAGCTTCGTGATCCATACCAATTTGCATACAACAGAACAGAAGTACAGATGATGTAATAATCACTCTTTTAAACCATGCATATATACATCTTGAAAACAAAGGATTCTTTTATTCGCATGATGTTTATTGATTTCTCCTCAGCTTTTAATACTATTCAAGCACACATTATGGAAAAGAAACTCCAAACTTGCAGGTCAACTCAAAATATTCATCAGCAAGAACCACATTTACTGGTGCACCTCGAGGCACCGTTCTCTTTCCCTATACTCTTTATACAAATGATTGTACTGGTCCTTCTGTCACTCCTGTGATAAAGTAGTCAGATGGTTCTAGTTTAGAAGACGTCACCTGTCCACATTCAGATACCATTTATTTTCAAGAGGTGGAACATTTTTTGTACATGGCACAAAGAGAACTGTGTAGATTTGAATGTTAGTGAGACAAAGGAGATGGTAATTGATTTTCAAAGAAACCCAGCTCCTGACCCTCACTTGTATATCCAAAACACCAAATTGGAACATGCAAGTGAATGTAAGTATCTGGGTACTATTTTAGATGATAAGCAGAATCTTAATGCAAATACTCAATTTATCTACAAAAAATGTCAATCTAAGAACGTATTGTCTTCAGAAACTTCGGTCCTCCCGCTGTTAAAAAGGACATCTTAAATATGTTTTTATCATTGTTTCATAGAATCAGTGTTATCCTTTGGCTTCCTATGCTGGTTTGGGAATCTTATGTGAAAAACAAAAATGTTTTAAACAGAGTGGTGATACATGTGGAAAGATTATTGGCAAAAAAAACAAGAACTGCTAGATAAAATTGTATAAATGGTGTGTCGCACAAAAAGCTGTGAACATTGCTGCCAACAGTTCTCATGTTCTTTCAAAAAACTGCAATGTTCTACACTCTGGGCAAATATTCCAACTTCCAAAATTCAAAAACAAACAGAACTAGAAACAGCTTCATTCCCAATTCCATCAAACTCCTGAATCAAAAGTGACCTTTCAATAAGATCCAGTTCAGAAAGCTTGTTTGTATGTATGCGCATTAATATGTGTGTGTGAATGGGTGGGTTGGTGGATGGGTGGGTGTGATTCATGATTTGTGATTTAGATCCGTAGACACGTTTTTATGGCCACTCTTAATTTCTCATTGGAGATAAGAAAGTGTTCTTGACTTGACTTGACTTGACTTAAGATATTAATTCATCAATCCAAATACATAAAAGAGTCCAAATGTCGTATCAATGACACATTGTACAGATCCTTGAAAATTTGTAGACATATCTCCAAGCTCTACGTGGGTAAAGATATAAAATCAGATGTGCTCTTTTAGGGCACTGTGATTTCTTGTACACAAAGCTGATGTCTGAAGTCATTATAAAGTAGGCCTAAAGCTTTTCTTTTTAATTCGTGTCACAATGGTGACAAAGATTGAACTGTGATCTGAAGTATCCTTTTTTGACATATATACACATTATCAAGTATACCATGTACTTCTTCTTCAGTGTCCCGTCCTATTCATTTGTTTATGCCAGACTTTTGAGGAAACTTTTTATAAACAGTCTGTAAAGCCAGACCAAGATAGGTGAAATGGAAAACTTCACACCACGAATGAGGAAATAGTATCCGACTAAGGCCGATTTATTTACATGGAGATTATTGTCAGCTGGCCAGAGTCGATGCAAATGGAATTTATAAAAATGTTTTTGAGGATGTTATTCACAAGCGCCAACGTGTTTGATACAGTTCTGGCCTGATGGTAAAACACATGTGTGTGTGTGTGTGTGTGTGTGTGTGTGTGTGTGTGTGTGTGTGTGTGTGTGTGTGTGAGAGAGAGAGAGAGAGAGAGAGAGAGGACTGTGTGTGCATGTGTGTGTGTGTGTGTGTGTGTGTGTGTGTGTGTATGTGTATGTGTATGCGTATGTATATGTGTGTGTGTGTGTGTGTGTGTGTACATGCACTTGTGTGTACACGCACTTGTGTGTACGTGTGTGTGTGTGTGTGTGTGTGCGCGCGCGCGCACATGTGCATGTGTGCGCACGCGAGTGTGTGTAGATGTAGGAATGTGTGTGTCAGAATGCCATGTGCTAATGAGTATGTTCTCTGTGTGTGTTCACGTCGGGGGGTGGGGAAGGAGATGGGAGAACAGGTGCGTGTGTATGGGAGAGATAAGATAAGATAATGTTGCTTATAGCCCAGCCGACCGCAAAGGGCCACATCAGGGCTGTCACCACGTTAAAATCAACTCACAAGTCATTAAAAAAAAAAAAAAACACCTTTCACACATCTCTTTAAATGACATCGTCTAGAAACGCACCAGAAACTTCGTTAAAAATCTTTCTTCCGTAAAAACTTAAATCAGATGAAAAATGTTAATCTCTCTCAAAAACTGAAGGATCACGTCAGGGGGACATCCCTGAACAGGATCTTCATGGACTCCGCTGTAAAATGTTTTGTGTTCACATCGTGCAAGTCCCAACACTCTAAAAGAATACGTTTCATTGTGAGTGGCACATGACATGGAATGCACCACGGAGCTTCTTCACTCTTTAAAAGGCAGGAATGAGTAAAATACGAATGGCCGGTGTGCAGCCGGCACAGAACCGTTTCCTCTTTACGACCACCAGACGTAGATGGGAGGAAGTCCTTAAGGTTTGGACGGATCTGAAAGAGTTTGTTATTCGTCTGTGTGTTCCAATCCTCCTGCCAGAGGTCTCTCACATAATCGTTAATTTTGGGTTTCACATCTGAGCAGGGGATATAAATGTTGGACAGTTTCTCTCTTGTGGCATTCTTGGCTAAACGATCAACCATTTCGTTCCCGCCGATGCCAACATGACCAGGAGCCCAAGCCAGAATAATGTTGTAACCATCCGCTTTCAACTTGCTAAAAAGTTCAAAGAAATGTAAAAGTTCTGGATACTGAAGGTTGCGGCCAGCTATGGCCTCCAAGCTGACAGCGAATCCGACAGACCAGAAAGTCCCTCTTCGTAGATTTTGAGGAAAATTTTCCTCAGCGCCAGAACCAGCAGTAAGTTCAGCAGAATAGACAGAAGCATCTGAATGTATATGTTCTAACAGTATCTGAGAAGGAGCCCCAGTAGTCCGTCACGAGAAACGGTCCCCCTTGCACCCCCCCCCCCCTAATAAATTTGTCACATGTATTTTTTGGTGCTTAGAGTGTATAGATCACGAAAAATCATGTAACATAAAAATTTTTTGGGACGCACTGTCCCTTCGGCTTCAGCCCTGATGTGGCCCTCTGCGGTCGGCTGGGCTATAAGCAACATTAAACTTATCTTATCTCCCTTCTGGCTTAATTTTGAAGGGTACCCATCTCAGGTGCCGCGGCTGCTTTTCGTCGGGCAAACGTTCCATAAGTTTGGTGATCACCTGTGTCTTTGTTATTTAGCTACGAGAATTTGCTTTATGTATTTGTTGACAGTAATGCCTTTGCACGATAGGCAATAATCAGAACGATAATTATGCAATAAGGTGACCGCAGTAAAGCTACGTGTGTACCCCCCCGTATATCACGCGTTGCGAAAATGTAAATTTGCCAAAAATGTTTGCAATAAAAATATCTCTCCGAAACTGTGCAACTTATTAGAAACAATACACCAAAGTATCAAAGAACGGGTTTTTTGTTTTTTGGACTTTGAG
>CM031612.1:70970028-71015798 GCA_018398815.1 Conus ventricosus | reverse complement strand
TACTACCCCTATCCCCCTGATCTGCTCAACTCCCGGGGCAGAGAGCTGAGCACTGCAGGGGTTCACTTGGCCAGCAGGGGAACTGCCTGTCTTGACCCAGCCCCAAGAGGGGAGCCGATTAGTCACCGGGCCAAAGTGTATCCTGTTGGAGAGGTCGAGCCAAAGTGATGTGTTGAGGCGCTGCTCTCTCAACCACCAGGATCTCATTCCCTCCGACACAGGTCGCACCGCACGGCAAACGCGGCGGATCTTAAGGAGACCACAGAGAGAAAAGGAGTGTGTAAAAGAAGACTTGAAGGGGAGACGAAGATAGAAAAGGGCCAAATAAGGGAGGCAGAAAACAAGAAAAGGAGAAAGGCGGGTTACTCTTAGTCAGGATCCTCACCCTTAGCCTATCTGACATGGGAAGCCCTACCAGGGGCATCAACTTCTTACCACGTTTCGCTTAGGCCATACAGCATCTTCACCTCTCAGGCCTACAAGCAGTGTGAAAAAACCAGCCTATCTCCCAAGTATTGATGCCCCCGTCAGCATAGCCTAAAGGATCACTGGACCACGCAAGCCCTCCGACCACGGCAAGGTTGCAACCCCGGAGGGTCCCTCTAAAGAAGACTCCCTCCCTCTAAAGACTCCCTCCCTCTAAAGACCCTCCCTCTAAAGACTGCCTCCCTCTAAAGACTCCCTCCCTCGAAAGACTGCCTCCCTCTAAAGACTCCCTCCCTCTAAAAACTGCCTCCCTCTAAAGACTCCCTCCCTCTAAAGAAGGCTACCTTCCTCTAACGACTCCCTCCCTCTAAAGAAGGCTACCTTCCTCTAACGACTCCCTCCCTCTAAAGGAGGCTACCTTCCTCTAACGACTCCCTCCCTCTAAAGACTCCTTTTCCTCTTAAGGCTGCCTCCCTCTAAAGACTGCCACTAAAGACTCCCTCCCTCTAAAGCCCCCCTTCCCTCTTAAGGCTGCCTCCCTCTGAAGACTGCCTCCCTCTAAAGACTCCCTCCAAAGACCCCCTCCCTCTCAAGACTTCCTCCCTTCAAAGACTCAGTCTCTCTAAAGACCTCATCCCTCTAAAAACTTAGAGACCTCATCCCTCTAAAAACTGTCTCCTTCTAAAGGTTCCCTCTCCCTAAAGCCCCCTTCCCTCTTAAGGCTGCCTCCCTCCAAAGACTCCCTCCCTCTAAACACTCCCTCCCTCTGAAGAATTCTTCCTTATAAAGACTTCCTCCCTCTAAAGACTCCCTCCCTCTGAAGACTCCCTCCCTCTGAAGACTTCTTCCCTATAAAGACTTCCTCCCTCGGAAGACTTCCTCCCTCTAAACACTCCCTCCCTCTGAAGACTCCCTCCCTCTGAGGACTTCCTCCCTCGAAACACTTCCTCCTCTCAAGACTTTCTCCTTCTAAACACTCCCTCCCTCTGAAGACTCCCTCCCTCTAAACACTCCCTCCCTCTGAAGACTCCCTCCCTCTGAGGACTTCCTCCCTCGAAACACTTCCTCCCTCTCAAGACTTTCTCCTTCTAAACACTCCCTCCCTCTGAAGACTCCCTCCCTCTGAAGACTCCTTCCCTCTGAACAATCCCTTCCTCGCAAGACTCCCTCCATCTGAAGACTTCCTCCCTCTAAACACTCCATCCCTCTGAAGACTCCCTCCCTCTGAAGACTTCCTCCCACTGAAGACTTCCTCCATCTGAAGACTCCCTCCCTCTAAACACTCCTCCCTCCTAAACACTCCCTCCCTCTGAAGACTCCCTCCCTCTAAACACTCCCTCCCTCTAAACACTCCCTCCATCTGAAGACTTCCTCTAAACACTCCCTCCTCTGAAGACTCCCTCCCTCTAAACACTCCCTCCCTCTAAACACTCCCTCCCTCTGAAGACTTCCTCCCTCTGAACACTCCCTCCCTCTGAAGACTTCCTCCCTCTGAACACTCCCTCCCTCTGAAGACTTGCTCCCTCTGAAGACTTCCTCCCTCTAAACACTCCCTCCCTCTGAAGACTTCCTCCCTCTGAAGACTTCCTCCCTCTGAAGACTTCCTCCCTCTGAAGACTTCCTCCCTCTAAACACTCCCTCCCTCTAAACACTCCCTCCCTCTGAAGACTCCCTCCCTCTAAACACTCCCTCCATCTGAAGACTCCCACCCTCTGAAGACTTCTCCCTCTGAAGACTTCCTCCCTCTGAAGACTTCCTCCCTTCAAATACTCCCTCCCTCTCAAGACTTCCTCCTTCAAAGACTCCCTCCCTCTCAAGAATTCCTCCCTTCAAAGACTCCCTCCCTCTCAAGAATTCCTCACTTCAAAGACTCAGTCTCTCTAAAGACTTCCTCCCTTCAAAGACTCCCTCCCTCTGAAGACTTCCTCCCTTCAAAGACTCAGTCTCTCAAAAGACTCCCTCCCTCTCAAGACTTCCTCCCTCTCAAGACTTCCTCCCTTCAAAGACTCAGTCTCTCTAAAGACCTCATCCCTGTAAAGGCTGTCTCCTTCTAAAGGTTCCCTCTCCCTAAAGACCCCCTTTCCCCTCTAGGCTCCCTCCCACTAAAGTCTGCCTCTCTCAAAAGACACCCTGTCTCTAAAGACCACCTCCCTCTAACTGCCACCCTCTACAAACTCACTCTCTCTAAAGTCTCTCCTCCTCCTAATACTGCATCTTGGTGAGTGTTTAAAAGCCCTGTCTCTAGAAGCCCTGTCCTTCTGAAGACCCCTCCCTCTAAAGATCAACTGGGGAGAAGGGGGGGGGGGTGCGACCTTGTCATGGTCAGAGGGCTTGTGAGGTCTGGTGATCCATTGGGCTGTGCTGAAAGGGGCATCAACACTTGGATGGATCGCAAGGCTTTTTTGTTCAGAATGCTTTTAGACCTGCACAGTCAGATCATTAAGTGGCCTAAGCACAACTTGGTACACTCGATGTCCCTTGAAGGGTTTCCCATGTCACGGGCTAAAGTTGGGGGCCCTGACAAAGTGTAAGCTGTCTTTTGTCCGTTCTGTGTTTCGCCCTTCTTTTCTTTTCTTTTTTTTCTGCTGTCCCAACCTCTGCACCACCTCAGAGGCAGTGCACCCACGCCGCTCACTCCGACATCCCGTCCACAGCCACAGCCCAGTCGGCCCCACCACAGCCCCAGCACCGGCAATCCACAGGGAGCAGTCAATGTCAAGTCGTCAAGAGGCAACCCACCGAAGGAGACATTGCACTGCTGCCGAGTCACTTCAGTGGTGTTCAGTGGCGCCTGTTCTGATCTAACATACGCAGGACACCACCTACTAAGCCCCCTACTGACGACAATAATTGCTTAGTTGCGGAGCCGGCGTGAGTGAGCTCTCCCTCCGGAGGGTGCCACCACGTCGGCAACGACAGCCCCCATGGACTCGCCGATACCGGTGACCCCGACGGAACCAAACCAAGGCCACAGACGTGGAGAGGACATCGAAATTGAGGTCACCATGAGCAGGGCATGAAGGGCCACAGGATTTGAGACATTTCTTTTTATGTTGATCGATGAGAATGAGGATGATTAAGATGATGCTACGATTTCCATTTCTGTCTGAGACTACATGACAGGGCTGTAATCTATGCTTCCTTTCATAATAATTATGCTCTTTACGGTTAGAAACGCGACAAAATCAAGAGGCAAATTGCAACGAAAACTTTAATATGATACCATTTCATTCACAGTAGACATATTTCAAAGCGGTTTTTTGCATAGCATTGATTGAAATTTGATCTTTTCAGATAAAACTAAGCACGTATTGTCACTGTAAAGTTTTCAAGAGTTTTCGCCCTGGGATCCAGGCACCCGCTCAAAGGCCTTAATATCGGATGTGGCTACCTCCAGCAATCACGGTGAGATTGCACCGATTTGGCATGGAGTTGACAAGTCGATCAAGAAAGGCCTGAGGGACTTGGTTCCACTGACGCTGGATCTCCCGTCTCAGAGCCACAGCACTGTGAGGGCGGTTGGGCTGCTCGTTGATGCGGCGTTTCAGGAAGGCCCAAAACTGTTCGATAGGGTTCAAGTCTGGACTTAGAGCAGGCCAGTCCATCATCTGGACATTGTTCTGCTGAAGGAAGGCTTGTGTGACCTGTGCTCTGTGGGCCGGGGCGTTGTCTTGCTGGAAAACATTGGCGGCGTCTTGCAAACAAGGGCACTACGACAGGGCGCAGGACCTGTGCTATGTAGCGAAGGGCAGTGACTCCACCGCCACGACCTGGCTGCAGGTTGAAGAACACTGGTCCAATGAGTCTGTTGCCACACATTGCCCCCCACATCATGACGGACTGGCCGCCCCACAGGTTGTGCTGCTGCACGTACTGACCAGCAAAGCGCTGGCCACGAGGACGATACACGTGAACACGCCTGTCAATCTGATCCAGACAGAATCGAACCTCGTCGCTGAACACGACAGTTCTCCAGTTTGTGTTCCTGTGCCTGTGAACCCAATTCAACCGGGCAGCACGATGCTGTGGCGACAGATAGTGACCATGGTAGGGTTGGCGGCAGTACAGCTGGTGGCGTCTGAGAAGCTGCAGGATGATGCTGGGGCGAATTACCCTGTTGCCGGGTCCATGAATCTGTCGTCCCACTGAAGAGGCACTTTGGAAAGGGTTTGCCCTGAAGCTACGCACCACATATCGCTCCTGGCAAGCAGTGAAGACGCGTGGCCGACCAGGTCTGGGGGCATCACGAACAGTCCCAGTGGCTTGATGGCGATTTGCAAGACGATAAATGTTCGATCGGTGCACATTTAGCGCCCTAGCGACGTCTTGCACTCTGTTTCCAGCCTCCAACATGCCGATGGCTCGCCAGCGCTCAGGTGACGTCATACGCGGCATCCTTTGGTGTTGTGGTGTTGAGGGAGAAAGTAACCTTTTTTGCGAGTTGTTTTTTACCCACTGACACCAAACATTGTGGCTTTGCATTTTACTCACCTGTCCTCTGCTTTTTCACGAGGACACAATTTTCACGTGAATCTGACCTCAGTTAACGACACAGTGGCACTTTGCCGAGTAAGGTGAAAATGGGGCAACTTGGGGACAGGGCCATAACTCCGTCCGTGACAAAGTGATCTGCCCGGCTTTTTCGTGATCAGAACAGAAAAGGCCTAGTTGCACTCAGACACATTTTGCAGTTTGTACAATAACCTGCCAGGCTATGTCGGATTTTCCAAATATTGCAACATTTTGGAGCGGCCGTGTCGCTTTTCTAAACGTAAAGACTATATATCCAAGCATCAACCAGGCCCGAGAGATACAGGCACCTGCAGTGTTGGTCAAGAAATTTGAGCAACACTCTCAGAAACGCATCCATAAAGAGGATGAAACTCGACTGTGTGGTGCCAGTCTTCCCAACTGAGTCCACAGCAAACTCAACTCTGGGTAGGAGCCGGTCGGGGCAGAAAAACCCAAATGACTCTGATGGGACCCATGACCTACCAGCCGGGAGTCCGCGACGCTTAACACTTCGCCACGGCGGCTGGTGTTTTACCCTTCTTGATGGATCTTTTCTGCAGTCCTCTCTCCTTCAAGTCCACTTTTCCGTATTCTTTCCTCTGTGGTCTTCTTCATACTCGCCGTGGTTGCCGTGCTGTCCAACCAACGATGAAGGAGAACGAGATTCTGGAAACTGGAAGAGCAGGCGTTTTCAACACATCTCTTTGGCTCAGACCTCTCCTGGACAGGAGGAATATATTGGCCTTTGTGTATCAATCGGCTATCCGTGCGTGCGAGTCAAGACAGCCAGTTCCCAGCCCCGGCTGGTCAGGGTAACCCCTGTAGTGCTCAGTTCTCTGTTTCCCGGTGTTGGGCTTGATCCCGGGGGATAAGGTTGGTTGGCTTCTGTATGTCATATATCTCTCCCAAAGCATAGAAGAAGTCAAGTCACAAGTTTTTGGCCCTGGCACATAAGTTGAACTCCATGGTGGGTGAGTCGTGCAGGGATGAATGCAATTTTTCCAAATGCATTCTTTACTTAAAATAGCGCTCCACACACACACACACACACCCCCCTCAAAGAAATGCAAGTACAGTGAAAACAAAACTAGACCATCCCAGCGCTACAACCTTGACCACGATTCAGAATTTTTAAAAAAAGAAAAAAAAGGGCTTCTGGGTTTCGTGGTCGATAGTAGAAGAGTCTGACGAGTACAAACCTTCGTGTGCTCTCAGCCGGTTTGCTATCCTGAAAAGGCGCCAAGGTCTTGCGGATGACACTAAGTCCATCAAAAGGCTTCGAAATGACTCTTTCCTCATTGAATGCCGGTCAGAATGCCACTCAGAACAGTTCCAAAGTGTGTGTGTGTGTGTGTGTGTGTGTGTGTGTGTGTGTGTGTGTGTGTGTGTGTGTGTGTGTGTGTGTGTGTGTGTGTATGTGTGTGTGTGTGTGTGTGTGTGCGCGCGCGCATATGTATGCGTGCGCTTGCGTGCATGCGTGGTGTTTGTGTGTGTGTGTATGTGTGTGTGCGTGTGTTTGTCAGTACAACACTATGTTAATCTGACAGTAAATGGTTTCAGTCAGTCAGTCAGTCAGAGTGTGTGTGTGTGTGTGTGTGTGTGTGTGTGTGTGTGTGTGTGTGTGTGTGTGTGTGTGTGTGTGTGTGTGTGTGAGAGAGAGAGACAGAGAGAGAGAGAGAGAGAGAGATTTGTGTGTGTCTAGCGCACGTGCGTTTGTGTAAGCGTTTATCTGTGTGGAAGATAAGAACTGTAAGGAAAGGAAGGCACAGTATGTGTAGACAGTGCATCTTGGCAAGTGTTTAAACAATTATTGCAGATTCATTGCAGATAACTGAACCCAATCTTTCACGGAACTGGAATCCACATCTTTTGGACGTCACATCACAAGCACACACCTACCTGAGATAGACACATGCCAATGTTCAGAACCAGTGAGAATATTGAAACACACACATGCGCACATGCACGCACGCACACACGTATGCAGACATACGCCTGCGAGCACAAGCTCAAACACACATCCATACATAGGCATTCGCACAGACAGGAAGACAACAGACTGACACTGTGACAGAGACATGCCGACAAACAGGTAAACAGAGGGACAAGTAAAACAAAAGAAAAAGCGGGGAAAAAAGACGGGACATTTGGGTTTTTTTAAATTTTGGAAGGCCCAGCCCAGCCCACTGCTTAAAGGCCCCCATAACAGTCTGCCCCTTTTGGTTTAACGGGTTAACACAAAGTCCGCCATTTTTTTTTTCCCCTGCGTTTTTTGGGTAGCTAAATGTTGCTGTTAGTGACCAAAAGTTTGATCCCCCGGTTTTGTCCCCCCGGCCCCCCCAGCACTCAGGGGGGGAAAAACGGGATTTTTTTGGTCACCTTGTTAGCTTTTCAATTTTTTCCCCGCAGCTTTTGGGGGTTCCACCGGGCACTCGTATTCCGGGGCCCCCAAAGATAAATTGAAACATTTTAGATCATCCCAGGTTTTTAAAGATGGTTTTTGCCCCCCGCCAACCCCCCAAAAATTGACTTTGTTGGTTACGGGGGTTTAGATTTAAAGGGGTTTACTTTTTGGGGTCAAAATTTGTGGGAAATTTTGGGAAAAAAAACACGGGGGGAAATTTGGGGTTAAAGTAGGAAAATTTTTTAAATAGTCCTTGGACTCTTTGGTTATGTAGATTGAATTATTTTTCTTTTTGGCAGCCCGGGGTTTTTTGTTCTTTTGTTTGGATTCTTTCAAGATAAAACATGAGGCAACCATTTCCCTGGCTGCCCCAAATTTATCCTCACGGTACAGCTGCATTAAAAAATTCTAGCTAAAGCTCAAATTTACTCTGTCCCCAGCTTTCCGGTTGATTAACATTTCTCTTTTTTTTGTTTTGAAAAACCTCATGGAAAAATTTTTTTCCTTTTGACCCTGGGAAAACCGGGGCGGTTTTGGGGTTTTTCTTTTCCCTTTGGGGCAACCCCCCCCCCCCCCCCCCTTGGGGAAAACCCCACCCCCCCCTCGGGGCAACCCCCCCCCCCCCCCCCCCCCCACCCCCACCCCCCATCCCCCCCCCCGTGAGGGCGTTTTCCACAAAGGGTACACTAAGTCGCTGAACGTTTTGGGCCCTTTGGGGGCCCTTGAAAAGGTGGGTTTGATCTATTTTTAGGTTTTTTGGGTTTTTTTTCGCATTTTTAAAAATTTTAAAAAACCCTTTAAAAAATTATATTGTGAAGTTTTAGCCCCAATTTTCGCCCTTTTAAAAGTTACCCCGGTTCTAGGGGTTTTTCTTAAAGATTCCCTCTGTCAACTTTAACAGGCTTTTTTCCCCTAAATGGCCGCCTTGTACTAGGGGATATAAACAATTTTAAAAATTTTTGGTTTTAAAAAAACCCTTAAAAAAAAAACCAACTTTTATCTTTGTGAAGTTTAAAAATTTTTTTGTTTCGACTGTGGCAAAACCTAAAAATCTTCAAATGAAAATTAAGGCCCTTTTTTGTGGGAGCGCATCATTTTTTATATAAAGTACAAAATGAAAACAAAAACCCGGGTTTTTAAAAATGAACATAGTCTCAATACACACTAGAAAAAACACACCCTTTTTCAAGTTTTGGGTTGGGTTCACAAAAAAGCCCCCAAACTACACATTTGAAAATGCTCAGACGTCCTTACTAAGGTTTCCTTTTCATGGGGTTTTCCCCAATTTTTGGGAAAGTCAGAAGGGGAGAAATGTTCTGAAACCTGACTTTTTCCCTTTGTGGGCTGCCCTTGTCACATTAGCTGTTTATAAAGGGCCTTGGTTTATGTCACTTTGACAGCGGGGCCCAAAACTTTTTGAGATGACTTTCCAAAAAACCAAAAAAATTTTCCTTTCGTGGGAAAAAATTTCCACTTTTTTGGGTTGCTTTTTGTAATTTGGTGGCAAAAAATAGAAACCCTTGTAAATCCAAAATTTTTATGGAGCAATGACCTTGACCTGGCCGATCATTCCCCAAAAAACATGTTTCAATTTAAATACACAGAAATATGGGAAAAAGCTTTTTAAAGCAAAATTTCTAGCTGAAATTGTTTTTTTAAAACCAATATGACGGGCCAAAAAAGGGTTTAAACGTTTTTTTTTTCCCAAAAGTTTTTGTCTAAAAAAATATTTTATCTTCCCCGAAGGGAAGTAACAGCTTTCATCAAGGTTCAACACGAGTAGTAACCCCGGGCCCTCAGTTAGGAAATTTCTCACCGTCCGACCCATGGTTTGGGGGGGCTGAAGATCTTTAAACTCTATTGGCAGCTTTTGGAGGGCCCTTCGTCTGCTGGAAAAATTTTTTGCATGTTTTTTGGGCTGATGTGAGATTGTCAGCCTTGGCATTTGACAAGCACAGGATCAATACAAAATCAACTCATTTTTATTTATTGCCCAGGGAGCACAAAAACGTCATATCAGAGCTGTAAACAATTTTAAAAATCTGAAATCAGCTCTCATTTAAAAACCCAGCCAAGCCACAAATTTTTTAAATCTGAAAATATTGAATGGGAAGGTAGTTTCTCTCCAGTTTCCGGGTGAGTTTGAGATATCCTGTCCGTTGTCACAGCCTTTTTGGGAAGGAGGGGATATTTTTGGAGGCAAGTGTACATCGGGGCATTTTTACAGTTTAAAAACTCTCCATTGTTTAAACGGAAACGGGAAAACTCTTTTTTTTCAAGCCCCGAAATTTTTATTGCATGACCCCTATGGGGTTTTAAAGACTCTACAAACCCCGAGGGGTAACATTTTTAAACGTTTTTTTTCCCCTCCATGGGTTCAGGTCACTTTTCTTTCACCAGCTACATCAAAAAAGTCAAATTTTTTTTGCACCCTTGGGCCCTTGTGGATCAAATGTTGCTGTAACCCCTGTAAAATTCTTTTAAACAGAACTTTTTTAACATAATAGCACAAGATTATATCCATCAAAGGGGAATCCTTTCAAGTTTATAGCTTTGTCGCGAAACGGGAAATTTACATTAGAACGGGGGGGAATCGGCCCCTGCCCCCTTTCCAAATTCAAATGGGTTTTCGGGGTCCCCCAAACAAAATTTCTGCAGATTTGTTTTACCATGTTCTTTCCAAAAAGAAATCTTTTAAAAATTTTTTCCCAAAATTGATAACCCTTAGGTTTTCAAATTTTTTAAAAGAAAACACTTAACCCCTTCACTGCCACGTTTAATGGGCACTTTTAAAAATCTTTTCTGGGGAAAAATTAAAGTTTTGGGGTGGGTTAAAATTTAAAAATTTGGTTATTGCCCCCTTTAAATTTTTTGGACAAAATCTCTTTAAAATTTTTGCATTTTTTGGGGTTTTTAAACCCTTTGTCTACAATGTTCTTTCAAAGGGTTTTTAAATTAAATTTTGAAAATTTATATGGAAAGAAATTGACAAAAATTATAAAATTTTTTACCAAAAAAAAACATTTTCGAGTGTACACAAACACAATTTTCGCCAAAAAAGAATGAGTTTAAAACACTGAAAAAGTGGTCTTTACTACAGTTTAAAATCGCAAAACATTAAAATCATTTAAATCCCCCGGAAGTTGTTTATTTAAAGATAATTGCTCATAATTGGGGGTACTATTTTTTTGGGGAAAAAGGGGCCCTTTCATGCTTTTCGCGGTTTTTGTTCACAAACATGTACAAAATTTTTTTATTTGTTTTAGTTATTTGTTAGATTTTTTGGGGATTACTTACTTTTTAACCCCTTTTCTACAATTTCACTTTATTCAATATTGGTTTTGTTTGGGTTTTGATGATGGTTCACATAATAAAAATTTTGAAAACATTTTTTTTTGTTTTTCAAAGTGAGAGTTTTAGAATAATTTAGATATAAAAACCCACTTAAAAACAAAAAAAATAACCCTTTTTGGGGTTACTCAACAAACATTACAAAACCCCGGGATTTTTATTTTTGTCAATAAATCGCCCTTGTGTAACAATCTTTTGTTACCGGGGGGACCCAAATTTATAAAAAGGGGGGATAATTTTTTCTATTTGGGGGGAGGTAATACCTCAAATTTCTGCCCTTTTTGTATTTCTTAAATGGAATTGATTTTTTGGCTTCTTTTTTCCCTTTTTCTACAAACTTTTTATGAATTTAAAAAAAAAATGTAGTTTTGTGACCATTAAAGGTTTGGGGGGTTCATATATTGGGGTTTTAAAAAAAAGAACAGTTTTTAGGGAACTTAAAAAAATTGCAAACCAAAATAAAATCAGTGTAAACAATGAAAAATGATGTGGGCTAATTGTTCAAAATCAGCACAACCAACATCATATAAATCCCAAGGAATGTTGTTCTTTATGACAATCTGCCCTAATTGGGGGGAATTTTGTTGGGTAAGAAAGGGGGATAATCATGTTTTTTACGGTTTGTTTTACTAACATGTACATTTTTCACCCCCCTTTTTTTTAGTTAAATTTTTTAGTGTTTTGTGGAAATTTTTAAATTTACTCTTGTCTACAATTTCCCCATCTTCTATATTGGGGGTTTTTTTTGTTATGAAAGGTTCAAAACCAATAAAAATGTGATAAAACATCCCCACACAAAACACGCCCTACAAACAGTTTTCCCCACACACACACACACCCCACAAACACCCCAAAAACACAAACACCACAGAGTAAAACGACCCACAGTTTAGCCACACAACAACACACACACACACAACACCAAACACAAAAAAACACAAAACATTTAACACCAAACAGCTTCCCCACACACAACAAAACACACACACACACACCCCAACATTACCATATGCAAAAAACACACACTAACCCGTTTTCACACACACATGAATGTAAAAAACCACAAAGATACAAAACAAAAAAAACTGCTGTGGATGAGTGCTTCTGGGTTATACAAAATGAACAAATAATTTTTGGAAAACTTGCATACAGAAATAAAATTGCTTAGGGAGTGCGTGCGTGCCAACACACACACACACACACCACAACTCCAAAACACACCCCCAACACCACTTTCCCCACACAAAGTCCCCACCCTTTTCCCTAAGTCATTGTTTTTCCATTTGTAGTTTTTAGTTGGGAAAAGGGGGGAAAGAAGAGAAAAAACAGAAATTTAATTTCAAGGAAAGAAGAATCATGTAGTAAAAACAAAAACAAAAAAAAAAACAAAACCCAACAAAAAGAAAAATAGAGCTACTTCCTGAAAAAAGTTTTGATCAAGAGGGAAATGAAACTGGAAATTTGAAAGCTGGAAATTTGGGCCCGTTTGGGCCTTTTCAGCCAAATCCCCGGCCCAAAAAAACTCCATTCTTTGATAAACTGTTTGCTGAAACCCCCGCCCCCTGCCACGCCCCCCCCCCGCTTCCCCGGGGGCCTTCAACCCCGTTCGAACCCGTACCCTGTCCACCCCCCCCTTGTCAAAAGGAGGGGGTGGGAGTGCTCGTTTTACCGGGACGCTTTCGGCAAATTTTCCCCTTCGCGCCCCACTTGACGGGGGGGTTTTTTTTACTTTTTGTGTTGGGGTACCGAACAAAAGAAGCCAAAGTCTTACCCCGATGTTTTCTCCGATAAAGTGGATGTGCGATTCCCCCTCCGTCCCCTCCCATCGGAATATCAGGACCCATCCTAAAGGTCTTCTTCATCCTCTCTTGATACTTTTTAAAGTCATCTAAAATTTTCAAGGGGAGGTTACGCCCTTTGGGAAAAGGGAAAGCGGACGAAGTGCTAGGTTGAGCTGCCATCTTGACTATGCTTTTCAGCTGTACCTTCAACCCCGAATTTGCTAAAAATGGGGTCGCTGGTGCTCGCGAGAAGGGGAAAAGGGGGTGTTCCCCTTTACACCGTAAAAAGAGGTGAGAAAAATTTTAGAGGGTCGTCCCAAGTAGATTTTTTTTGCTTTCTGTTTCGAAAGGGAAGGGCGTGCATCCGGTTTGGGGGGTAGCGGTTTTTTTGTTTCTGCGGCCTTTTTGGACGTGCGTTACATTAAAGGGAGGGAAAGGGTTAATGAAAAGAAAAAAACATTTCCCAAACAAAAAAAATAATTTTTTTAAAAAAAACGTTTTTAAAAAAAACTAAGAATGAAAAATTTTTTAAAAAACCCAAAGATGGCTGCAGTGAAAAACAGAAAAAGGGTTTTTGGGCGGGAAAAAAATGTGAAATGCATGGGATGGGCCCAAAAACTCTCACTGGGCAGAATAAACCCCGAAGTGAATTTTAAACCCAGGGAGAAGAGGGTTTTTATGATTTTTTAACAAACTGATTTTTTTGATTTTCCGTTTTGAAATGAAACTTTTTGGTGAAAATTTGGAATTTTGGGTTTTGGGCGAGTATTTCAAAAAAACGGGGGGTTTAAAAGATGATGGGGTTTTTAAAAAAATTGATGATTCTGTGTTTGATGTTTGTTCAAAAAGATAAAGATAAAATAAAGCTGCAAGGGGGGGCCCGGGTAGCTCGTTGGTAGAGCGCTGGACTCGTGATCCCGGGGTTTTTGGGTTCAAATTTGGTATAGGGGGGGTTTTTCCCCCGGGGTTAACATTGGTTCGACTCCCTTCCCCCTTAGTCCTTTGAATGGGAATAAAACCCAGGTTCCGTGTGTGAACGCACGCATAAAATTTTTGCACACACGTTTAAAATTCCCCTCACCAACTTTCGGAAAGGGAAAGGGCCCGTTTGGCCCTTGGTATGGATGCACTGACACAAAGCAAAGCCCTTTCCCCGGGAAAATGGAGTATGGCGCCTTTAAAGGGGGATAAAAAAAAAGGGGCATACACACAAAAATCCCTTTCCTGGCTATAAGGGGGTGTCCGCGGAGTAAACAGCCCGCGTTCGCAGAAAGAAAGAAAAAAAAAATAAAGCTGCAAGCCCCAAAACAATATTTGTGGAAAAACTTTTAAAATCATTTTCAGGACAATTTTTCCCTTTTTTTTGTAGGTTTTTTTCTCGTGATCTTTTGGGAATTTTGGAGTTTTTGCCCCGCTGGACAAATCAAAAATAATTGTCCTGTACCAAAACAAGAAATCCTTTGCAATTTTTAATGACTATAAAACCCGTTGCATTGACATCTCCTGCAATGAAATCTTTTGAATGCCCCTTTTCCTTCAGATTCTTCTTCCTCAAGTCAAACAGCTTCGGGATCCATACCAATTTTTTTCATTTCAAAAAGAACAAATTACAGAGTGGGAATAATCCCTCTTTTAAACCATGGGATTTTTACCTTTTAAAACAAAGATTTTTTATTCGATGATGTTTAAATTTATTTTTCTCTCAGCTTTTAATATAAATTTTTAAACACACATTATGGAAAAGGGAAAAACCCCCAAAAATTTGGAGGGAAACCCCCAAAAAATTTTATCAGCAAGAGCCAAAATTTAATGGTGCAACCCCGAGGCACCGTTCTCTCCCCTATACTCTTTTTACAAAAAATTGTACTGGTCCTTCTGTTACTCCTGTCATAAAGTAGTCAGATGGTTCTAGTTTAAAAGACGTCACCTGTCACATTCAGATACCAGTTATTTTCAAGAGGTGGAACATTTTTGTACATGGCACAAAGAGAACTGTGTAGATTTGAATGTTAGTGAGACAAAGGAGATGGTAATTGATTTTCAAAGAAACCCAGCTCCTGACCCTCACTTGTATATCCAAAACACCAAATTGGAACATGCAAGTGAATGTAAGTATCTGGGTACTATTTTAGATGATAAGCTGAATCTTAATGCAAATACTCAATTATCTACAAAAAATGTCAATCTAGAACGTATTGTCTTCAGAAACTTCGGTCTCCCGCTGTTAAAAAGGACATCTTAAATATGTTTTATCATTGTTTCATAGAATCAGTGTTATCCTTTGGCTTCCTATGCTGGTTTGGGAATCTTAATGTGAAAAACAAAAATGTTTTAAACAGAGTGGTGAATACATGTGGAAAGATTATTGGCAAAAAAAACAAGAACTGCTAGATAAAATTGTATAAATGGTGTGTCGCACAAAAGCTGTGAACATTGCTGCCAACAGTTCTCATGTTCTTTCAAAAAAACTGCAATGTTCTACACTCTGGGCAAATATTCCAACTTCCAAAATTCAAAACAAACAGAACTAGAAACAGCTTCATTCCCAATTCCATCAAACTCCTGAATCAAAAGTGACCTTTCAATAGATCCAGTTCAGAAAGCTTGTTTGTATGTATGCGCATTAATATGTGTGTGTGAATGGGTGGGTTGGTGGATGGGTGGGTGTGATTCATGATTTGTGATTTAGATCCGTAGACACGTTTTTATGGCCACTCTTAATTTCTCATTGGAGATAAGAAAGTGTTCTAGTTTCTTATCTCCAATGATATTATTTCATCAATCCCAATACATAAAAGAGTAACAGCTGATCAAAGAATGGCAGTTGTTTTGACTGGGAAGATATTATTTCATCAATCCCAATACATAAAAGAGTCCAAATGTCGTATCAATGACACATTGTACAGATCCTTGAAAATTTGTAGACATATCTCCAAGCTATACGTGGGTAAAGATATAAAATCAGATGTGCTCTTTTTAGGGCACTGTGATTTCTTGTACACAAAGCTGATGTCTGAAGTCATTATAAAGTAGGCCTAAAGCTTTCTTTTAATTCGTGCACAATGGTGACAAAGATTGAACTGTGATCTGAAGTATCCTTTTTTGACATATATACACATTATCAAGTATACCATGTACTTCTTCTTCAGTGTCCCCGTCCTATTCATTGTTATGCCAGCCTTTTGTGGAAAATTTTTATAAACAGTCTGTAAACCCCAGACCAAGATAGGTGAAATGGAAAACTTCACACCACGAATGAGGAAATAGTATCCGACTAAGGCCGATTTGTTTACATGGAGATTATTGTCAGCTGGCCAGAGTCGATGCAAATGGAATTTATAAAAATGTTTTTGAGGATGTTATTCACAAGCGCCAACGTGTTTGATACAGTTCTGGCCCGATGGTAAAACACATGTTGTGAGTGTGTGTGTGTGTGTGTGTGTGTGTGTGTGTGTGTGTGTATGTGTGTGTGTGTGGTGAGAGAGAGAGAGACTGTGTGTGCATGTGTGTGTGTGTGTGTGTGTGTGTGTGTGTGTGTGTGTGTGTGTGTGTTTTGTGTGTATGTGTATGTATATGTGTGTGTGTGTGTGTGTACATGCACTTGTTGTACACGCACTTGTGTGTACATGTGTGTGTGTGTGTGCGCGCGCACACATGTGCGTGTGTGCGCACGCGAGTGTGTGTAAGATGTAGGAATGTGTGTGTCAGAATGCCATGTGCTAATGAGTATGTTCTGTGTGTGTGTTCACGTCTGGGGGGGGGGGAGAGGAGATGGAGAACAGGTGCGTGTGTATGGGGAGATAAGATAAGATAATGTTGCTTATAGCCCAGCCGACTGCAAAGGGCCACATCAGGGCTGTCACCGACGTTAAAATTCAACTCACAAGTCATTAAAAAAAAAAACCCACCTTTCACACATCTCTTTAAATGACATCGTCTAGAAACGCACCAGAAACTTCGTTAAAAATCTTTTTCTTCCGTAAAAACTTAAATCAGATGAAAAATGTTAATCTCTCTCAAAAACTCAGGATCACATCAGGCGGGACATCCCCGAACAGGGTCTTCATGGACTTTCCCCTGTAAAATGTTTGTGTCTCACATCGTGCAAATCCCAACACTCTAAAAGAATATGTTTTATTGTGAGTGGCGCATGACATGGAATGCACCACGGAGCTTCTTCACTCTTTAAAAGGCAGGAATGAGTAAAATACGAATGGCCGGTGTGCAGCCGGCACAGAACCGTTTCCTCTTTACGACCACCAGACGTAGATGGGAGGAAGTCCTTAAGGTTTGGACGGATCTGAAAGAGTTTGTTATCGTCTGTGTGTTCCAATCCTCCTGCCAGAGGTCTCTCACATAATCGTTAATTTTGGGTTTCACATCTGAGCAGGGGATATAAATGTTGGACAGTTTCTCTCTTGTGGCATTCTTGGCTAAACGATCAACCATTTCGTTCCCTGCCGATGCCAACATGCCCAGGAACCCAAGCCAGAATAATGTTGTAACCATCCGCTTTCAACTTGCTAAAAAGTTCAAAGAAATGTAAAAGTTCTGGATGCTGAAGGTTGCGGCCAGCTATGGCCTCCAAAGCCGACAGCGAATCCGACAGAACCAGAAAGTCCCTCTTCGTAGATTGTGAGATTACCCCTCAGCGCCAGAACCAGAGCAGTAAGTTCAGCAGAATAGACAGAAGCATCTGAATGTATATGTTCTAACAGTATCTGAGAAGGAGCCCCAGGGCAATAGGCTGCACAGGCCACTCCATCCTCAGACTTGGAACCGTCAGTGAAAATGTTCTGATAGGATGGGAATTTGGAACAGAGGTCAGAAATACAAGGCCTTGTATGCCAGAGAGCTGGGAGACTCTTTACGAAAGGCTTCAAGATCAAAACGAATCTCTGGTGTGAAATAAGGTCCACGGAGGCTGATCCGGAAACTTGGAAAAATCCGACACAACTCCTAGATCTAGACCTGCATTCTGCACGTGAGGCTGCATACGAAGACCAAACGGCGGAATACAGTTAGGGTTGGTTTGAATTTCTTTTGAAACTGAGGGTCAAAGACACAGTCATAGGCAGGATCTGGGGGTTCTGAGAACAGTCTGATATAATAATTTAGAGACATTTTCAGCCTGCGGTTTGGACAGTGAGCGTTCACCTGCCTCTGCGTACAGGCTGTACACAGGGGTGGTGCGGAATGCTCCCAAAAACAGAGAACCCAAGCCCTTGATGGTGGATAGGGCCAAGGTTTGGGAACCCGGGGCTTGCCCCGGCCCTACCCAGCACAACCATAGCCCGTTTTTGGGAAAGGAAACCCCGCCTCTGTAGAGGTTCCGCAAAGTTTTCTTATCAGTCCCCGTCAGGGGTGCGGGTACGACCCGCGAATTTTTCACAGCCTTTTGGCAAAAAAGTTTTGAGGGGTTTTTTAATTGGGGCCGAGAAAAATTTAGTTTTTTGGTTTAAAAATAACTGGAGGACAACAGACAGACAGACAGACAGAGGGGAGAGAGTGGTCGGGGGGAAAGGAGGGAGACACATGACCCCGAAAAGAAAAAGGGGAACCCTGGGCCTTGACAGGAGGCCGTTCCAAATGCCCAGCAGAGAGCAAGGGGTGAAGAGGGTAGGGTGGACTGGGGACTGCGGCACTGGGGCAAACCACTGCGAACCGGGTTTCCCAAAACTTCTCCCCTTTGGGAAATTGAGACCCCAAAAACCCCCCTTCACAAATAAGTGCAAAGGTGTATAGATGGAAAAGTAAATTTTACTGAAGCCGGGGTGGTGATAAGTCCACAAGTTTTTTTTATGGGAATGCGCATTTTTTATTTTAATGTTTTAAATTTGGGTTTTTGTTGTTTTTTTCGTTGTTGTTCTTTTGCTGTCCTTTTTTTAAACAAAAAAAAGGGAAAATTTAATTTTTTAAAAAAGGGGGAAAAAAGTGGCGCACAGAAGCCCAAAAAAAAAAATTTCAGGGAAAAAAAATAGAAAAAAGAAGCAGGAAAAGGGTTGGGGGGGGGAAAAAAAAAAACAGAGGAAAAAGGGGGGAAGGTACAAAAAAAAAGAGAGAGAGAGAGGGGAGGGGAGATGGGGGGAAGGAAGGAGAGAGAGAGGGGAAGGGGGAGAGAGAGGGGGGAAAAAAGTTTTAGACTCCCTGTAAATCTTTTTGGTTATGTCCAAAAATGGAGAATAAGTTTATAGAGAACTGGGCCCCCCCCTGAATGGAGCAAAATGGGGCAATCATTTTACCCCCCCTGGCAGAAAAAAAACCCCAAAAGAAAAAACACACAAAACAGGGGCGAGGAAAAAAGATTTGGGGCAGAGACATATAGCCAGGGGCAAAGAGGGGTGAGAAAAAAAAATCCCAAAGGGGCACGAGTTTCAAACACCTGGGTCACCCTGAAATTTTGAAGGCCACCCCAAAAAGTCCCCATGGGCCAGATCCATTTCCCCCTTTGGGTCGTTCCCGGGCTCCCCTATCCCCTGTGGACTTCACTGGGAAAATATTTTCCAACATGGTCCCCAACCTGAATAATGTCTTTGCAGGGACCGAACTGTCTGTCCATATGATCGCTTTCCCGATTCCCCCCCTTGAGCTTGGGTTCTGTTATGCTCAGACCGCGGGTTTCAAGGCGGTCTGTGGAAGCCGTTTCGGGAAACTTCCCCGGGGAAAAGGAAAATGAAAAATCCCGGAACCAGCGGGCAAACATTGGCCCGCAGGAAGACTTGGCCCTCGGCCCCTCGAAACATTCCCATGATTAAATTGTCTATCCCGTCACCCTGTCCACGAAAAAAACCTGAACAAAACCCTCCTTTTTTCCCCGAAATGGGCCCCCCTTTCGCCCTTTTTTACTGACGAAAGCCAAAATCCAGGTTCACGTTTTGACGAAATCTCATGGTGTAATGATGCTTTTTCATGCCCCGCTGGAAATAACGTTCCTGCTGTTGACAAAAATTGGGCGCATGCCCGAGTTAGCCCTTTCCACAAAACTTGTCCAGAATGGTTCCCCCCAAAGGATGAACCCGTTTTGACCAAACCAAAACTTAATCGTTTTTCAATGCCTGCCTGAAAAAACGTGCCATAAAATGTGGTAAATGTTTCATCAGGGTCCCTTGATTTGGGCATCCCCCGTCCTGCCCGTGTCTGGATGACTCCTTTTTTTTGCCCCAACCCTAGAGCTTCCCTTTTAAAAATTTTTAGCTTCCTTTTCTTCTTCGGGGCGAACCCGCCCTGTGTAAAAACCCCCGGAGCCGGGAAACTTGGGGTTTCCCGAGGAAACGTTTTCCCGAGTTTTTCCCGAAAATTTTCCCGTCGAATTGGTAAAGGGGGGTCAAGTCCCGGTTTTTGGGCATTTTAACCCCGGGGATGGCTTTTTCTTCTGCAAATTCCAGACCATGCTCATTACAACGCTGGTCTCCTATAGCTCTGAAGTGAAAGGGAAATTGTCAAAAAGTGTCCCCTGGCCCGTGACATTTTGGTTTTTTTGCAGCTTTTGGTGATGAATCTAAAGCAGAAGTCTTTTAAAACCCCTTTTTGGTAGGGGCTCAGGGCCCATCACTTGTCCCCTTTTACCCCGAATGCCCCTTTTGAAACGCCTCTAAGGATTTTTTCCCCAAAAATTTTCCTTTGGGAAGAAGTATGCCAATGCGTAAATGCTGTCCCCCCCCTTCATTTTTTTCTTAACCACAAAGACCTTCGGGTGTGGAAAATCGCAAGAAACCCTTTCGTTGGGGCCCTTTTCCCGGGGTGCCCCAAAAAATGCCCAAAGGGAAGAAGACTCCCTTTGTATAAAAAAAGGGGCCCAAAAAAACCAAAGGCCCTTTTGCCCGTTGAACTCCCCCTTTGGGGCTTTCCTTCAAATTTAAGTGCCCCCCCACCCAAAAGGTCTCAAAATGGAATTTATGGAAATTCACTGCCAAATTTCCCAAAAAAATACCTTTGGACTTTCCTCCTTCCGCACGCTTTTTGAGGTTCCAAAGCTTTTGGTCTTTTTCATCATCCACCATCTTTTAAAAAATCCCCTTTAAAAAGTTTCTGGACCGTCACTGTTCCAAAAAACTGACAAGAAAAAACGTGCCCCTTTGATTTGTTGGAATAGTGGGTGGAACCTCTTGGCTTAAAAAAATTCCCCATTGGACCCGTAGTTGACGTGAAAAATGTTTTTTTCCCCCGCTTTCATTTACCAAACCATCAAGCAATGCAGGGGGGGGCCCCGTTTTGTCCCCTACCGGAAGGTCAATTTGGGTGCTATTTCTTCCCCCTGAAGACCTGACCTTTTTTCCAACATGGCCCCATGGGGGCCCGCTTGGTAAGTCCCAAAACAACCGGCCCTGGGAGATCCCCCGCCCCGGGGCGTCCTAAAAATTTTCCCCCAGCCAAATCCCCCCCGTCCTTGATGAATTCATTCTGAAAATTTATGTGATTATTTCTTTTTGCCCCCTCCGGGGGACATCAAAAAGACATTTCCGGGCCAAACATATAAAGGGGGCCATTTTGATTTTACCACCTCTGAAAAAGGGGGCTGCCCTCTTTAAGGGCCCCTTTAAACTGTTTAAATTCCCCTCCCCTCAGGATTCTGAAGATATTTGAACTCCCAGTTTTTCCCCCGAGCCAACGTGGTTTTTTTTCATTCCCCCGTGGGGACTTTTTGGGTAAAAGAAAAAGGCAACTGGAAAAAAACCCCTTTTTGTAGAGCTTGCCCCCCGCGTCAGGTGTTCTTTTCTGCACAAAAGGGCTTTCCCGATCCACAAGGTTCCTTTTCTGATTCTTCCCTCTCCCCAGAATAGCCCTTTGTGTGCCCTTTAGCTTGTATGATCTTTTGTAAAAATCGGATAACAAAGTAGCATTTCGAGGGCAAGTTTTTTTTTTTAGCTTTCTCAGGGAATAAAGAAGCACCCTTTCCCCCTAAACCCCTGGGTTTGGGCCCTAGAAACAAACTTTCCCCAAAAATGTAAAATCTTTAGAAAAATGAGCCCTTCTTGAATCAGTTTTTCCATTTTGTCCTTTTTCTCTAATTTAAAACCCCTATGGCAGTTTTCCGGTGTACGGCTGTCAAATTTTTTTCACGGGACCTCTTAGGGCCCCCAAACCCCTGAAATTCCCTTTTTTGTGATTCCTTTTCAGTTAACACCCACGTCAAAAAAGCCCAAAAATTCCCCCTTACCCAGTTTCTTCAGCAAAGTTCCCCGCAGTAGTATTCGGCCAAAAAAGTTGAAGTCGTCACAGCAACCCCCGGTGCGACCCAAAACTTGTACATTGCTGCCCGGTGATGCCCTTTTTACCCGGAAAGAGGCCCAAAAACATACCCTTTTTAAGTTGTTCAAGCCTTTTTTAATTTTAAATTCCCTTTGGGTTTGCCTCCCCACCAAAAGAAGCCTGTTCTTCCTCGTCAAGCCCAAATTAAGGGCCCGGTTTCCCAAACCCCCTCCCCTGGTCAGCATAGGAAGGGTGGGAAATTTTTGGCTGATGGAGACCAGCATTTTTTTCGGGGGATCTGTGGAAACCCCCGGGGAAAGTCTGACATACACGGATCGCAGCTTTCTTGGGAAAATGACCCGGGGTTTTTGTACACGCTTTTCTTTGGGCTACTTTCTTTTCCCTTGGGTTGGCGGGTTCCTTGCAATAGGGTTCCCGAAAAACACACACACACTTCTGCCCTTTGTTCCCCGCCCCCCCCTTGATTTCTTTTTCAACCCCCTTTCTGCCATTTTCAACAAGAATTTTGATGCTTGGGGGAAACAGTTTACTTTTTAACTTAACCAAATTCCCAAAAAGCTTAACCTTTAAGGCCGATTTTCTTTTCCTGAAGCTCGGTACAGCATGACATAGTCCCTTTTAAAAAACAGGCCCGATTAAAAAGATTCCGCAGTTGTTGGGTGAAGACCCCCTTTTAGTGAAAGAGGTAGAGGAGAGAGCCCGGACCCCTATTACTATGTATGCCCGGATGGTTTTGCACCTGGTTTAGGAAAAAACTTTTTTTACTTTTTAATAAAACTCTGCGTTTCGCTTGAAAACCCCCCTTTTTGTCTTTGGGAAAAAGACGAGTCCCGCCCGGGAAAATTTTCGGAAACCGATTTTGGAGAAACCCCTTCATCGGGGGAAAAAAAACCCAAAGCAGAAACTAAAAACCCCTTTTCCCTGGGCCCGTGTAGGGTAGCCCGCCTTCCTGTACAAAACCCCACCCCAAAATTTTTTTTCACGTTTTTTTTGTGACAAATTTTCCAGTCAAGCTGGGCCCGTAATTTAAAAGACCTTTCCCCTTCGCCCCCCCGTCCCAAAAATTCTGTTCACAAACGGATGCTTTTGGGGAAGTCATGATGAAAGTTTCGGTTCCCAAATTCCCAAGCTCCCCGCTTGCTGGGAAACCCTAGCCCTTTTTCTGTCTTCTTCTTTTTTCTTCTTTGTTTCTTTGCTTTCTTAAGAGCCACCCATTTGTGCTACCATCACTTTCCCCACAAATTTATCAGCTTTTTTTCAAAAGAAACTTTTTGAAATGGGGATTTTTGTTCATCTTTTTAAAGGGGAAAAATGTTTTTTTCTTAAACGCCCTTCCCTTTTCCATATCTTCCCGTTTCCCCCCAGTTTTGGGGAGCTTTCCCTTTTTTCCCCCAAAACTTTTTTAGTTCTTCCTTTTCAAAATTTATCGGAAAAGTCCCCCTTCCGAGCTGCTTGCAGACCTTTAAAAAAGATTTGAAGGCGTAAAGAACCCCTTAAATTTGACATTTCCATGTAGAAAAGGGGAAAGGGGAATTAAAAACATCAGACAGATGAAAAATTTTAAGGGAACTTTTTGGGAAAAGGTTTACAAAAAAAAGAATGTGGCTCTTTCCCGTCTGTTTCTGAATGAGGTTTTTTGAAAGTTTGCCCCATTTGAAAATTTCCCCTTTTTAAAATGCTGTGATAATGTACTTTTTGGAATCAAAATTCCCTTTTCAAATTAGTAAAAATGTAACCTGCTGCAATAGCGAAAAACCATTGATTTCAATAAAAAGATGTTTAAAAAAGATTTGTTTTATTAGGACTGTTGAATTTATAAAAAAATTTAAAACCCGACCGGCAAAAAAATTTAAACTCAGTTAGAAAAACACTAAAAAAAAGATACTTTAATTCAGAGCATTGGGAACAAACATGTTTCCATTCTCAACCCCCCGTAATTCCCCCCCCTACCCCTTTGTGGCAGAACTTTTCTAATGCAAAGGGAAAATGGTGCCCCATTTCCAAAAAACAACCCCAGTGTGCAGAAATTTCCCCAAAAAGGGGGTACCCCCTAACAAAAAAGCCCTTGGGCAGAACTGCCCAAAAGCAAGGGAAAATGGAACACCCAAAATTTAAAAGCGCCCTAGGTGCGAGCTGTTTTTTAAATGCAAGGAAAAAGGGGCCCCTAAAATTCAAAAGCGCCCAGTGTGCAGAGCTGATTTCTAATGCAAGGAAAGTGGGGTTTACACTATATTCAAAAGCGCCCCAGTGTGCCCGAGCCCGTTTTCAAAAGCAAGGAAAGTGGTGCACCCCTTTTATTCAAAAGGCCCTTTGTGCAGGGGAAAAGGGCCCCCTTTCAAGGAAAAATGGTGCCAAACCCTTTTATTTCCGGGAAACCCCCAGTGTGCAGAGGCCTTTATTTTTCCCCAAGTAAGGAAGATGGTGCAAGAAAAAAAAAAAAAAAAACCCCCCCCGGTGCGGGTGGGACTCAACTGCCCCAACAAACCCGGGGGGAAACCCCCACCCACCCTGAAGCCCGCCTGTGTTCACATAGTAAGCAAGCATGCCCCAGGGCATTCCCTTAAAATGTCAAGGCCCGATTGCTCCCTGGCAGTGCCCTTTCCCGTAAGGGCCACGGGATGGATTTTCATCCCTAAATTTCCAAAGACCCTTGTTTGTGGAAAAGGGTCTTCTTTCGCCCCAAAAAAAAAAAAAATTTAAGGATGAAAAATATAAATTTTGGGGCAAGTCCTTTTTCCCCAAAGGGCCCCCCGGGGAGTTCCCGTCCCGGGAAAAAAAGCAAATATGAAAAAAAAAACTTGTTCTCGCTTTATAAAATCTGATGGGGATGCCCATTTCCTCCTTAGAACAAAGCGCACACACCCCCAAACAAACACACACACCCACACACCCACACACCCACTTGACCCAAGTATAAATATTCTTTTGAAAGATACAAAACCCCAGAAACATAGCAGGGGTTTTTACCCTCATGACGAGGGAAAATCTTTTTTCATCCAGTTTTTACCCGAAACTTTTTTTTGGGCCCCCCTGATGGGCAAACCCCGGCCCATAGAAGTTTTACAGGGGGTGGGGGGCCCCTTCCCGCCCAACCCGTGAAGAGCATGGGGTCAAAACCTCTGGGTTTTAAAACCCGCCCCCAAATGACCCCCGAAACCCTTTCAGGAATTGGGGAAATGGGCAGAGCAAACCCTCCCTCATTTTGACTAGATGAGCCCGTCATTTCAACAATCTAAAACAACAAACGCGGGGGGATAATTTCAAAATCCCACAACCCGGAAAGTTGTACGTCCCGGGTTGGGTTTAAACAGTCTTTTTATTTGGGAAAATCAAAACCAGTAGTCAAAATAGCTGCTTCATGTTTGCCCAAAAACTGCCCTTTTTTTTTTCTGCTTTTTTTTTTTTAAATAAAATTTCCCAAAAGGTCTGCAGGGAAATTTGGCTACTGGTTTTTAGGTCCCCCCTTCGACTCGGAATGTTTGGGCCCTTTTTACCCAGTTTTAAACTGTTGCATTGTATCACGACCTTAATATTTAAAATTTTGAGAACCCTTCAAACAATTTTAACTCTTTCAAAAAAGGGAATGGGAAAAAAGGGAAAAACACACACACCCCACACACACACACACACCACACATTCACGTATAACTTCCCCGCCCAAAACTAGATTCACAGGAAATTTTTATTTTGCAAAAATTCTCTCTTGCTCCCCATCAATTTTTGGCCCCGTTGGGGGGGGTTTTTTTTTTAGCCCGCTCCCCCCCCCCCTCTCTCTTCCCTCTTATGTCTATTCTATCTCTCTCTTTCTCTCTCTCCTCTCTCCTCTCTTCTCTCCCCCCCATGAAATTTTTTTTTGTTTAAAATTTTAAAAGGGAGGGACCAAAAACCTAAAAAAAAATGACCCAAGAGGAAAAAAACCCTTTACAAAACGAACCCAAAACAGTCAATTACATCCAAAGTCAATCCACCCGAAAATCACTCCCGGCTCCGCCAAACCCCTGCCATCAATCTTCCCCCCTGGGCCCCTAACGTCCCGTACAGGGGACGATGAGGGACAGACTGAACAGAAATAAGATTTCTTCAAAAAGAGATTTAATCATCCCTTTTTTTTTCTTTAAAACCGTTTTTTAGTTTCCCATTCCCTTTTCCCCAAAATTTAACCCCCCCCCCCCCCACCCCAAGTTCGTCCCCTCACCAAGCCCGGGCACCATCCCAAAATGATGCCCCAAAAGGCTCCCTTCCAAAAAAAGAAGTACATTCCATGTGAAAACCAAACAGGTGTGGGGGCTATCCAACCCAGCATTTAATCGCCCTCAAAGTTCTGGCGCTTTGGCAATCCAAAAGTGATAACTTTTAACGCCCCCATGCAGGGTTTACCTTCTTACGCCAGATAGGGACCCTCTGGGCCCCCCTCGGGCCCCAAAACCCAAAAAAAACCTAAACCCCCCCCCTCCACGCACCCCGCCCTACTGCCACCACCACGGGGCCTTTCTGTCCTTTCCCTTTATGTACGTGTTAAAAGCCCTTTCCCTCACCTCTCCTTCTTTTTACCATCTACTGTTCCTTTGTCAATATTTTCTCTGCTTTCTAATTTTGCTCACCCCCCTTTTTTTTACCCCTAATTTTCCTTTTTAAATCCCTAACTTTCCCTTTACCAAAAATTTCTTGTTAATCGTTCTCCCAAGGGTTTTTACCCCACTTATTAGTTTCTTCCCTTTTTCCTACATAATATCATTAATGTTTTCCTTTGTGTCCTTTAAACCAAACATATTTTATGTCAAAAATTGCCCGTAGTACTAGTAAAGGGTGAAAAAAAATTATTGTATTTGTTAATATTAATTAAACATTTTTATCCTTGTTTTGTTGTTGTTTTACGAAATTAAACCCACCCTTTTTTTTTTTTTCATTTTTAATTTTATTTTATGATGAAATTTTATCCCCTTTTTAATTGTTCATGTCTATTTTTTATTTAAAGTGTATTCAGTTTTAGATTTTTTTCTAAATGTATTTAAAGCCGTAGTAAGTGAAATGGGGGTGGTGGTTTGTTTTTAGTGGTTAAATAGTAGCCGCAGCAGCAGCAACGGTAGTAGTAGTAGTGGGAAATAGTGTGGTTGAAAAGTATGTTTTAATTATTTCTTATCTTTTTTTTTAAACAATAAATTTTTTTCCATTAAACATCATCATCACCATCATCATAACCCCAAAACTGAAAATTTTTATTGTTGTTGTTGCGTTTTTTGTTTGTTTCTTGTAACCTAATGTTTTTTAACTCTAAAAATTTTCTTTCTTAAAGTGGGTTATTTCCCAAAGGGGGCCCCCGAAATTTTAGGTTTCCCGATTGATTTAAAGCTCTTAAGCCCCCGAACCCCCCTATCGAAAGTTTGTCGTGCATGCTTCTTGGAACTGCGACGTATTGCTTCTATCCGGTCTTACCTCTCCACACAGGCAACAATCAGACTCATCACCGCCATGGTAATGTCCCGAGTAGACTACTGTAACTCTGTGTTAGCAGGACTTCCTTCAGAACAGCTTGCACGATTACAAAGGGTGCAGAACTGTGCAGCTCGGCTTGTGCTCAAAAAGCGTAAAAAACGAGCATATTACACCTTTGTTGCGTGAACTCCACTGGCTTCCCATCAAATATCGATGGCAGTTCAAAATTCCAGTCTTTGCCTATCGTTACTTTGATGGGACACTCCCACAGTATCTTTCTGCTTCTCTGTCCACCTATCAAACTTCTCAGTCTCTTCGATCATCTTCTCAAAAACTTCTGAAAATTCCTAGGCGCTCGTTGAAGACAGTCGGTGAGAGAGCATTTAGCTTTAGTGCGCCCACTCTTTGGAATTCTCTTCCTGACAGCTTACGTGATCTGCCTACATTATCTAAATTCAAGTCAGAGTTAAAAACATACTTCTTTAGGAAAGCCTTCTTCAACCATTAATGCTGTGTCTATTATTCTGACCTGACTTTATATGTACTGCATGCAAAACTGTATTGTTTACGCTTGAACCGTTGAACTCGATAAGTGCGCCTGTGTCGGTAGGTGGTGTGTGTGTGTGTGTGTGTGTGTGTGTGTGTGTGTGTGTGTGTGTGTGTGTGTGTGTGTGTGTGTGAACACATGTTAGTGCGAGTGTTTGAGTGTGTGTTGAGCGCAATGAGTTGATCCCAAGAATTGCGCTATATAAAAATCTATACATTATTATTATAATTATTTTATTATCCTTATTATTATTACTACCACTATCATTATTCTTATCACTGTTGCAGTTGTCTGTTTTGGATGTTTCTTGTTGTTGTTGTTGTTTTATAATTATAATACAGTTATTAATATCATCATCACCATTCTCTTAATTCTGTCACCCCACCCACCTCCACCCCCGTCAACCTCTTCCCTCTTCTCTTCAGATAAGAGACTGTTTGTTCATCCTTTGCTTTGAATGTTATTTATCCTGCCTGAAGAAATCCAGTTACTCCAAATGTCCTGTATCTGTTTTGTAATTCGTTTGCACATTCCTTTACCGACCGAGTATGGTTTTTTTTTTCCTTTTATCTGAGAAAAAAAAAACACGGGAAAACTCTCAAACTGTAACCCTAGTCTCTCTCCATATCCCAACCTTACCAAACTGTTTGATCCTAAATCGGTAGCGTTATTCTCGGGCATGGTTTTTCCCATACATCTTCCATTGTTTTCGGATTCAGATTAGCCTAAATATAGGCTAGTCCATTTTCATTATGCTAAGATATGATGCCTCGAAGGCACTCAGGACTCTAAAAGGGTTTGTTTTTACTTTCTTTCTTTCTTCTTGTTGTTGTTGTTTTGTTTGTTGCCTTGCTTGTTTTGTTTGTGGACTCCCAACAGAATATCCACCGTCGGCAGCGCATGTGGTAAAAGGTGACTAAACATACCTCCGGAGTGCTTCCATACCCCAAGCACGTGCGCATACCACACACACACACACACACACAAACACCACACCTATACTCACCGCGTGAGTGTGCTATGTTTGCACCTCTTGCGACGCACACATTGTTAAGGATCAAGTATTATTCACATCAGTTAGCGAGCAGACCATCAAGGCAACGACTTACTACGCAAAATAAAAACACAATGGAAACAATGAGAGTGTGTTGCTTACAACCATTTTGATTCGAGCTTTCATTTAAGCAAGGCGCTTCAAGAAAAGTACAGAAAATTGCTACCAACAGCAGACCACCCAGTGGAAATGCTCCAAGACTGCGTAGAGTGGACAGCTGATTCTCCCACTATCAGCCTTGACATTCTTGGCATTGGAGCTAAAGAAGACCACAGTGAAACAGAACTCAAGTCCCGGACTCTTGAGGCCCTAGCCAGGGACTACCCAAGCACTACTTGGGCCCGAGCCTACACAGGTGGCTCTGTGGAGAAAGCTGTGAGAAATGGGGGAGGCAGTGTTTTCATCAAGTTCCCAGATGGCAGTTCCATCAGCAAGTCTGTAGCCACTGGTAGCTGCTCAACTGCCTACAGAACAGAAGCATGTGCCCTTCTCACTGCTGTACAGATACTAAATGAAAGGGACATCTTACCAACCCACACGGTGTTCCTTACTGATTGTTGAGCCGTCCTTCAAAGCTCCAGAGGAAGAAAGAGAGCAGATCCTACAGGAAATCATACAGGAACTGCACACCTTGAGCAGGAAAACAACACCAGTCCTGCAGTGGATTCCCTCCCACTGACTGTGGTATTGCAGGAAATGAAGAGGCAGACAGACTCTCCAAGGCGGGCAGCCAACAAGACCAAACAGCCCATGCTGTATCCTACAGAGAAGCGAAGACCATCATCCGCAGCCATTTCAGGACAGCATGGAGAGAAAGACTACAGGTGGAGGTAAAGAAGGATGACACTCACCATCACGTGCCCAACAAGTCGCCATCTTCAGACTAAGAACTGGACATTAGCAGTAGTAGTAGTAGTAGTAGTAGTAAGGGGACAGGCTGATATATACGTAGCCTAGGCCTCACGCCCTTTCTTGAATCCCCATCCATGTATTGTTTAGTATTCTGAATTGGTCTGTTGGTATGCGTTTACTGCGCAAATCATTGGGTTTTTGTTGTTAATCAAATTCAAATAACAATTTAGTGAATTTATGATCCGCATCAAAGAGATTTTTAAATGAGTTAGTAGATAGTACAAACTTGATGTTAGTTGGTAGATCATTCCAAAGATGTTATTCTTTTTCCAAAAACCATTTTACGTTTATTAGTCTGACAGTGTTCAATGAAGATTTTCCCATCCGCTTCCTTGTAACACTATCAGTATATGATTTGTACAGTATATGATTTGCAACATTGTCAGTTGCTCTCCCACCTCTATTGCCTGAACATATCACACACAGATGAGTGCCTATGCAGCACTGGCCCACAGAACCCAGCCCCGTACTTCAGTACTGTCCCACGCTCGACAGACTGCGGCGTGAGTTTTGGCGGGTGCAGTGCAACTCCAAGAAAAGCTGTGGGGAACTGCGGACTCATTCCGACGGACCTCTGACTTTGCCTAAGCTACCGGACTTTCTATCTGACCAGCATGACCAGGGAACGCAGAAGAAGAAAATCCGAGCTTTATTTTTCAAGCAGATTGCATAACATGTGAGTTATCATGTTTCAGAGTGTATGAAAATGGACCACAAAATGGAGGTGAAAACCACCGGGGGGGGGGGGGGGGGGGTGCGTCACTGCTAACCCGGATTAGAGTTTGCAGGTTAGGTTTCCGAACCATAACCTGACCCCAACTGTATAAGAACCCACAAAAGAAATTAAAAAATCAAACAAACAAAGTATTGATTTCTACGTTTCATTGCAATGTGGAAGCGGTGGAGTTTTCTTCTCATTTCCCCATCGATGAAGGGAACAATGTCCGCCCCCCTTTAGGCCTACCAGGAAACTACAAAACTGAAACCAATGCTTGCTCATACATGATACACAAAGCAAAACACTGCCCGTATAGTCTGCATTCTATTCAAACAGCATTTATCAACTGGAAATTGAATATTTTGTCTATTCATCTATGACTGCCAACAAGTGAAAAACAGAAAATAAAAATAAAGAATCGAATTGTAATTGCAATGATCGTGATCACATTTCACTGATTCACCAGTTCAGCTATGGCTGCTGTCGCAGCAGATCCACCCAGAAATAATTATCCTTTCTGGTTTCAGGTAGTGCTATTCTCTTAGTGTCAGCACCTCCAAATGAGCTGTTCCATGAAGCGTTCAACCAACTGATTTAGGCCTACACTCACCTTTTCTTATGCAACACTTTTTCCTTGCCGTTTGCGATAAGTTTCAGAATGGATTTTCCCAACAGTCAAGGCAAGGCAAGGCAAGGCAATTATTTTATTTCATACCCACATGGGGCACGGAAATATCAGTCTAAACTTAGACGAAAAATGACGTAACGTCCGTCTTTGCCAGTAGTTGGGAGTATGTACAGCTCCGAGTCCACAATTACAGATTAGACCCAAAACGCTATATTTTCTCTATTACACTCAAAGCTGCACCTGGCATTTGTCAGAAGACCAGCCCTCCCCAAAACATATTCATCACACATGTGGAGAAGTGAAGAAAAGTTATTTACGATTTTTTCAGCCATTATTACAAGAGAAATCACTCTTAACAAACGAATGACGTCAAACGCTCTTTAATCATAAAGATCAGATTGTAGATCCAAAATAGTATATGTTTCCATGGAAGATAGGTAAATATAAGTTATATCGAAACAAGCAAACATTTAAGCTGTTTTAGTTCAAACATAAATCATACATCAATAACGAAAATATCAACGAAGAAGGGAAATCAATTATTTGGGAATATAAATTTTGATACAGTTGCTAAGGGTTAGTTGCTACGATGATTTACTTGTTTACATTTCGTTTTAGGAACGAAGACAAGCAAATCATCGGAAACTTGATTAAGTTTCATTTAATAGTTGTTGGTTAGAATTAGATTATTATATTGCGTTTATCGATAGTTTGTTATGGTATTATTTTTGCTTCGATGTCATGTTGGTAGGATGATGTCGTAGAGTTGGTCGTTAGATTTGTTTCGATGTTATGTTGTTAGGGTGATGTGGTAGTGTGGTCGTCCGATCAATTGACGACGAGCATGTATAAAAGGAGAGTGTGTTGTGTGTTCGGGTGGTTGTTGTTCTGCGCAGTTCTTGCGTTGTTCTCGCTGACGGGTCTCGCTGACAGATGCTTGCTGACCATCCTTGCTGATATAAAAGAGAAGAGAAACATCGATTCTGGTCTGGTCTTAAGATTGTTTGCCTGGCTGATCTGAGCGCTGGTTGCTTGCTGTCTCTGCTACTTCTATTGATCCACAACACCACCCAGCAGATTTAGTCTGCATGATTAATCTGTGCAAAGTGGCAGGCACGAAGATGAGATTGAGCATCCGACATATATAAGATTGAAGTTGAAAACCCTTTGGGTTCGATCGAGCTCTTGCCTTTGCCCTAAGTCCACTTTGCCACAGATTTTTGGTGTCAGAAGTGGGATTGTGGATCATAATATAGAAGTAAGCCTATATTGACAGCAGACCAGACTCAGTAAGCCGGCTGCGGTCCAGACCAGTTTCTTCAGATTAGATTATGGACATCATTGAAGAGATGAGACCATTGGCGAACCCCAAGATCAACACAACACTGATGCTGGCGACCAGTTCCAGCAACACAGCAACCCCTGCAGACTCTACAAGCTGCGTAAATTTTCAGGCGATGGCGACGTGGAGGACTTCGCCCGAGAGGTGCGCCTCATCCTGCAACTCAGCCCATCCCAGACCGCTTAGCGGCAAGCTGGCTTCTTAACTCACTTGACGGACGAGCCAAACAAGAGATCCTGACACGGGAAGCAGGGGAGATCAACTCAGCTGAGAAAAATCAAGATTCTTGAACAAGAATGGGGGGAACAAAAAGATCACTCAACACTGACGGCGACCTTCTTCAGGCGACAGCTTGGTAGGGGCGAGTCTATAGGCGAATACGCATCAACACTCCCCATGCTATGGTCAAGATCTACGAGGCGAATCCTGACGCGCCTCTCGAGCCAACATTACTTCGGGACGCATTCGTCAACGGCCTGCACCCGGCATCCTTGAAGAGGGACATGAAGCGGTTTACAAGGAACACCCCCGGGCTACCTTCATAGAAGCAACAAAGGAAGCACAACGATGGATGAGGGAAGACTCCATCGCCGAGAATGCCATCGAACAGACATCACTGGGCCCCGACATGCTGCAGCGGCTGGAGGAGAAGATATCGGCGCTGACTCTGAAGACGGAAGCCCTCAAACAACACCTACACGGCAGCATAGAAGAGCAGCACGTCAATGCCCCTAGAAGTCGGCAGCAACCAGCGATGTCCCCTCCCAGAATGCATTCCCATCAGCCTTCCTTCACCCACCACCAGCTTTCCAGTCTACACGGACGTGCTGGTGGTGCCAGCGCAAGGGACACGTCCAAGCAACTGCCGAGCAAGACAACAGTATCTTCAAAGGCAGCAAAGACAAAATCAACAGGGCACAGGATGCAGGGAAACGAGTAACCCCCGCTGTTATGGAAAACCAGGCAGCGGGGGGAGGAAGAAGAAGCAGTCAACAACAATAGAAGAAGTCAAGTTCGCAGCAAAAGGCTGCACATCAAAGGAAGAAACGAAGACAAACCTCGCCGGAAGATGTCCGACGACTGAAATCAAGATTAACGGCAGGACGACACAGGCTCTCGTGGACACGGGCAGCGAAGTAACGACTGTCACAGAAGCTTGGGCTGCAAGAAATCTCAAGAATCTTCGACAAGAAGATGGCCTCGTCAAAATACGAGCAGTGAATGGGGCAGAGGTGCCCTACTCCGCCATCTACTTGGTCGACATACAAGTCTTCAATACCCTCTGCTCAAACCACCCGGTCTTCGTAGTCAAAACGCCTACGGAGCCATTTATGAGGGAGAAGAAGGAACGAGTCCCAGTACTGCTGGGATGAACGTCTTGGAACCCTGCCTGAACAATGCTTCAAACCTTCCTCCAACCCTTCAACTCTTAGCGCAAGAAATCAAGAAGAAAAGAAAGTCTACCAAGGGCAATCGCTCGTACGATCTCCCGTCAACACATCCCTGCCTTCTCTATTGCGACTATCAAAGTCTCAAGCCCGAAGACTGACTTCATATCCTGATGGCTTCAACATCGACGCAACCACTTAAAATCTGTGGCAAAGTGGACTTAGGGCAAAGGCAAGAGCTCGATCGAACCAAGATTTTCAACTTTTATCTCATCTTCGTGCCTGCCACTTTGCACAGATTAATCATGCAGACTAAATCTGCTGGGTGGTGTTGTGGATCAATAGAAGTAGCAGAGACAGCAAGCAACCAGCGCTCAGATCAGCCAGGCAAACAAACTTAAGACCAGACCAGAATCGATGTTTCTCTTCTCTTTTATATCAGCAAGGATGGTCAGCAAGCATCTGTCAGCGAGACCCGTCAGCAAGAACAACGCAAGAACTGCGCAAGAACAACCACGAACACAAAACACACTCTCCTTTTATACATGCTCGTCGTCAATTGATCGGACGACCAACACTACCACATCACCCTAACAACATAACATCGAAACAAATCTAACGACCAACTCTACGACATCATCCTACCAACATGACATCGAAGCAAAAATAATACTATAACAACTATCGATAAACGCAATATAATAATCTAATTCTAACCAACAACTATTAAATGAAACTTAATCAAGTTTCCGATGATTTGCTTGTCTTCGTTCCTAAAACGAAATGTAAACAAGTAAATCATCGTAGCAACTAACCCTTAGCAACTGTATCAAAATTTATATTCCCAAATAATTGATTTCTCTTCTTCGTTGATATTTTCGTTATAGTATTATTTTTGCTTCGATGTCATGTTGGTAGGATGATGTCGTAGAGTTGGTCGTTAGATTTGTTTCGATGTTATGTTGTTAGGGTGATGTGGTAGTGTTGGTCGTCCGATCAATTGACGACGAGCATGTATAAAAGGAGAGTGTGTTTTTGTGTTCGTGGTTGTTCTTGCGCAGTTCTTGCGTTGTTCTTGCTGACGGGTCTCGCTGACAGATGCTTGCTGACCATCCTTGCTGATATAAAAGAGAAGAGAAACATCGATTCTGGTCGGGTCTTAAGATTGTTTGCCTGGCTAAATCTGAGCGCGGGTTGCTTCTGTCTCGCTATTCTATTGATCCACAACACCACCCAGCAGATTTAGTCTGCATGATTAATCTGTGCAAAGTGGCAGGCACGAAGATGAATAAAAGTTGAAAATCCTTGGTTCGATCGAGCTCTTGCCTTTGCCCTAAGTTCCACTTTGCCACAGATTTTTGGTGTCAGAAGTGGGATTGTTGTCAGTGTAGCCCGACGAACTTGGAGCCCGGGAGGTAGTCTCTGAATTTTTCGGTGACGCCCACTTCTTTGGCGAGGAATTCTAGCTTCATGCTAGAGTAAATTGGCCTGATTTTTTTTCTGTTGGACGTAGCCTTCTGCTGCATGGGCCCAGGACCTGGCGTCGCCCATCTTGTTTTTGAGAGAGAATGGCGCCCAGTCGTCGTGGCTGGCGTCAGTCTCCAGGATGAAAGGCTTGGTGAAATCGGGCGTAGCCCAGGCAGGTCTGAAGTCATGCGGTCTTCAGTTTTCTGAAAGCTTCCTCATGGTGTTGGGCCCAGCGTGTGGTGATGTCGGCGTTTTTTTTTTTGCTTTTGTGGGCTGGAGACCAAGTCGTGGAGGGGCCCGCTATCTTGGAAAAATTTTCCCTGATGAACCGCCGGTAGTACTGGCGAAACCCAGGAAACTGCGGACTCAGGGGTTGTAGGGGGGACTGGCCATTCCTTGACAACCCGTACCTTGGAGTTTCCCGCAGGATACCCTTAAAGCAGAGATGGTGTCCCCCAGGTAGATGACTTGGGCTTTGCAGGAATTGACATTTGTCTGCCCTCAACTTGAGTCCCGTTTCTTTGATTCTTCGGAGCAGGCGTTCCAAGTGTCCGGGTGTTCTTCAAAGTCTTTGAGTAGATCGGGAGTCGTCGATGTAGACCAAGAAAACGGGAAACATGAATTCGGACATCGTAGACTGCATCAGTCGCGGGAAAACGGGGCTGGTGCCGTGCAGAGGCCCTTGGGCATTCTGGTATATTCAAAGAGGCCCACTGGAGTGGTGAAAGCCGTCTTATGTTGATCGTCAGGGTGCATGGCTATCTGGTGGAAGCCGGAGCCAAGGTCAAGGGTGGAAAAGTACTGTGACCCGACCAGAGCGTCGAAAGACTCTTGGATTCTGGGCAGAGGGAAGGCATCTCTGGTGGTTTTGGAGTTCAACTGCTTTAGTCGACGCAAAGTCGGATGGACCCGTCTTTCTTCCGGACGATGACAATCGGGCGCGTAGGCTGAACTCTCAGTGATGATGCCCTTCTTCAGTAGTTCTTTCGGGTGACTCTGAATTTTCTTCAAATTGATGGGAGGAATTTTTACATATGGTTGAGCCACTGGTTTTTTCATCTGTAGTCTTCAGCCATGTGTCACTGCATCAGTGTAGCCCAGGTTGTAGAGTCAGTCATGAAGGAAATCAGAGTACTTTTCAAGAAGGTTCTGTAAGCTTCCTTTTCTGTCTGTCATGCCATCGAATTTCTGGAGGAAGGATGTTGGACTTTTTTTTTGCTGCTTGCCTCTGTCTTCTCTCTTTCTTCTTCTTCCGCAGTAACTTCTGATATGAGTTCGTTGACGTTGAGCTGGATCAAAGGCCCTTTTCATGCGTGTTGACAGCTTCTAAGACAGCTACTGGAGTTCTGGCAGGCAGGAGTTTGTCCCATGTGTCAGGTTTGCCATCCTGACATAGCGTGACTGCCAGGGGTTGTTGAGCAAAGTGGGGACTATAGCAGGCCTTGGGGAAGTGGTTGCGTCGATGTTGAAGCCACAGGATATGAAGTCAGTCTTGGGCTTGAAGATTTGATTGTCGCAATAGAGAAGGCAGGATTGTTGACGGAGATCGTACGAGCGATGCCCTTGGTAGACATCTTCTTCTTCTTGATTTCTTGCGCTAAGAGTTGAAGGGTTGGAGGAAGGTTGAAGCATTGTTCAGGCAGGGTTCCAAGACTTTCATCCCCAGCAGTACGGGGACCCGTTCCTTCTTCTCCTCATAAATGGCTCCGTAGCGTTTTGACTACGAAGACCGGGGTGTTTGAGCAGGGGGTATTGAAGACTTGTATGTCGACCAAGTAGATGGCGGAGTAGGGCACCTCTGCCCCATTCACTGCTCGTATTTTGACGAGGCCATCTTCTTGTCGAAGATTCTTGAGATTTCTTGCAGCCCAAGCTTCTGTGACAGTCGTTACTTCGCGGGCCCGTGTCCACAGAGCCTGTGTCGTCCGCCGTTAATCTTGATTTCAGTCTCGGACACTTCCGGCGAGGTTTTTTCTTCGTTTCTTCCTTTGATGCGCAGCCTTTTCTGCGAATTTGATTTCTTCTATTGTTGTTGACTGCTTCTTCTTCCCCCCCCCCCCCCCCACCCCGCGGCCCTGGTTTTCCCAAACAGCGGGGGTTACTCGTTTCCGCATCCTGTAGCCCTGTTGTTTTGTCTTTGCTGCCTTTGGAGATACTGTTGTCTTGCTCGGCAGTTTGCTTGGACGTGTCCTTTGCGCTGGCACCACCAGCACGCCCCGTGTAGACTGGGAAGCTGGCTGGGGGGTGAAGAAGACGATGGGAATGCATTCTGGGAGGGGACATCGCGGGTTTTGCTGCCGACTTCTAGGGGCATTGACGTCTGCTCTTCTAGGGCTGCCGTGTAGGTGTTGCTTGAGGGCTTCTGTCTTCAGAGTCAGCGCCGATATTTTCTCCTCCAGCCGCTGCAGCATGTCGGGGCCCCAGTGATGTCTGTTCGATGGCATTCTCGGCGAGGAGTCTTCCCTCATCCATCGTTGTGCTTCCTTTGTTGCTTCTATGAAGGTAGCCCGGGGGTTGTTCCCTGTTAAACCGCTTCATGTCCCTCTTCAAGGAGGGCCGGGTGCAGGCCGTTGACGAATGCGTCCCGAAGTAATGTTGGCTCGAGAGGCGCGTCATGAAGGCGTCGGAGTACTTTTCAAGGAGGTTCTGTAGTTTTCTTTTCTGTCTGTCAGCGACAATCAAAGTCTCAAGCCCGAAACATGACTTCATATCCCTGATGGCTTCAACATCGACGCAACCATTTCCCCCAAAGGGCCTGCTACTAGTCCCCCACTTTGCTCAACAAAAACGGGCAGCACGCTATGTCAGGATGGCAAACCTGACAATGAGGACAAACTCCTGCCTGCCAGAACTCCAGTAGCGGGTCTTAGAAGCTGTCAACACGCATGAAAAAGGCCTTTGATCCAGCTCAACGTCAACGAACTCATCGTATCAGAAGTCACTGCGGAAGAAGAAGAAAGAGAGAAGACAGAGGCAAGCAGCAAAACAAAGCCCAAAACATCCTTCTTCAGACTTCGATGGCACTGACAGACAGAAAAAGAAGCACAGAACCTCCTTGAAAAGTACTTCCGACGCCTTCATGACGACTGTACAGATCTGGGCTACACTGATGCAGTGACACATCGGCTGAAGACTACAGATGAAAAACCAGTGGCTCAACCATATCGTAGAATTCCTCCCCATCAATTTGAAGAAGTTCAGAGTCACCTGAAAGAACTACTGAAGAAGGGCATCATCACTGAGATTTTAACACCCCCTACGCGGGCACCGATTGTCATCGTCGGGAAAAGAAAGACGGGTCCTCCGACTTTGCGCGACTACCGCAATTGAACTCCAAAACCCAAATCAGAGATGCCTTCCCTCTGCCCAGAATCCAAGAGTTTTTTCGACGCTCGGGTCGGGTCACAGTACTTTCCACCCTTGACCTTGGCTCCGGCTTCCACCAGATAGCCTGCCCCCTGACGTCAACATAAAGACGGCTTTCACCACTCCAGTGGGCCTCTTGAATATACCAGAATGCCAATGGGCCTCTGCACGCACCAGCCACGTTCCAGCGACTAAATGCAGTCTACGATGTCCGATTCATGTTCCAGTTCCTTTTGGGTTTCCTACATCGACACCTCCGATCTACTCAAAGACCTTTGAAGAACACCTGGAAAACCCTTGGAACGCCTGCTCCGAAGAATAAAAGAAACGGGACTCAAGTTGGGGGCAGACAAATGTCAATTCCTGCGAGCCAAGTCATCTACCTGGGGCACACCATCTCTGCTGAAGGGTATCCTGCGAAGACCCCAAAGGTCGGGTTTTTCAAGGAATGGCCAGTCCCCATACAACCTCTGAGCTCCGCAGTTTCCGGTTTCGCCAGCTACTACCCGGGGGTTCATCAGAAATTTTGCCAAGATAGCCGGTCCCTCCACGACTTGGTCTCCAGCACAAAAGCAAGAAAAAAAACGCCGACACACCACACGCTGGCCCAACACCATGAGGAAGCTTTCAGAAAACTGAAGACCGCCATGACTTCAGCACCTGTCTGGGCTACGCAGATTTTCACCAAGCCTTTCATCCTGGAGACTGAAAGCCAGCCACGACGGACTGGGCGCCATTCTCTCTCAAAAACAAGATGGGCGACGCCAGGTCCTGGCCTATGCAAGCAGAAGGCTACGTCCAACAGAAAAGAATCAGGCCAATTACTCTAGCATGAAGCTAGAATTCCTCGCCATGAAATGGGCTGTCACCGAAAAATTCAGAGACTACCTCCTGGGCTCCAAGTTCGTCGTCTACAAATGACAACAACCCCTTGCCCACTTCAAGACAGCTTCCCTGGCGCCTTAGAGCAACGCTGGGCTGCTCAGTTAGCACAGTTCGACTTCGAAATCAAGTACGGCCTGGCAAGACAAATCCTGCTGACGCCCTTTCCAGACTGGCCCCACCACGGAAGATGAGCCCGTGCTACTCCTGTCCCACCCAGATTGCGGGCCCTCCAAGAGAAAAGACTGCAGAGTCACGCTTATACCGGGAAAAAACACCCCCTGATGCTGAAGAAGACGCGGCTGAAGTACGAGCAGAGCAAGCACGAGATCCAGTCATCGCCCCATTCCTGGCATTTTGGCGGGAAGAACCCCCCACCAAGGAGGAACCGAGATCTTCAAACCCTTTGCCAGCACGCTCACGACTCTTCTTGGAAGAAAGGATCCTCTACAGGGAAAGGGCGAAGATCTGCAACATGGCCCTGCCGACAACTGTCCTGCCCAGCCACGATGAAAGAAGAATCCTGACCTCCCCTTTACGACGACATGGGGCCACAGGAATCAACCGCATCATGGGGGCTCCTGCGCACACGAGCGACTGGCCGGGCATGCACGGGGACGTGGGGTGTCACATCTCCCCAACTGCCAAGATGCACCCTGGGGCAACATCCCAAACTTTCACCACGTCCAGGACACCTTCAGCATCGCGACCGTTAGAAGTCTTGGCCATAGTTTCACCCAAATTAGAAGCTGCCAGCGACGGTAGAAGAAAAAAGTCCTGATAATGACAGACGTCTTCTCCAAGTTTACACAAGCGGTACCCACCACCAACCAAAAAGCCTCCACTGTGGCCAAAGCTCGATCAAAGAATGGTTCCTGAAGTACGGGGTTCCAGAACGTATCCACAGCGACCAAGGGCAAATTTCGAGTCCAAACCCGATCGCCGAGCTCTGCCGATGTACACATTAAAAGACCCCCACGACCCCCTACCATCCCCAGGCAACGGGCAATGCGAGAGGTTCAACCGCTCCATGTTCAAGCTCCTTCGTTCCCTCACCCATGAAGGGGAAAAGGAATTGGCCTGTCACCTGCCGAACTGGTCCAGGCCTACAATTAACACGCCTCACGCGACCACGGTTTCGCACCACAAATTTTCCCACTATTCGGGCAAAACCCAAGACTCCCAGTCGATGACATCTTGGGCAAACGACAACCAGCCAGTTGAACTCGACACCTGGGTCAATCTTTACCAGGGTCGCCTGAGAGACCCTACAGCAAGGCACACCAACAGTCCCAGAAAATCGCCGCCAGGAGAGACGAAGCCAGGCGGAAGACGTCTTCCTCCATCCTGTCTGAAGGGGGCCTGGTCTACCTTCGCAACCGGGGGAGAGGGAAGTTGCAAGATTTCCTGGAAGCCTCAACTATTCCAGTCGTCACGCGCCCTATAACAACGACGCCTACGTGGTACGACCATGGCTGGAGGAATCGCCGCACGGTCAAAAGGAAGGACATGCTGCCAGCCGCGAACCCAGAGGAAGACCGGAAGGCGAGGACGAAGACCCAAATACCCCCTCCCACACGAGAAGAAGACTCCAACAGCGAATCCGAGGAAGACTTCGTAATGATGAACATTCCCCAGACTCCTGAACGGAAGAAACCAGTTCCGCTGCCTACCCCGGTTCCGCTTCCTAGAAGATCCCAAAGACTTGCCAGCAAACCAAGAAAAGTTTATTCTGAGAATCCAGTAATTTTTGTTTAAAAATAGTGGTTAGGAATAGAAAGGTTAGGCATTTTCCAGAGAAGAGACGTTTGGAGAAAGAAAAGTTAGCAAATTAGAATTAGAAAAGTTAGGCATTTCTCTTTTATAAGCAGAAAAGAGAACATTGGAGAAAGAAAAAGGAAAAGTCAGAAGAACAACAACCTCAGCAAGAACAACTTCACTTATTTTTGAAAATTATCTTTGCTAAAGTTAAATTTTTATTTTCTTTTGACAATGTCTATTTTATAACAGATCTTCCATGGAAACATACAAAGATAAATTTTTCATCTCTCGCGGTAGTTTGGCTACAGAATGGCTGAGAAAGAAAAGAGTTCCTTCTCCCTGTTCCCGTTTTTATTCCGTGCCTTATTTATAAAATAACGCACTAGAATCAAATCACCCCTAAAATATCAAAGTCTAAAGCTCCTTTTGTTAAACTATTAATTCCTTCTACCCCTTGATTCAAAATTGCCTTATTCATAAAATAACGCAGTTTGAATCAATGCCTTCAATTATAATTTCATAACAAACCCCATTCCCCTGATTCAAACTCGCCTTATTTATAAAATAACGCAGTTTGAATCAATACCTTCATTTTATTCTTTCATTTCGGTTTGCCTTTTTAACAACAAACGCAAGCTGAATGAAAAGAGCATGTCACGTGAATAATCGGGATTTTCCTCTTCTATAATATTTGATTATAACATTGCCTATTTTAAAAATATCGATATGAATCAAATTGTCCTAATCTCTTTAAAAAGAATAAGAAGTATCAAATATAAATCATTCTTTCATTCAAGGAGGACCTTTAATAATCGAGAGAGGGGGGAGGGAGAAAAGTGTTGAATATTATTAAATTTTGCTTTATATTATTTTGGAAGGGGCAGTAACCCTAATACAGGAAATTGACTAGGGAAATGGAGTTATATACCCATCCTAGCACCTGTCCCAACTTCGATTCAATGAGGGCATTGAAAAACAAGAGTAGGGGGCAGATGTGGGGAAGTGAAGAAAAGTTATTTACGATTTTTCAGCCATTATTACAAGAGAAATCACTCTTAACAAACGAATGACGTCAAACCTTTAATCATAAAGATCAGATTGTAGATCCAAAATAGATATGTTTCCATGGAAGATAGGTAAAATATAAGTTATATCGAAACAAGCAAACATTAAGCTGTTTTTAGTTCAAAACATAATCATACATCAATAACGAAAATATCAACGAAGAAGGGAAATCAATTATTTGGGGAAAATAAATTTTGATACAGTTGCAAGGGTTATTTTCTACATGATTTACTTGTTTTTCATTTCGTTTAGGAACGAAGACAAGCAAATCATGGGAAACTTTATTAAGTTTCATTAAATGTGTTGGTTAGAAATTTGATTATTATATTGCGTTTATCGATAGTTTGTTATAGTATTATTTTTGCTTCGATGTCATGTTGGTAGGATAGATGTCGTAGAGGTTGGTCGTTAGATTTGTTTCGATGTTATTTGTTAGGGTGATGTGGTAGTGTTGGTCGTCCGATCAATTGACGACGAGCATGTATAAAAAGGAGAGTGTGTTTGTGTGTTCGGGGGGGTTGTTGTTCTTGCGCAGTTCTTGCGTTGTTCCTTTGGCGACGGGTCTCGCTGACAGATGCTTGCTGACCATCCTTGCTGATATAAAAGAGAAGAGAAACATCGATTCTGGTCTGGTCCCTTAAGATTGTTTGCCTGGCTGATCTGAGCGCTGTTGCTTGCTGTCTCTGCTACTTCTATTGATCCACCAAAACCACCCAGCAGATTTAGCCTGCATGATTAATCTGTGCAAAGTGGCAGGCACGAAGATGAGATTGAGCATCCGACATATATAAGATTGAAGTTAAAATCCTTGGTTCGATCGAGCTCTGCCTTTGCCCTAAGTCCACTTTGCCACACACAGTCCAAAACCCTTAACCCTTTCTGTGCCTGACTCTGAAGCAGATGCAATCTCCGGGTTCTTTTTCTGTGTAAGCACGATCGACATGACCCTCCATTTCCTGTTTGTCTGCTAGACTATTCACTCCAAAATCCTTGTGCCCTTCCAATGGCGTAGAAATACAAGACGTCCCCCAAGTCAAACATTTTCTGCTATTTTGCTAACATAATATGGCATCGAACTAATTTACCTGACCCAAAATTCCTTTTCACTGTAGCCAGAGCGATTTCATCATTTCAAAAATTGACCTCTGCCCAAACCCTGGGCCTAACAGTGCTAAAATTCGATTGTTAAAAAATCGGTTTTAGTCTGAACAATTTTTAGTTCTAACTAACAATAATTTATGTGTTGATTTCTCTATTGTCTCCTATATTGATTCCTATACTCATCAACAATCGCTGAAGTCGGGTGGCAAATGAATGTCCACGACAATGCACACCAATAGCAAACAGTTCACAAGTCACGTGGTCGGTGACTTCATATTAATGTAAATCATAACAAAACTGAACAATCAAGAAGAAGTAATGATTTTCATGTTAGTGTAAAACATAACAAAGCTGAAATATCAAGAAGAAGTAATGATTTCATGTTAGTGTAAATCAAAACAAAGCTGAACTATCAAGAAGAAGAATGATTTCATGTTAGTGTAAATCAAAACAAAGCTGAACTATCAAGAAGAAGGAATGATTTCATGTTAGTGTAAATCAAAACAAAGTCTGAACAATCTAGTGTAAATCAGAACAAAGTCGAGCAGTCAAGAAGTTGATGTGTTTTTGTGGTTTTTTTAATCCAGTGTCTTACCGTTTAGAATCCACTTTATTTTGGGGGGAAACCATTATAAATGTGACATCATGTGCTTGACAGCAATGTCGTCAGTTAAAATTACTCGTACTTTTGCGCGCGCGCGCGCGCGCGCGCGCGTGTGTGTTGTGTGTGTGTGTGTGTGTTGTGTGTGGTGTGGTGTGTGTGTGGTGTGTGGTGTGTGTCAAGTCAAGTCAAGTCAAGTCAAATTATCTTATTGAGGGTTAAAAGAATAAGCTTTGCCGCTTTTTTTCATCATGCCCTCACAAAAAAAGCATAAATACAATCACAATAGTGAAAACCAGAAACGCGAAGCAATAATATACGTATAAATCAGAAATATACAATGTAATGAAAACAATGAAACAATTAACAACCATTAATCAATATTGTGACTGACAATGGACAACATGTCAAACATGGTAATGAATAATTAGAGAGAGAGAGAGAGAGAGAGAGGGGGGGGGGCTGACAGATAAGCAGAGAGATGGCATTGACAAAGAATCCAATAGACAGACAGACAGACAGTCAGAGAGAAAGAGAGAGAGAGGAGAGAGAGAGAGAGAGAGGAGAGAGAGAGAGAGAGAGAGAGAGAGAGAGAGAAGGAGACAGAGACACACAGAAAAGACAGACCAGACACAGAGAGAGAGAGAGATGAGAGAGAGAGAGAGAGAGAGAGAGAGAGAGAGAGAGAGGAGAGAGAGAGAGAGAGACCGCCTTGGCTTAAGGCTGTGTCAGACCAATTGACATAGGCCAGAACACCAAGGCTACATCAAAATGTTGTTATGCTCTGCATAGTTATGTGGGGATTGTCTTCAGTCGTGACAAGCTCCTAGCATAACATTATCAGTCTCCCAAATCCCCCGAAGTCGGAGTGTGGCTGCCCATGTGGCGGGGTAATCAAAAACGGTCACACACGTAATGTTCTCATCCCCAGCTGATGCATTTGTGCCATAGTGTTCAAATACTTCAGCTGTTCGGATGATCCCTGGAGTCTTTTAGCCAGGGTACGACAACAACAACAACAACAACAACAGAGAGAGAGAGAGAGAGAGAGAGAGAGAGAGAGAGAGAGAGGAGAGAGAGAGAGAGAGAGAGAGAGAGAGAGAGAGAGGGATCTGCAACAATATAGATAATCATAAATTACTTTATAATTTGTCCATCAAATATTTTTTTCAGTGCTTTTTTAAACAGTAGTTTAGAAGGACATGTTTTAAAGTAGAAGATAAATTGCTCCATGCCGTTCCTGCAGAATATATGAGGCTAGATTTGTAAAGATTGTTACGTGGTCTAGGAAACGAAAGTTTGTGAACATGTCTATTTTCATTATTTGCAAAGTTTCGGATAATTTTCTTTGGAGCTATTCCCTTCACTACTTTATACATGCATAAGCATTTATTGAAGAAGAGCCTGTCTTTGAATGGAAGAATATCTAACTTTTTATACTCATCACCTGTCAAGGAATTAGATTTTAATTGCACCAATTTTATAGCTCTCTTATGTAAACGATTGATTTGTTTCACATTTGTTTCACTAGAATTATCCCATAACGTAGACGCATAATCAATGAGAGATAAAATATGTGCATGAAAAAATAATTTCCCCGACTGGAGATTCAGAAAATGTTTTATTTTTGATAATTGATAAATCCTTTTAGAAAGACGTTTTCCAAGGTCAGTAATGTGGTCGTACCACGTTAAATCATTATCGATGATAGCCCCTAGTACTTTATGAGATGTTACTCCTCAATCCTTTGTCATTGACATATATATATATATATGTGTGTGTGGTGTGTTGGGGTGGTGTGGGTTGGTGTGTGTGTGTGTGT
>CM031612.1:70929586-70969928 GCA_018398815.1 Conus ventricosus | reverse complement strand
GATCAAGTATTATTCAGCATCAGTTAGCGAGCAGACCATCAAGGGCAACGACTTACTACGCAAAATAAAAACACAATGGAAACAATGAGAGTGTGTTGCTTACAACCATTTTGATTCGAGCTTTCATTTAAGCAAGGCGCTTCAAGAAAAGTACAGAAAATTGCTACCAACAGCAGACCACCCAGTGGAAATGCTCCAAGACTGCGTAGAGTGGACAGCTGATTCTCCCACTATCAGCCTTGACATTCTTGGCATTGGAGCTAAAGAAGACCACAGTGAAACAGAACTCAAGTCCCGGACTCTTGAGGCCCTAGCCAGGGACTACCCAAGCACTACTTGGGCCCGAGCCTACACAGGTGGCTCTGTGGAGAAAGCTGTGAGAAATGGGGGAGGCAGTGTTTTCATCAAGTTCCCAGATGGCAGTTCCATCAGCAAGTCTGTAGCCACTGGTAGCTGCTCAACTGCCTACAGAACAGAAGCATGTGCCCTTCTCACTGCTGTACAGATACTAAATGAAAGGACATCTTACCAACCCACACGGTGTTCCTTACTGATTGTTGAGCCGTCCTTCCAAAGCAGATCCTACAGGAAATCATACAGGAACTGCACACCTTGAGCAGGAAAACAACACCAGTCCTGCAGTGGATTCCCTCCCACTGACTGTGGTATTGCAGGAAATGAAGAGGCAGACAGACTCTCCAAGGCGGGCAGCCAACAAGACCAAACAGCCCATGCTGTATCCTACAGAGAAGCGAAGACCATCATCCGCAGCCATTTCAGGACAGCATGGAGAGAAAGACTACAGGTGGAGGTAAAGAAGGATGACACTCACCATCACGTGCCCAACAAGTCGCCATCTTCAGACTAAGAACTGGACATTAGCAGTAGTAGTAGTAGTAGTAGTAAGGGGACAGGCTGATATATACGTAGCCTAGGCCTCACGCCTTTCTTGAATCCCCATCCATGTATTGTTTAGTATTCTGAATTGGTCTGTTGCGTATGCGCATATATGGTTTGTTAATCAAATTCAAATAACAATTTAGTGAATTTATGATCCGCATCAAAGAGATTTTTAAATGAGTTAGTAGATAGTACAAACTTGATGTTAGTTGGTAGATCATTCCAAAGATGTTATTCTTTTTCCAAAAACCATTTTACGTTTATTAGTCTGACAGTGTTCAATGAAGATTTCCCATCCGGCTTCCTTGTAACACTATCAGTATATGATTTGTACAGTATATGATTTGCAACATTGTCAGTTGCTCTCCCACCTCTATTGCCTGAACATATCGCACACAGATGAGTGCCTATGCAGCACTGGCCCACAGAACCCAGCCCCGTACTTCAGTACTGTCCACGCTCGACAGACTGCGGCGTGAGTTTTGGCGGGTGCAGTGCAACTCCAAGAAAAGCTGTGGGGAACTGCGGACTCATTCCGACGGACCTCTGACTTTGCCTAAGCTACCGGACTTTCTATCTGACCAGCATGACCAGGGAACGCAGAAGAAGAAAATCCGAGCTTTATTTTCAAGCAGATTGCATAACATGTGAGTTATCATGTTTCAGAGTGTATGAAAATGGACCACAAAATGGAGGTGAAAACCACGGGGGGGGGGGGGGGGGGGGGCGTCACTGCTAACCCGGATTAGAGTTTGCAGGTTAGGTTTCCGAACCATAACCTGACCCCCAACTGTATAAGAACCCACAAAAGAAATTAAAAAATCAAACAAACAAAGTATTGATTTCTACGTTTCATTGCAATGTGGAAGCGGTGGAGTTTTCTTCTCATTTCCCCATCGATGAAGGGAACAATGTCCGCCCCCCTTTAGGCCTACCAGGAAACTACAAAACTGAAACCAATGCTTGCTCACACATGATACACAAAGCAAAACACTGCCCGAAAGTCTGCATTCTATTCAAACAGCATTTATCAACTGGAAATTGAATATTTTGTCTATTCATCTATGACTGCCAACAAGTGAAAAACAGAAAATAAATAAAGAATCGAATTGTAATTGCAATGATCGTGATCACATTTCACTGATTCACCAGTTCAGCTATGGCTGCTGTCGCAGCAGATCCACCCAGAAATAATTATCCTTTCTGGTTTCAGGTAGTGCTATTCTCTGTCTAGTGTCAGCACCTCCAAATGAGCTGTTCCATGAAGCGTTCAACCAACTGATTTAGGCCTACACTCACCTTTTCTTATGCAACACTTTTTCCTTGGCCGTTTGCGATAAGTTTCAGAATGGATTTTCCCAACAGTCAAGGCAAGGCAAGGCAAGGCAATTATTTTATTTCATACCCACATGGGGCACGGAAATATCAGTCTAAACTTAGACGAAAAATGACGTAACGTCCGTCTTTGCCAGTAGTTGGGAGTATGTACAGCTCCGAGTCCACAATTACAGATTAGACCCAAAACGCTATATTTTCTCTATTACACTCAAAGCTGCACCTGGCATTTGTCACAAGACCAGCCCTCCCCAAAACATATTCATCACACATGTGGAGAAGTGAAGAAAAGTTATTTACGATTTTTTCAGCCATTATTACAAGAGAAATCACTCTTAACAAACGAATGACGTCAAACGCTCTTTAATCATAAAGATCAGATTGTAGATCCAAAATAGTATATGTTTCCATGGAAGATAGGTAAATATAAGTTATATCGAAACAAGCAAACATTTAAGCTGTTTTTAGTTCAAACATAAATCATACATCAATAACGAAAATATCAACGAAGAAGGGAAATCAATTATTTGGGAATATAAATTTTGATACAGTTGCTAAGGGTTAGTTGTACGATGATTTACTTGTTTACATTTCGTTTTAGGAACGAAGACAAGCAAATCATCGGAAACTTGATTAAGTTCATTTATATTGTTGTTGTTAGAATTAGATTATTATATTGCGTTTATCGATAGTTTGTTATGGTATTATTTTTGCTTCGATGTCATGTTGGTAGGATGATGTCGTAGAGTTGGTCGTTAGATTTGTTTCGATGTTATGTTGTTAGGGTGATGTGGTAGTGTTGGTCGTCCGATCAATTGACGACGAGCATGTATAAAAGGAGAGTGTGTTTGTGTGTTCGGGTGGGTTGTTGTTCTTGCGCAGTTCTTGCGTTGTTCTCGCTGACGGGTCTCGCTGACAGATGCTTGCTGACCATCCTTGCTGATATAAAAGAGAAGAGAAACATCGATTTGGTCTGGTCTTAGATTGTTTGCCTGGCTGATCTGAGCGCTGGTTGTTGCTGTCTCTGCTACTTCTATTGATCCACAACACCACCCAGCAGATTTAGTCTGCATGATTAATCTGTGCAAAGTGGCAGGCACGAAGATGAGATTGAGCATCCGACATATATAAGATTGAAGTTGAAAATCCTTGGTTCGATCGAGCTCTTGCTTTGCCCTAATCCACTTTGCCACAGATTTTTTGGTGTCAGAAGTGGGATTGTAGGATCATAATATAGAAGTAAGCCTATATTGACAGCAGACCAGACTCAGTAAGCCGGCTGCGGTCCAGACCAGTTTCTTCAGATTAGATTATGGACATCATTGAAGAGATGATGACCATTGGCGAACCCCAAGATCAACACAACACTGATGCTGGCGACCAGTTCCAGCAACACAGCAACCCCTGCCAGACTCTACAAGCTGCGTAAATTTTCAGCGTGGCGACGTGGAGGACTTCGCCCGAGAGGTGCGCCTCATCCTGCAAACTTCAGCCCATCCAGACCGACTTAGGCGGCAAGCTGGCTTCTTAACTCACTTGACGGACGAGCCAAAAACAAGAGATCCTGCACGGGAAGCAGGGGAGATCAACTCAGCTGAGAAAATAATCAAGATTCTTGAACAAGAATGGGGGGAACAAAAAGATCACTCAACACTGACGGCGACCTTCTTCAGGCGACAGCTTGGTAGGCGAGTCTATAGGCGAATACGCATCACACTCCGCATGCTATGGGTCAAGATCTACGAGGCGAATCCTGACGCGCCTTCGAGCCAACATTACTTCGGGACGCATTCGTCAACGGCCTGCACCCGGCAATCCTTGAAGAGGACATGAAGCGGTTTACAAGGGAACACCCCCGGGCTACCTTCATAGAAGCAACAAAGGAAGACAACGATGGATGAGGGAAGACTCCATCGCCGAGAATGCCATCGAACAGACATCACTGGGCCCCGACATGCTGCAGCGGTGGAGGAGAAGATATCGGCGCTGACTCTAGAAGACGGAAGCCTCAAGCAACACCTACACGGCAGCATAGAAGAGCAGCACGTCAATGCCCCTAGAAGTCGGCAGCAACCAGCGATGTCCCCTCCCAGAATGCATTCCCATCAGCCTTCCTTCACCCACAGCCACTTTCCAGTCTACACGGACGTGCTGGTGGTGCCAGCGCAAGGGACACGTCCAAGCAAACTGCCGAGCAAGACAACAGTATCTTCAAAGGCAGCAAAGACAAAATCAACAGGGCTACAGGATGCAGGGAAAACGAGTAACCCCCGCTGTTATGGAAAACCAGGCAGCGGGGGGGGAGGAGAAGAAGCAGTCAACAACAATAGAAGAAGTCAAGTTCGCAGCAAAAGGCTGCACATCAAAGGAAGAAACGAAGACAAACCTCGCCGGAAGATGTCCGACGACTGAAATCAAGATTAACGGCAGGACGACACAGGCTCTCGTGGACACGGGCAGCGAAAGTAACGACTGTCACAGAAGCTTGGGCTGCAAGAAAATCTCAAGAATCTTCGACAAGAAGATGGCCTCGTCAAAATACGAGCAGTGATGGGGCAGAGGTGCCCTACTCCGCTCTACTTGGTCGACATACAAGTCTTCAATACCCTCTGCTCAAACACCCCGGTCTTCGTAGTCAAAACGCCTACGGAGCCATTTATGAGGGAGAAGAAGGAACGAGTCCCAGTACTGCTGGGGATGAACGTCTTGGAACCCTGCCTGAACAATGCTTCAAACCTTCCTCCAACCCTTCAACTCTTAGCGCAAGAAATCAAGAAGAGAAGATGTCTACCAAGGGCATCGCTCGTACGATCTCCCGTCACACATCCCTGCCTTCTCTATTGCGACTATCAAAGTCTCAAGCCGAAGACTGACTTCATATCCTGATGGCTTCAACATCGACGCAACCACTTAAAATCTGTGGCAAAGTGACTAGGGCAAAGGCAAGAGCTCGATCGAACCAAGGATTTTCAACTTTTATCTCAACTTCGTGCCTGCCACTTTGCACAGATAATCATGCAGACTAAATCTGCTGGGTGGTGTTGTGGATCAATAGAAGTAGCAGAGACAGCACAGCAACCAGCGCTCAGATCAGCCAGGCAAACAATCTTAAGACCAGACCAGAATCGATGTTTCTCTTCTCTTTTATATCAGCAAGGATGGTCAGCAAGCATCTGTCAGCGAGACCCGTCAGCAAGAACAACGCAAGAACTGCGCAAGAACAAACCACGAACACAAAAACACACTCTCCTTTTTATACATGCTCGTCGTCAATTGATCGGGACGACCAACACTACCACATCACCCTAACAAATAACATCGAAACAAATCTAACGACCAAACTCTACGACATCATCCTACCAACATGACATCGAAGCAAAAATAATACTATAACAAACTATCGATAAACGCAATATAATAATCTAATTCTAACCAACAACTATTAAATGAAACTTAATCAGTTTCCGATGATTTGCTTTGTCTTCGTTCCTAAAACGAAATGTAAACAAGTAAATCATCGTAGCAACTAACCCTTAGCAACTGTATCAAAATTTATATTCCCAAATAATTGATTTCTCTTCTTCGTTGATATTTTCGTTATAGTATTATTTTTGCTTCGATGTCATGTTGGTAGGATGATGTCGTAGAGTTGGTCGTTAGATTTGTTTCGATGTTATGTTGTTTAGGGTGATGTGGTAGTGTTGGTACGTCCGATCAATTGACGACGAGCATGTATAAAAGGAGAGTGTGTTTTTGTGTTCGTGGTTGTTCTTGCGCAGTTCTTGCGTTGTTCTTGCTGACGGGTCTCGCTGACAGATGCTTGCTGACCATACCTTGCTGATATAAAAGAGAAGAGAAACATCGATTCTGGTCTGGTCTTAAGTTGTTTGCCTGGCTGATCTGAGCGCTGGTTGCTTGCTGTCTCTGCTACTTCTATTGATCCACAACACCACCAGCAGATTTAGTCTGCATGATTAATCTGTGCAAAGTGGCAGGCACGAAGATGAGATAAAAGTTGAAAATCCTTGGTTCGATCGAGCTCTTGCCTTTGCCTAAGTTCACTTTGCCACAGATTTTTGGTGTCAGAAGTGGGATTGTTGTCAGTGTAGACGACGAACTTGGAGCCCAGGAGGTAGTCTCTGAATTTTTCGGTGACAGCCCACTTCATGGCGAGGAATTCTAGCTTCATGCTAGAGTAATTGGCTGATTCTTTTCTGTTGGACGTAGCCTTCTGCTTGCATAGGCCAGGACCTGGCGTCGCCCATCTTGTTCTTGAGAGAGAATGGCGCCCAGTCCGTCGTGGCTGGCGTCAGTCTCCAGGATGAAAGGCTTGGTGAAATCTGCGTAGCCCAGGACAGGTGCTGAAGTCATGGCGGTCTTCAGTTTTCTGAAAGCTTCCTCATGGTTTGGGCCCAGCGTGTGGTGATGTCGGCGTTTTTTTTCTTGCTTTTGTCGCTGGAGACCAAGTCGGTGGAGGGGACCGGCTATCTTGGCAAAATTTCTGATGAACCGCCGGTAGTAGCTGGCGAAACCCAGGAAACTGCGGAGCTCAGAGGTTGTAGTGGGGACTGGCCATTCCTTGACAACCCGTACCTTGGAGTCTTCGCAGGATACCCTTCAGCAGAGATGGTGTGCCCCAGGTAGATGACTTGGCGTCGCAGGAATTGACATTTGTCTGCCCTCAACTGAGTCCCGTTTCTTTGATTCTTCGGAGCAGGCGTTCCAAGTGTTCCAGGTGTTCTTCAAAGGTCTTTGAGTAGATCAGGAGGTCGTCGATGTAGACCAAGAGAACTGGAACATGAATTCGGACATCGTAGACTGCATCAGTCGCTGGAACGTGCTGGTGCCGTGCAGAGGCCCATTGGCATTCTGGTATATTCAAAGAGGCCCACTGGAGTGGTGAAAGCCGTCTTATGTTGATCGTCAGGGTGCATGGCTATCTGTGGAAGCCGGAGCCAAGGTCAAGGGTGGAAAAGTACTGTGACCCGACCAGAGCGTCGAAAGACTCTTGGATTCTGGGCAGAGGGAAGGCATCTCTGGTGGTTTGGAGTTCAACTTGCGGTAGTCGACGCAAAGTCGGATGGACCCGTCTTCTTTTCCGGACGATGACAATCGGTGCGGCGTAGGGGCTGTAACTCTCAGTGATGATGCCTTCTTCAGTAGTTCTTTCAGATGACTCTGAACTTCTTCAAATTGATGGGGAGGAATTCTACGATATGGTTGAGCCACTGGTTTTTCATCTGTAGTCTTCAGCGATGTGTCACTGCATCAGTGTAGCCCAGGTCTGTAGAGTCAGTCATGAAGGCATCAGAGTACTTTTCAAGAAGGTTCTGTAGCTTCCTTTTCTGTCTGTCAGTGCCATCGAAGTCTGGAGGAAGGATGTTGGACTTTGTTTTTGCTGCTTGCCTCTGTCTTCTCTCTTTCTTCTTCTTCCGCAGTAACTTCTGATATGAGTTCGTTGACGTTGAGCTGGATCAAAGGCCCTTTTTCATGCGTGTTGACAGCTTCTAAGACAGCTACTGGAGTTCTGGCAGGCAGGAGTTTGTCCTCATGTGTCAGGTTTGCCATCCTGACATAGCGTGACTGCCAGTGGTTGTTGAGCAAAGTGGGGACTAGTAGCAGGCCTTGGGGAAGTGGTTTGCGTCGATGTGAAGCCATCAGGGATATGAAGTCAGTCTTCGGGCTTGAGACTTTGATTGTCGCAATAGAGAAGGCAGGGATGTGTTGACGGGAGATCGTACGAGCGATGCCTTGGTAGACATCTTCTTCTTCTTGATTTCTTGCGCTAAGAGTTGAAGGGTTGGAGGAAGGTTTGAAGCATTGTTCAGGCAGGGTTCCAAGACGTTCATCCCCAGCAGTACTGGGACTCGTTCCTTTCTTCTCCCTCATAAATGGCTCCGTAGGCGTTTTGACTACGAAGACCGGGGTGTTTGAGCAGAGGGTATTGAAGACTTGTATGTCGACCAAGTAGATGGCGGAGTAGGGCACCTCTGCCCCATTCACTGCTCGTATATTTTGACGAGGCATCTTCTTGTCGAAGATTCTTGAGATTTCTTGCAGCCCAAGCTTCTGTGACAGTCGTTACTTCGTGCCCGTGTCCACGAGAGCCTGTGTCGTCCTGCCGTTAATCTTGATTTCAGTCATCGGACATCTTCCGGCGAGGTTTGTCTTCGTTTCTTCCTTTGATGCGCAGCCTTTTTGCTGCGAACTTGACTTCTTCTATTGTTGTTGACTGCTTCTTCTTCCCCCCCGCTGCCTGGTTTTCCATAACAGCGGGGGTTACTCGTTTCCCTGCATCCTGTAGCCCTGTTGATTTTGTCTTTGCTGCCTTTGGAGATACTGTTGTCTTGCTCGGCAGTTTGCTTGGACGTGTCCTTTGCGCTGGCACCACCAGCACGTCCGTGTAGACTGGGAAGCTGGCTGGTGGGTGAAGGAAGACTGATGGGAATGCATTCTGGGAGGGGACATCGCTGGTTGCTGCCGACTTCTAGGGGCATTGACGTGCTGCTCTTCTATGCTGCCGTGTAGGTGTTGCTTGAGGGCTTCTGTCTTCAGAGTCAGCGCCGATATTTTCTCCTCAGCCGCTGCAGCATGTCGGGCCCAGTGATGTCTGTTCGATGGCATTCTCGGCGATGGAGTCTTCCCTCATCCATCGTTGTGCTTCCTTTGTTGCTTCTATGAAGGTAGCCCGGGGGTGTTCCCTTGTAAACCGCTTCATGTCCCTCTTCAAGGATGCCGGGTGCAGGCCGTTGACGAATGCGTCCCGAAGTAATGTTGGCTCGAGAGGCGCGTCATGAAGGCGTCGGAGTACTTTTCAAGGAGGTTCTGTAGCTTCTTTTTCTGTCTGTCAGCGACAATCAAAGTCTCAGCCCGAAGACTGACTTCATATCCCTGATGGCTTCAACATCGACGCAACCACTTCCCCAAGGCCTGCTACTAGTCCCCACTTTGCTCAACAACCACTGGCAGTCACGCTATGTCAGGATGGCAAACCTGACACATGAGGACAAACTCCTGCCTGCCAGAAACTCCAGTAGCTGTCTTAGAAGCTGTCAACACGCATGAAAAAGGCCTTTGATCCAGCCTCAACGTCAACGAACTCATCGTATCAGAAGTCACTGCGGAAGAAGAAGAAAGAGAGAAGACAGAGGCAAGCAGCAAAAACAAAGTCCAACATCCTTCTTCCAGACTTCGATGGCACTGACAGACAGAAAAAGAAGCTACAGAACCTCCTTGAAAAGTACTCGACGCCTTCATGACTGACTGTACAGATCTGGGCTACACTGATGCAGTGACACATCGGCTGAAGACTACAGATGAAAAACCAGTGGCTCAACCATATCGTAGAATTCCTCCCATCAATTTGAAGAGTTCAGAGTCACCTGAAAGAACTACTGAAGAAGGGCATCATCACTGAGAGTTACAGCCCTACGCTGCACCGATTGTCATCGTCAGGAAGAAAGACGGGTCCATCCGACTTTGCGTCGACTACCGCAAGTTGAACTCCAAAACCATCAGAGATGCCTTCCCTCTGCCCAGAATCCAAGAGTCTTTCGACGCTCTGGTCGGGTCACAGTACTTTTCCACCCTTGACCTTGGCTCCGGCTTCCACCAGATAGCCATGCACCCTGACGATCAACATAAGACGGCTTTCACCACTCCAGTGGGCCTCTTTGAATATACCAGAATGCCAATGGGCCTCTGCACGGCACCAGCCACGTTCCAGCGACTGATGCAGTCTACGATGTCCGAATTCATGTTCCAGTTCCTCTTGGTCTACATCGACGACCTCCTGATCTACTCAAAGACCTTTGAAGAACACCTGGAAACTTGGAACGCCTGCTCCGAAGAATCAAAGAAACAGGGACTCAAGTTGAGGGCAGACAAATGTCAATTCCTGCGATGCCAAGTCATCTACCTGGGGCACACCATCTCTGCTGAAGGGGTATCCTGCGAAGACTCCAAGGTACGGGTTGTCAAGGAATGGCCAGTCCCCACTACAACCTCTGAGCTCCGCAGTTTCCTGGGTTTCGCCAGCTACTACCGGCGGTTCATCAGAAATTTTGCCAAGATAGCCGGTCCCCTCCACGACTTGGTCTCCAGCGACAAAAGCAAGAAAAAAAACGCCGACATCACCACACGCTGGGCCCAACACCATGAGGAAGCTTTCAGAAAACTGAAGACCGCCATGACTTCAGCACCTGTCCTGGGCTACGCAGATTTCACCAAGCCTTTCATCCTGGAGACTGACGCCAGCCACGACGGACTGGGCGCCATTCTCTCTCAAGAACAAGATGGGCGACGCCAGGTCCTGGCCTATGCAAGCAGAAGGCTACGTCCAACAGAAAAGAATCAGGCCAATTACTCTAGCATGAAGCTAGAATTCCTCGCCATGAAGTGGGCTGTCACCGAAAAATTCAGAGACTACCTCCTGGGCTCCAAGTTCGTCGTCTACACTGACAACAATCCCCTTGCCCACTTCAAGACAGCTTCCCTGGGCGCCTTAGAGCAACGCTGGGCTGCTCAGTTAGCACAGTTCGACTTCGAAATCAAGTACCGGCCTGGCAAGACAAATCCTGCTGACGCCCTTTCCAGACTGCCCCCACCACGGAAGATGAAGCCCGCTGCTACTCCTGTCCCACCCCAGATTGCTGCCATCCAAGAGACAGACTGCAGAGTCACGCTTATATACCGGAACAACACCCCTGATGCTGAAGAAGACGCTGGCTGAAGTACGAGCAGAGCAAGCACGAGATCCAGTCATCGCCCCAGTCCTGGCAGTATGGCCGGAAGAACCCCCCACAAGAGGAAACCGAGATCTTCAAACCCTTTGCCAGCAGCGCTCACGACTCTTCTTGGAAGACGGGATCCTCTACAGGAAGGTCGAAGATCTGCAACATGGGCCCTGCCGACAACTGGTCCTGCCCAGCACGATGAAAGAAGAAGTCCTGACCTCCCTTCACGACGACATGGGCCACCAGGGAATCAACCGCATCATGGGGCTCCTGCGCACACGAGCGTACTGGCCGGGCATGCACGGGGACGTGGGATGTCACATCTCCAACTGCCAGAGATGCACCCTGGGGCAACATCCCAAGACTTTCACCACGTCAGGACACCTTCAAGCATCGCGACCGTTAGAAGTCTTGGCCATAGATTTCACCAAGTTAGAAGCTGCCAGCGACGGTAGAGAAAACGTCCTGATAATGACAGACGTCTTCTCCAAGTTTACACAAGCGGTACCCACCACAACCAAGAAGCCTCCACTGTGGCCAAAGCTCTGATCAAAGAATGGTTCCTGAAGTACGGGGTTCCAGAACGTATCCACAGCGACCAAGGGCGAAATTTCGAGTCCAACCTGATCGCCGAGCTCTGCACGATGTACAACATTAAGAAGACCCACACGACCCCCTACCATCCCCAGGGCAACGGGCAATGCGAGAGGTTCAACCGCTCCATGTTCAAGCTCCTTCGTTCCCTCACCCATGAAGAGAAAAGGAATTGGCCTGTCCACCTGCCGGAACTGGTCCAGGCCTACAATAACACGCCTCACGCGACCACAGGTTTCGCACCACATTTCCTACTATTCGGGGCAACACCCAAGACTCCAGTCGATGACATCTTGGGCAACGACAACCAGCCAGTTGAACTCGACACCTGGGTCAATCTTCACCAGGCTCGCCTGAGAGACGCCTACAGCAAGGCACACCAACAGTCCCAGAAAATCGCGCCAGGAGAGACGAAGCCAGGCGGAAGACGTCTTCCTCCATCCTGTCTGAAGGGGACCTGGTCTACCTTCGCAACCGGGAGAGAGGGAAGTTGCAAGATGCCTGGAAGCCTCAACTATTCCAGGTCGTCACGCGGCCCTATAACAACGACGCCTACGTGGTACGACCATTGGCTGGAGGAATCGACCGCACGGTCAACAGGAAGGACATGCTGCCAGCCGCGAACCCAGAGGAAGACTCGGAAGGCGAGGACGAAGACCCAATACCCCCTCCCACACGAGAAGAAGACTCCAACAGCGAATCCGAGGAAGACTTCGTAATGATGAACATTCCCCAGACTCCTGAACGGAAGAAACCAGTTCCGCTGCCTACCCCGGTTCGCTTCCTAGAAGATCCCAAAGACTTGCCAGCAAACCAAGAAAAGTTTATTCTGAGAATCCAGTAATTTTTGTTTAAAAATAGTGGTTAGGAATAGAAAGTTAGGCATTCTCCAGAGAAGAGACGTTTGGAGAAAGAAAAGTTAGCAAGATTAGAATTAGAAAAGTTAGGCATTTCTCTTTCATAAGCGAAAAGAGACATTTGGAGAAAGAAAAAGGAAAAGTCAGCAAGAACAACAACCTCAGCAAGAACATACTTCACTATATTTTGAAAAGTTATCTTTGCTAAAAGTTTAATTTTTATTTTCTTTTGACAATGTCTATTTTATAACAGATCTTCCATGGAAACATACAAAGATATTTTTCATCTCTCGCGTGTAGTTTGGCTACAGAATGGCTGAGAAAGAAAAGAGTTCCTTCTCCCTGTTCCCGTTTTGATTCCCAGTGCCTTATTTATAAAATAACGCACTAGAATCAAATCACCCCTAAAATGTCATAAGTCGTAAAGCTCCTTTTGTTAAACTATTAATTCTTCTACCCCTTGATTCAAACTTGCCTTATTCATAAAATAACGCAGTTTGAATCAATGCCTTCAATTATAATTTCATAACAAACCCCATTCCCTGATTCAAACTCGCCTTATTTATAAAATAACGCAGTTTGAATCAATACCTTCATTTTATTCTTTCATTTCGGTTTGCCTTGTTTAACAACAACGCAAGCTGAATGAAAAGAGCATGTCACGTGAATAATCGGGATTTTCCTCTTCTATTAATATTTGATTATCACATTGCCTATTAAAGATAGCGATATGAATCAAATTGTCCTAATCTCTTTAAAAAGAATAAGAAGTATCAAATATACTCTATTCTTTTCATTCAAGGAGGACCTTGAATAATCGAGAGAGGGGGGAGGGAGAAAAGTGTTGAATATTATTAAATTTTGCTTTATATTATTTTGGAAGGGGCAGTAACCCTAATACAGGAAATTGACTAGGAAGTGGAGTTATATACCCATCCTAGCACCTGTCCCAACTTTCGATTCAATGAGGGCATTGAAAAACAAGAGTAGGGGGCAGATGTGGAGAAGTGAAGAAAAGTTATTTACGATTTTTTCAGCCATTATTACAAGAGAAATCACTCTTAACAAACGAATGACGTCAAACGCTCTTTAATCATAAAGATCAGATTGTAGATCCAAAATAGTATATGTTTCCATGGAAGATAGGTAAATATAAGTTATATCGAAACAAGCAAACATTTAAGCTGTTTTTAGTTCAAACATAAATCATACATCAATAACGAAAATATCAACGAAGAAGGGAAATCAATTATTTGGGAATATTAAATTTTGATACAGTTGCTAAGGGTTAGTTGCTACGATGATTTACTTGTTTACATTTCGTTTTAGGAACGAAGACAAGCAAATCATCGGAAACTTGATTAAGTTTCATTTAACAGTTGTTGGTTAGAATTAGATTATTATATTGCGTTTATCGATAGTTTGTTATAGTATTATTTTTGCTTCGATGTCATGTTGGTAGGATGATGTCGTAGAGTTGGTCGTTAGATTTGTTTCGATGTTATGTTGTTAGGGTGATGTGGTAGTGTTGGTCGTCCGATCAATTGACGACGAGCATGTATAAAAGGAGAGTGTGTTTGTGTGTTCGGGTGGGTTGTTGTTCTTGCGCAGTTCTTGCGTGTTCTTGCTGACGGGTCTCGCTGACAGATGCTTGCTGACCATCCTTGCTGATATAAAAGAGAAGAGAAACATCGATTCTGGTCTGGTCTTAAGATTGTTTGCCTGGCTGATCTGAGCGCTGGTTGCTTGCTGTCTCTGCTACTTCTATTGATCCACAACACCACCCAGCAGATTTAGCTGCATGATTAATCTGTGCAAAGTGGCAGGCACGAAGATGAGATTGAGCATCCGACATATATAAGATTGAAGTTGAAAATCCTTGGTTCGATCGAGCTCTTGCCTTTGCCCTAAGTCCACTTTGCCACACACAGTCCAACCTTAACCCTTTCTGTGCCTGACTCTGAAGCAGATGCAATCTCCGCTTCTTTTTCTGTGTAAGCACGATCGACATGACCCTCCATTTTCCTGTCGTCTGCTAGACTATTCACTCCAAAATCCTTGTGCCCTTCCAATGGCGTAGAAATACAAGACGTCCACAAGTCAAACATTGTTCTGCTATTTTTGCTAACATAATATGGCATCGAACTAATCACCTGACCCAAAATTCCTTTTCACTGAGCCAGAGCGATTTTCATCATTTCAAACTTGACCTCTGCCCCAAACCCTGACCTAACAGTGCTACATTCGATTGTTAAAAAATCGGTTCAGTCTGACAATTTTAGTTCTAACTAACAATAATTTATGTGTTGATTTCTCTATTGTCTCCTATACTTGATTCCTATACTCATCAACCAATCGCTGAAGTCGGGTGGCAAATGAATGTCCACGACAATGCACACCAATAGCAAGACAGTTCACAAGTCACGTGGTCGGTGACTTCATATTAATGTAAATCATAACAAAGCTGAACAATCAAGAAGAAGTAATGATTTCATGTTAGTGTAAATCATAACAAAGCTGAACTATCAAGAAGAAGTAATGATTTCATGTTAGTGTAAATCAAAACAAAGCTGAACTATCAAGAAGAATGAATGATTTCATGTTAGTGTAAATCAAAACAAAGCTGAACTATCAAGAAGAAGGAATGATTTCATGTTAGTGTAAATCAAAACAAAGCTGAACAATCTAGTGTAAATCAGAACAAAGTCGAGCAGTCAAGAAGTTGATGTGTTTTTGTGGGTTTTTTTAATCCAGTGTCTTACCGTTTAGAATCCACTTTATTTTGGAGGGGAAACCATTATAAATGTGACATCATGTGCTTGACAGGCAATGTCGTCAGTTAAAATTACTCGTACTTTTGCGCGCGCGCGCGCGCGCGCGTGTGTGTGTGTGTGGTGTGTGTGTGTGTGTGTGTGTGTGTGTGTGTGTGTGTGTGGTGTGTGTGTGTCAAGTCAAGTCAAGTCAAGTCAAAATTATCTTTATTGAGGGTTAAAAGAATAAGCTTTGCCGCTTTTTTTCATCATGCCCTCACAAAAAAAGCATAAATATCAATCACAATAGTGAAAACCAGAAACGCGAAGCAATATATACGTATAAATCAAAATATACAATGTAATGAAAACAATGAAACAATTAACAACCATTAATCAATATTGTGACTGACAATGGACAACATGTCAAACATGGTAATGAATAATTTGAGAGAGAGAGAGAGAGAGAGAGAGGGGGGGGGCTGACAGATAAGCAGAGAGATGGCATGACAAAGAATCCAATAGACAGACAGACAGACAGTCAGAGAGAAAGAGAGAGAGAGGAGAGAGAGAAGAGAGAGAGAGAGAGAGAGAGAGAGAGAGAGAGAGAGAAGAGAGCGGGAGACAGAGAACACAGAAAAGACAGACAGACACAGAAGAGAGAAGAGAGAGAGAGAGAGGAGAGAGAGAGAGAGAGAGAGAGAGAGAGAGAGGAGAGAGAGAGAGAGAGAGACCGCCTTGGCTTAAGGCTGTGTCAGACCAATTGACATAGGCCAGAACACCAAGGCTACATCAAAATGTTGTTATGCTCTGCATAGTTATGTGGGGATTGTCTTCAGTCGTGACAAGCTCCTAGCATAACATTATCAGTCTCCCAAATCCCCCGAAGTCGGAGTGTGGCTGCCCATGTGGCGGGGTAATCAAAAACGGTCACACACGTAATGTTCTCATCCCCAGCTGATGCATTTGTGCCATAGTGTTCAAATACTTCAGCTGTTCGGATGATCCCTGGAGTCTTTTAGCCAGGGTACGACAACAACAACAACAACAACAACAGAGAGAGAGAGAGAGAGAGAGAGAGGAGAGAGAGAGAGAGAGAGAAGAGAGAGAGAGAGAGAGAGAGAGAGAGGATCTGCAACAATATAGATAATCATAAATTACTTTATAATTTGTCCATCAAATATTTTTTCAGTGCTTTTTTAAACAGTAGTTTAGAAGGACATGTTTTTAAAGTAGAAGATAAATTGCTCCATGCCGTTCCTGCAGAATATATGAGGCTAGATTTGTAAAGATTGTTACGTGGTCTAGGAAACGAAAGTTTGTGAACATGTCTATTTTCATTATTTGCAAAGTTTCGGATAATTTTCTTTGGAGCTATTCCCTTCACTACTTTATACATGCATAAGCATTTATTGAAGAAGAGCCTGTCTTTGAATGGAAGAATATCTAACTTTTTATACTCATCACCTGTCAAGGAATTAGATTTTAATTGCACCAATTTTATAGCTCTCTTATGTAAACGATTGATTTGTTTCACATTTGTTTCACTAGAATTATCCCATAACGTAGACGCATAATCAATGAGAGATAAAATATGTGCATGAAAAAATAATTTCCCCGACTGGAGATTCAGAAAATGTTTTATTTTTGATAATTGATAAATCCTTTTAGAAAGACGTTTTCCAAGGTCAGTAATGTGGTCGTACCACGTTAAATCATTATCGATGATAGCCCCTAGTACTTTATGAGATGTTACCTCCTCAATCCTTTGGTCATTGACATATATATATATATATAGTGTGTGTGTGTGTGTGTGTGTGTGTGTGTGTGTGTGTGTGTGTGTGTGTGTGTGTGTGTGTGTGTGAAGAATTTCATAACATATGGCCAGGCTTGCGGCAATGGAATCATTTTTAGCACAGTTAGAAACGTTTCGATCAGTTAGATTATTAATGAGATACACGGGATGGGGGGAGGGGGGGGGGAGGATCATCCCCATTCTTACGGCATACTTCTCGTCCAAAGGGCATACTCGTCGAAGATGAGCACTTATAATAAAAATTAAAAAGAAGAAGAAGAAGAAGAAAACAGTATCCCCCCACCCGCACACCCACCCATCCCCCACCCCATCACTTGTGGTGTCACCCCCATAGAACGACGTCTAGTTATGCGAATTTTCTGCGATATCTGCAACAAAAACAAAACGGTGTGGGTGTGTGTGTGGGTGGGCGTGGGTGGGTGTGTTTGTGTGTGTGTGTGTGTGTGTGTGTGTGTGTGTGTGTGTGTGTGTGTGCGTGCGTGCGTGCGTGCATGCGTGCGTGTGTGTGTGTGTGTGTGTGTGTGTGTTGTGTGTGTGTGTGTGTGTGTGTGTGTGTGTGTGTGTGTGTAGAGTATTGTGGTATAACTGTATGTATGGTGTTTATTATTGAGGCCAGCTCTGCCTTTGGCAGACTCTCAAAGATGTGGCAAGACCATGGCATCAGATTGCGCACAAAGGTTGCTGTGTACAGAGCTGGGGTTCTGAGTGCTCTCCTCTACTGTTGTGAGACGTGGACCACGTACCGCCGACACATTCAACAACTCAAACAGTTCCATCAACGATGCTTGCGCAGATCTGCAGCATCAAATGGCAAGACAGAGTGTCCAACCTACAGGTCCTGAAGAAGTGTGGCTTACCCAGCATTGAGTGTATACTCATCAAAAGCCAGCTCCAATGGACAGGACACGTTGTCCGTATGGAGGACAGCAGAGTTCCAAAGATGCTGCTCAATGGACAACTGAAGGAAGGACAAAGTGACCAAGGAAGGTCTCTCAGAGATACAAAGATACCTTGAAGGCCAACCTCAGAAGGTGCAACATCAACACTGTTTCTGGGGAGATGTCGTCCTTGACAGAACACAGTGGAAGCAAAGACGTACTGTCTTTGGTGGAAGTAGCAGTGTACCCAGGGCACAAAAACATTTGAGCGCAACAGAGCAGCTGCCATCCAGGAAAGGAGGAATCGGAGAAAACGAGGCCCATCCTTGCAGGACTCCATTCCATGCAGCATCTGTGCCTCAAGAATTGGTCTTCATTCCCACATGAGCAGATGACCTGCCTGCCTACTCATCCGTCCGACACGAAGAGAGGATCCATCATGTACGGTATTATGGTATAACTGTTTGATAGATATACGTACAATGAGAAGCATGAAATGGTAGACAATGCTTATTTACCTCCCTTTGTCAACACCACATTCACACGATTGTGTGTGTGTGTGTGTGTGTGTGTGTGTGTGTGTGTGTGTGTGTGTGTGTGTGTGTGTGGTGTGTGTGTGTGTGTGTGTGTGCGTGCGTGCGTGCGTGTTGTTCCGTTCTCCTCTACCCTTCGCTGGCTGCTGTGGGGTGCTGTTGGATTCCGTTTTTGAACCCTTGGAGGTGAGAATGCCACGGATTCATAGACTGTGGTATCTCTCTCTCTCTATTTGATGCCAAGGGGGTACAGACACAGTCAACCGTGCCTCCCTGATGAATCATATCCACCGGACGAAAGGCCTCGGAGCAGGCGATATGAGTGGTTCTGTTTTCAAGATGGGTTACAATGGTCCCCACATGTGCACAGGCAGCTAGTGAAGGACTTTATAACATTTATTTCCCTGATGTTTTATTCTCTTTTTTTCCTTCTTCACACACACACACACACACACACACACACACACACACACACACACACACACACACACACACACACCAATATAAGATCGTGAACGTGTTGTTGGCAAAGGAGGTAAATAAGCATTGTCTACCACACCACTCTTCTCATTGCTAGATTTCTTTCCCTTGACTCAGTCGGGCAACAATGACACACGAACGACCAAACGGCTGTACAACACACTCTACCAAACAAACGAGTACAACAAACACACTGTGCCGTTTTTTGTTCAAAATACTGTAGGAAAGAGACAAGTGAATGTTTGTCAACGATGTCTTCCCCAGAAAACACAAAAGAACAGACCTAATTACGTCACAAAGCAGCACTCCCAAATCCTTGTCGGCAGTAGAATTGCCATGCAGAAAACGAGAACTAGAGAAACGTCAGACTCTTCAAATGCAGGTGAGGAGCAGAGTGGCCACTGACAGCAAATCAATTTTACACCTTTATCATGACGTCAGCAAGCAAGCAGATTAATTCTGAACGGACTTTTCCTCTGTGTGCCATCATCCGTCCGTTCCCCTCGTCTCGTTTCTTTTTCGCCCCTCCACCACCCTCCCCCTTCCCTCCTCTCCCCTCCCTCCCGCCCTCACCCTCTCCTCAGTCCTCTTTCTTTCATTTCAAATATCATGGCATTATTTTGTTGATAGAGTAGTCTGTATGGGATTTCCACCGTACTATTGTCTGCGACATATCTCCAGACTGTCCCCTTCTTTTTGTTGTTCTTGTTGTGCAGTTATTGTCGATGTTGTAAGGGAACTAGTTGTAGTTATTTCAAGGTCAGCCGTGTCTGACTAGTTTTGTCGTTGTTGTTGTTGTTGCTGCTGTGCTGCTGTTGTTGTTGTTGTTGTTGTTGTTGTTGTTGTATGGGAACAAGTTGTAGTTATTTCAACGTCAGCCTGTGTCTGACTAGTTTTGTTGTTGCGTTATTTGGTTTGGGTAGCGGTGGGTGGTGGTGGTGGTGGTGGTTCCTCTTGTTCTTGTTCTTGTTGAGGAGGAGGAGGACAACGACGACGACGACGACGAAGAAGAAGGTGATGATGATGATGATGATGATGATGATGATGATGATGATGTTGTTGTTATTTTGCTTTGAGTTGTTGGTACGTGGGTGGTGGGAGATTGGGGGATGGAGGGTTCTCTCGATGTTCTTCCGATTGCACACTCACCTCTCCGTACCTTTGGTCAGCGTGTCTGGGGTCAGACCAGGGTTGGTGGCTACAGGCAGCAGGCTCGATCTCTTCTCCACCTTCCGGCCTTCAACATACCTGTGATCAGCTTCTTATGTACAGAGTCGATTGCCAAAAAGAAGTACACAAAATGGCTGATATTAGTGTGATTGGGCCCCAGTGCAATAACTTTTCCCTAATTTGCGTTATCCCAAGCACAAGAAGCAAAGGGAAGACATGCCAAAACACAGCATCATGGAGGCTATTCTGTTGGCTTAATTTTCACAATCTGTATGAGTGATCTCTTCCAAATTGTTCGTCTGCTTTTGAGGTGAATGTAAGGATGTGCTCAGTATCGAGCAAAAGAGATTAATTTTACAATTAGTTTCTGATGGATTAAAAAGCAGAAAGATCGCCCAGCTGCTGCAGATATCATTTTTCTGCTGTTTTACAAGTTTTTGAAGCGGTACAGGAGACAGGATCGCTCGAAGCAAGCAAATCAGTGGCAGGCCAAAGAAGACGGATGAACGTTCAGATCGAAAGTTGTTTCGTCTTGTGAAAAGAGAGAGAAGAAAGTCTTTGAAGGAGCTGTGCATCAAATTCAATGAAGAACAACATGTGCAGGTGTCTGCTAGGACTGTGTATAGGAGGTTGAAGGCTGGGCTACAAAAGAAGAGTTGTGAAGAAGAAAACAGTGGTATCACAGGTGAACAGAAAACGTCGCAGGGCATGGTGCCGATCTAAGCTTCATTATACTGTTGAACAGTACTGGAAAAGGGTAATTTTTAGGACGAGACCCAGGTTGTGATTGGTAAGGCCGGAAAGTGTATGTGTGGCGAAAAAGACAACCAAAATCTACGATCCTCAGTGTCTTTGTGTGCATGCAGATCCAGACCCAAGATGCAATGCCCGTGCCATGTTTTGGGGATGCGTTACATTTAACGGTACAGGAACACTTGTGCCTGTTGGGGACAATCAACTCTCAGAAGTACGTAGAAGTCCTTGACACAATCTTTGGCTGTAGGCCTAGTAGCCAAAGAGTTCCCACGAGAGCCTTGGATCTTCCATGATGACAATGCGCCATGCCACACCTCTCGATTCACCACCCACTGGAAACAGGTGAACGGAATCTCGACATGACCTGGCCCTCACAAAGCCCAGACATCAACATTATTGAAAATGTGTGGAGAACTCTCAAAAGCCGGTTACAAAGGAGAGTGCACGAGGTTGTAAACAGAGACACTCTGATCAGGACTGTGCTTGACATCTGGGACCACCTCAATCCAGGCTACATTCAGGGGCTCTACCACTCGCTGCCAGCTCGAATGAGGCAGGTTTTGCGGGCAAATGGATGCATCACCAAATACTGAAAGCTCAGTGAGTAAACTGATTTTTCTGTGTTCAAAATGCATCAGATCTAACCACTGCTGAACCGAAATCTAGATCTAGCGGCCATTTTGTGTACGTCTTTTGGCAATCGAGTGTACATGTACCAGCCATAAACGTATTGTCCTCATACATACACACGCAGTGCCGCGACACTCTTCAGGTTGAACAGAACAGATCCAGCTTATTCATTTCTTCCCTCCACCCCCCCCCCCCCCCCACCCACTTTGAGACAACCTCTCTCTCTCTCTCTCTCTCTCTCTGGCATTCCAGTAATTGTACTACTTGGGGGATGGCCCGGGGCGGAGGAGGGGGGGGGGGGGGGGGCAGGAGAGGGCCACTGAAAAAGGAGTGAGTGGTGGTGGTGGTGGTAGTGGAGAGAGTGGGAGAGGTGGATCGTCACATAACAGTCAACGTTCGCGAAGCCCACAAACCACAAGCACCCGGGAAAGCACAACTTGACTGACTCCTTGCTGTTAGTCCCACCACAGACCCACCACAGATTAAGTATACACTGTAACACCACGACTGTTACGTATGTAGAGAACAGTAATATGCCGACTCTACCCCACTTGCTCCTCCACCAAGTTTTCGGGCGAAAGTGCCCTAGAATCAGCATATTACTGTTCTCTGACAAGTAAGACTTCAATAACCAAAAAATAACGATTATCTACAAACAAACATACTGTGCAGGGTTATCCGTTTTTAATACTAATTTACTAAACTTTTCAGATTTCAGTTTTGTTTAATCCTATGTTTTTCCTGGTCATTTTCAATAACATCATTTTCGCGCAAACATTCTTCAAATGAGTCTCTGTCTTTCATGTGAAATAAAACTACAGTCTTTAACTGTTCTCTAAAGTCTTTTAAAACCGAGTTATATTTCTGGCATAAAATCCACACACTTATCCCAGCATGTCTTCCGCTGAAAGCTAGTTTCGACAAAGTGTTTCTCTTTTTAACTATGTCTCTTTCTGCCGAACAGTCATCTATAATAAATAGTGTCTGCGTTCCTTCAAACCCAAAAAAAAGCGTTCTAGACTTTCCCTTTAGTTTATTGCTGGGATCAAAAAATATATTTCATATCTGTCCATAAAAACCTTCTATCATGATTGTTTGTTCCATTTAAGGGGTTGGGACAGAAAATCCCCAATTTTTTTTTAAAAATTATAACGATAAATTTTTGTAAAAGTCTAGGCAAATATTTTTTTTCCCAAAACCCAGTCTGCCCACCAAATCTTGAACAATGGGGGGATTTTATCATAAATTTTAAACTGCTCCAAGTTTTATAAACAAAATTTTAATCAAATTTCCATTTTATTTTTATAATACTCTCCTCAAACTTGTTAAAGTTTTAAAAAAACCCCTACGAGGTTTTAAATTGTAAGTTTTAATCCAATTTAGTTTTAAAATTGTTTCTATTTAAATTAAAAACATTGATTTTGTTCTTGTTGTTATGATCTTAATATCCTCGCCATTGTGAAAAACGCGAGGGGAAAACTTTAAGGCTTTTAAACGTTTTAAGTTTTCCCAGCAAATATTAATTCCTTTTATAAGGTCTTTCCAAACGCCCAAAACCCCCCTCCCTCTCCTTTTTTTTTAAAGGACAAAATTCAAATATCATTGTGAACGGGTCTCCAAATTTTCTGTTTGGGGAAAGATTTTTAAATTTTTGTAAAAGTTTTTTTTTCAACTGTTTCTTTTTGTGGGGGATGTACTTTTTTCCCCCATAGGGCCCTTTTTTTCCAATTTTTTTCCCGGGACTTTTGTCGTCCGGCAAAAGGGTCTTAAAAGAAAAGGGGCCATGTTAAATGCTTTTCTGAAATTTTTTTGGGCGGCTAAAATATGTAAAGGGGTTATAAATTAAAATTTTTTTTCCCTTTCTAAAAAAAAAGGGGTTTCAAAGTGCCTTTTGGGTCGGTTTTCGACCTATTTTAATTCAAAACGGGCCAAAAATTAAATTTTTGCCTCTAGTTTTGCGCATTTGTTCTAGTTTGGGAAATTTTTTGCTGTCGCCCAACCCTCTTTGCGTTTATAAAAACCATTTTTAGTTTTACTAAAACCATACAAACGCCTATCCACCCTTTCGTTCAAATCCGCAACGTCTGCAAGGTTTTTTAAATCTAAAGTTAAAACCCCTCACAGGAGCTAATGAAAACCCCGATTCTTTCGGCCCCGGCAATTAAATTTTTTAGTAGCGATTTTTTTTTCTAAAAAAATTTGTGTAGGTTATCGTTTTTTTCTTTTTTTTCCCCCTGTTTTGTTTTTTAATTTTTATTTTAAAATGACCCGACCCCCCCACAAACAAATTTTTTTAAAACTGTAAATTGGGGAAATTTGGGTAAAATTTTCATAATGCAAAAATTGCCCTTTCCCTTGGGAAAGGGGCTTTTAAAAAAACATTAAAGGGCCTTCCCATATAATTTTTTTCATCAGGCCCCGCTTCCAAAAAAAATAGAGTAATGAATGTAATGCAAGATCGGGGCGGACTTTCCCCCATAAGTATTTTTTGTTTGGTGTAACCCAAAAACTAAAATTTTTTAGCTGAAAAGCCAAAACATTTTAAAGCTGGGTCTTTATCAAAATAGTAACCTCCTTTTTCTTCAGGTTTGAATTTTTAAAACATTTTTTTTTAGATTTGCATTAATTTTTGAGGAAAATGTCAAAGTTACTCATTGCTTCTTTTAGTGAGAAAAACCCCCGAAATTTAACCATCGGGGAATTGTTAACGGGCTAACGGGGGCCCCCTTTTTTGGTCAACTTTTAAAACCCGGGATTTTTTCCCCTTGGTTTGGGCTTTTTTTAAAACCCTTTCGATTTTGTAAAATTTTTCTTAAGTGCGACCTTTTGCTTCCGAAATTTTTTTTTAATAGCATTTTCAAAAACAAAGGCCGGTCGGGGTTTGTTTTTGTTACAAACTTTTTTTGAACAAAAAAAAAAAAGAGGCTTTTCAAATATATTGATGCAAAAAAATTCTTTTTGGGGGCCGCACTACAATTTTTAAAAATATAGCAACTGTACTCTTTGACATTCCCTGTGACCCAGACTGTCTTTTAAAAAAAAGGTGAGTACCCCTTTGAAGAGCTATTTTTAACCCCCCCAATTGAAAACGAACCACCCCCAAAGAAAGCGTGGTTTAGTCTCCGATGCTTTTTATCAGAACCATTTTAAATTTTCCCTTGTTTTGCGCTTCAACGGGTGTGGAGTGTCGTATGCGACATTTAAACCCACCCAAGATCCTTTGGTGGGTCAGTGTACAATTTCATTTCTATTACACCTTCAGGCGTATTTTGACTGAACTGAAAGTTTTTTCCCCAAAGAAAAACCCCGTTTAAAAACCATTCAGAAACCCAAAAAGGGGACATAAGGTTTTTTGAAAGAACCCGAAACCCGAATTCAATTTTAAAAAAAAATAAGACAACTTTAGACAAATTTTGGGATTTAATCAGGGCCCTGGGCGACCTTTATTTTCGGGGCACGCACAGAAAGTTTAACTATGACGGGGCATCCCCTTTAAAAAACCCTTTTTTTTTTTGGCCCCAAAATTTGTTCAGAAACCCGGGCCCTACAGAAAAGGAAAAAAAAAAAAACAGGGGGGAAACAACTTTTATTTTTGAAATTTCAAAGGGCCTAACTAGAGCGGGTTAGAACAAAAAGGGACTCTATTCGTACTTACGTTTGGTGTTTGTGGGTTCGAAACCCCGGGCGAGATCGAGCATAATGATCCTTCTACTGGCTTTGATGCAAAAAAACCAAAAATTAGAAAATTTTGGGTTCCCTTTTAATTCAACATTGTTTTTACCTTCAATTATTCAAAGGCCCCAAAATGTTTTAAAATTACGCAAGACGAAATTTGACTTTGCTGTTCCCACTGGTTTTTTCTTGCTGCCTTCTGCCCTTTCGGGACTCCAGTTGGGTACAAAAATAAACTTTTTAATAATGAAATTTTTTAAGCAGGAAAGAACAGGGGGTTGGGAAAAACGACATAAATTCTGAGCCTTAATTTTTTACAAACAAAAAAAGAACACCCAAAAATTAAGTCACCCAACCCCGAAGCCCAAAACCCCCAAAAGTCATTGAAACTCAGCAAAGCTCGCGGACTCTTTTTCGCGTGCCATAATATGAAAAACAGCGCTTGTTTTGGTTTAAACTGGCATAGGTTTTACTTTTTCTTTATTTTATTTAAAAAGTAACCCAACTATTACAAAAACAAATTTCCCCATAAGTCCCCGGGCCTTTAAACCCAACTCTTTGTTTGGCAGTAACAAAGCCAGTGAAAATTTACCCCCCCAAATAGGGCCAGGTAAAGAGTCAAAAAAGCTTTCCCGGGCAAATTTTTTTTAATAAATCCGCAAGATGAACACTGTTTTTTTTCCCAAATGATTTTACGGGTGGAGGCAGGGGCGGTGGGGGTACTAAATTTTTGGGCCCCCGCCCCCCTGTAATACCCAAAACACCAATTTTTCCCTTTTTGCAAATCCTAAGGGATTTTAAACGCTTGCTAATGTGACCCTTTGCTCTAAAAACAGTGTTCGTTTTTCGTTCTGCTAGTGCGTGTCCATAAAAATTTTTTCGATAGTTTCTCTTATTCTATTCCTTGATTCGAAAATTGGTCCCGGTTTGGTTTAGAAGAGCGCTTTAGTCTTGTTTTTTTTTTTCGGGGGCCCAAAGGGATTTTTTAGTTTTTGGGGTTTATTCTTTCTTTAATCTCTTTGCCCAAACGAGGGGGGTCGTCATTTCTAAAGCGATTTTTCCCTTTTTTCTTTTTTAAAATTCATTTTTTTTGTTCACCTATTTTTTGCAAATTTGTTTTTTAAATTTCGCCTTTTGGGGGTTTTTAAAAGCATGATAAAGGGCCGTTTTTCCTGCAGGGGGTTACGGTGAGTGTGTATAGTCTTTAATGCTTTTTTCTTCTGAAAAACTGGTTTCTGTTTTTAATTGCATTTTTTTAATTCGTTTTCCCGTTTGTTTTAAATTCTTTAATTTCCCCATTTTTGCATTTGGTTATCTGTGGGGTTCTTGTAGGGTTTTTTGGGAATTTTAGCAACTGCACCCGTTTTAAATTTTTGGTTTAGAAATGCCAAGGCGTTTTTTTTTTCTTTCACACTGAGTTTTTAAAAATTTTTGTCCCTTTTGCAAAAAAAACCTTTGAGGGGTCTGGTTTGGGTTTGCCGAACAAGTTGTCCTTGATCTTTTTTTTACAGAAAAATGATCATCTTTTAATTCAAAACCCTTTTGGGGGTCAAAAAATTCGGGATTTCTTGACCTAAATTTCGTAAAATGATTTAACCTTACTTTCTTTTAAATTCACCCCGCATTGAGGGGCCATTGAGCGTCCCGTTTTTCCAAAGGGATCTTTTTACTCATATCTTCCTCCACGATCAAAAAAATCAAAAATTTTTTCTTCAGCTTAAATTTCCCTCCCCTGTTTTAAATAATTAATTTTTTAAATTTTTGTTTCCCTTTAAAAATGTCACAACATATGGGCCCGATTCTTGACCCCTTAAAAAAGCCTGAAAACCCCTTGGGTAAAGGGGAAATAAGGGGGAATTTTTACTGTTCCAAATAATCCATCAACTTTTTGATGCGGATCAAATTTTTACTTTTAAAATTTTCCCGGGACCTGGAGGGGAATAAAGTGATTGTGCCAGGCTCTGCACGTTTTTCTTTCAAAATAGAATCGTTTAAACAACAGACCCCAAACAGGACATTTTTTCCCAGAATCGGGACGGGCAATCTTTTAAGAAAAATTTCTATAAAATTTGAGGGGAAAAAAATTTTTCCCTTTACACAATCAGACATTTTTTTAAAACCTATTTGAAAAAAGGAAACCCGAGAATAAAGGGCTAAATTTTGGCGTTTAAAGGGAATCGAAAATAAAAGAAGCACAAAAAACTTTTTTTTAGGCGCTGAAATGCTAAAGACGGAAAGGGTTTGTAGCCGAAAGGGTTATGGGGAAGGAAATCGTTTTTTCCCAAACCCCAATTTTGGGTTTGGGTTAAAAAAGCGCATGCCCCATACTTTCAAGGAGCTTTAAAAAGACAGTTTGGTCTTTGGGAACTAACCCTTTTAATGCCCCCAAATATTTTAATTAAAACTACAGCGGGGAGCAAAGTACAGAAATTGGACATCTCGTTAATTTTAGGAACTTGTTAGAAACCCCCTCACTTACCCCGGCTGATTGAGCAAAAAATATCAGTAAAAATTAGCAATTTTTTTACAAAAGAGGGGTTTTCATAAATTCAAAAAATCCAAAAAGAAAGGCAGCCCCCAATATGGAATTTTATTTTTTGGTCCCACAGAAAGACGTTAAAAAGGATTTTTTGGGTTTGTGCGAAAAAGAAAAACCCTTTTCAAAGAAAAACAAAAAATTTTTGTTAACCCTAAAATAACGAAAGTGAAATGTACAATTGGGGGCGTCCTAACCAAATTTACGCTAGCGGGTTTAAACCTTATCTTCATTTTGATGAAATAAAAAAAACTGTTTGGGGGCGGGGGTGTAGAAATCCGACGTTGCCCCTTGTGCCCTAAAGTTTTGCTTTTTTCACAGTTTTAGATTGTTTCTTTATTTAAAAACAAAATAAGGGTTTAAAAAGGTTTTGGACCTAAGATCAAACGGAGGAAAATCAGTTTAAAGGAAAAGCGGGAAAAACTTTTTGGACAAAATAAACATTCAAATTGAAAAAAGAAAAAGGGGCCCAAAAAAACCGCTTAATGTGTATTTTTTTTAAAATTATGATGCGCGGGGCTGCCCTAAAAAAGAAAACAATTAAAGATATACAATACTAAATTTTTTTTAAATTTTTAAAAAAAGCTTTGTCTGTTTGGTTTACCCAAAATTGGCCTACCGCCCCCAAAAGAAGGGATAGTAAAAACCCAACATAAAAACCTTCAGATTAACCAACATTACACAAAAGGGAAAAAAAAACAGAGCAAAAACCTTTCAAAATACAGCAAACCAAAAGAAAGGGATTTTGCTGCCTTTAAAAGCTGTTACATTGTTAAAACGGAACACGACTATAAGGCTTATCAGCAGGGGAAAGATTTTTTGGTCTTTTAGCAACGGGCATAGGGGCACCCGCAGCTTTTTCCCCTAGGAGGTTTGTCCCTTTTTGCTCTTTTTCCCGTGTTCATTTTGCTGTAAGTGCGGTGGCCCAAAAAAATTTTAAAAAATTTTAAAATCCAAAAGCACACAGCTATGGTTTTAACTAATAACAGCTAAACTTACCGTTTTTTAAAATGCAAAAAAATAAAAAGGGTAGTTGACTCAAACATCACGGATGAAGAATTTTAAACGTTTTCCCGGGCCGATTTTGATGACAAAAAAAGACAAAATTTTTATCTTCAAAGAAAGGGAAGGGAAAAAGTTTTTTTTTCAACGCCTAACGCCCAGCAGATTTAAAAAAGGGAAAGCTTAAAAAAAAAAAAAAAAGAGCATTAAAATCTGTTCTAAACAGCTCACAGTTAAAAAAATCGAAAGGGGGTTTATGCTTTTTGTTTATGGTCTAAAACAAAAAAGACCGTTGATATGATTCTGATTTAAAACCGGTTTTTATTTTTTTTAAAATTTTTAAAAAAAAATGGGTTTGGGTTAGAAAAAAAGACAGCATGGCTTTAAAAATTATGAAGGCCCAGATGAAATTTTTTGGGAAAGGAAAGGGTCGAGAAAGGGGCGGGTTTTTTAAAAGCACTGAATGAAATTGATTTAGAAGTTATTTTTAAACCAAAAAAACGGCGGGCAAACGTTGTACATTTCTAAATTCCAAGTTTCCCAAATAAACTAACCCTTTGACCCCCAGTTTAAAATAATGTTTGCTGTTTTAAAACGACTATATAACAATTTAAAAGAAGAAAAACTAGAAGTCGGGGGTTTTTTCAACCTAAAACAGCAGGGCTATTCTTTCTCATAATGACTTAAAAAACCCGGTTGGGGAGACGAACTGCTTGCACAGTTTTACGCTGCCGCTGAAGAAGCTAAAATGAGAGGCTCTGGTTTTGGGCAGAGGGCGAAGTCCCCCGAGATTAGATTAAAACAGGTTTAAATATGCCCCCGATTGTAGGCCCAAAGGTTAAAATTCCGCTACCTCGGGGGGGGTTTGGTTTTTAAAAGAGCAATTTTTTTTAAAATAAAAAAACCCGACAAAACTTTTTCATGTGGGTGTTCTTTCAAAGGGTGATCAAAGTCCGCGAACACGCGGGAAAAAGTGACTAACTATCGGCAATTCGCCCAAAAAATTTTTAAATTCAATAAGGGAAAATCCCTTTTCCCGTTAGGGTAGACCAAAAAAATCAGTTTGAAGAACAAAACAAACCCCCAAAATGTTTAAAGTAAACACAAGGGATGAGGAAAAAAAATTTGGTGCCCAATTTAAAATTTCCCGAAACAGTCCCAAAAATAGGGACCCCCCCCAAAAATCAGGTGGGCTTTTCTCCTAATGTTTTTCCCCGCAGGCCCCCCCCCCCATTACACATTGATAAGCACAAAAAGAGCAGATTAAATTTTGGGAACTTCAAAAAAAAAAAACAAAGAACATTAAAAAAGAATTCTGTAGAAAAAGTTTAAAAAAAGAATTCCAACCGCTCAAAAACCCCGCTTGGGAAAATAAAAACATTTTAAAGTTTTGTAGACTGTAAGACAGAACAACCCACGCCCCCCGCCAGGAAAAAAAGTTTTGTTTTTAAAAAACTGGAAAAAAGGGTGCAAAAAAAGTCCTAGTTTTTTTTTTCGCAGACTTTTTGAGTCGTTTTTTGTTCCTTATGAAGGGCCGCACCACAAAAACTTCGAAAAAAAGTCTTTTAATTTAGTAAAAATAGATTTGTTCAAATTTTCTTTCATTAAATTTTTAGGGGCGGATGGCGTTTTTTTCAGAGCCAGAATTAAAATTTGAGGGCCGATGCGGGAGAAACATTTTTTAAAAAAAGCATGCAGGGAAGTGCGTAACGCCCGTTCTAATTTTTTAAAAATTAAACTAAATCATAATGGCGCCTGGAAAAAACCAACAAACCCGAAAACTCGCCACGCATTGTTGGATTTTTTGCGGTTTTTGAGCTAAGCCCCAAAAGTGTAAACCCCCCCAGTAAGAGACCATGATCACATTTGTGGGGGAAATTTAGAGGTGCAGCGCACTTAAATTTCAATTTTTTCAACTAAATTTGATCAAAACCTGGAAGCGCCGTATTCCCTTTTCCCAAATTTGCGAGGTTTTTTGACTCTCACCTTTAATGCCAAAACGTAAAACCCCGCCTTCAGGGGGAGCATGCATTTCCAGGGCATCAGAAAAGTACATTTGTTTCAAATTTTAAAAACATGTCTTTCTACGACCAAAGCAAAAAACATGATGGGGCCCCCATTAAAAGGCACTGGCTAAGTCCTTAAAGTCCCGCCCTTTAAAGAAAAATTTTTTGCCAAAATCTTGTTAGGGAAAGGGGGTTTACCCTTATGAATTTCAAAGGCAGTTGGGAAAAGGGTTTTAGAAGGAAAAATTCCTTTCCCCCTAAAGGCGCGTTTTTTTTCTATCTTAGAGGGAAAGGGAATCAGGACCCCAGATTTCCAGCAGCTCAAGATGCTTGGCAAAAGTTAATTGTAAAACCCATGGGAGACTATCATGACTCCTTTTTTTAAAGGCGATGTATGTTTTTTTTGGCCCGGGCGGGCTTTGAAAATTACAGAAAAAACCCGGGATGAAAATTATAGCTGGGTCCCCCCCATTACATTTTTTTTGCGCCTGGGATGGCTGGGACGTTTCTTAAAGTTTACGGAGACCAAAATTTATTTATTGGGCAGATTTACCAATTTATTCAGATGATTAAAAAACGGATTGCGTGGAGGGGAAATTTTTTTTGGGTCGCATCCCCTTACTGTAAAGCAAACAAAAAAAAATACTTGGGCGATTATTTATCCGAGTAAAAGGTCTTCTATTCATGTAATTTTGATGCAAACAATCCGTATGGGTGGGGGAAAAACCAATCAAAATTCCCCAAAATTTAAAAAAAATAAATTTAAATTACACAGGGGGGCGATCCAAATAATTTTTTAAAAGGGGATTTAAAATGGTTTGGGCCCCCCCTTTAAAAACCGAACAACGGCCCGGGTACATTCTAGAAGTTGTTTTTTTTTCCTCATGAACTCCATGACCTGCATAATGACTATCCATTACGCAGAAAGCCTAAAGATGGATCCAAGAGGGCCGCCTAAAAAATTGTGCCTAATCTTTGGGGGAAAAAAAAATTTTGTCTGTCATTACGCTTTTTACAATTTTATTTAAAACAAAGGTTTGAAATTAACAGCTGTTCATCGCATAATTGCTTTTGATCAAGCGTTCAAGGGAAAACCCTTTCATCATGAAGAACACTGATCTCAGAACTAAATCCCCAGTTTCTTCCCGAAAAGGGTTTTTCAAGCTGATTAAAACAAAGCTGTTTTGGGGGGGGGGGGGAAAACTATGGAGAATCCGCAAAAAGCGCAAAGACGTCCCGATTGGTCACCAAAGAGAACGAAGGGAATTAAACTAACTTCAAAACCCAAAATTTTCAGGACTTTAGAAGATTTCATGATAAACTTTTTGGCATTTGATTTAAAAAAAAGAAAAACAAATTTTTTAAAAAACCTGTATTTTTGGGGTTTTAAACCCTTTTAAAATTATCAAAGCTTTTTATGTTTGAATTTCTTTATGACAAATTTTAAAAAATTGTTTCCCCGAGTCCAGAGTAATTTAAAACAGATACAGACAGTTTTTTTATAGAATTCCTACTGAAGACATCCCATAAAAACTGGAATTTTGGTAATAAAGGGGATGTGGGTTTGGTTTGAAACATCTGATTACCCTAAAGATTTGCCTTTTTCATTCAAATTTCTTAAAAGAAGGTTTTTGGAAAAATGAAGGGTGAATTTTCTGGGAAATGAAAGAAATTTTGGGTTTTAAATTTGAAAATGTACCCTATTTCCCACCCGGAGGAAAAACATTAAAAAAACAAAGGGGTTTTCCTTTGCAGTGTTGTGCAGTCAAACATATCGCATGACAAAATCAAAGAAGTTGTTTGGGAATTGAAATTTTCATCATGACAAAAAGTAAAAACACGATTAAAAAAACATGAGATCAACCAACTGGTTTTAACAAAAAAAGTCGTTTTGATAAACAAACACAAAAACGGGTTTGTTTTAATCCAGAGTTTTCATATGCAATTGGGGCCCCGGAGAACCGTAAATTAATTAAAGCGGAACTGTGTGGTGGGGTTTAAACGCAGTTCTTCCTTCACAAAAAAAATCTTTTAGGGGCTGGTGTTTTTTTGTGTCAGTTTCTTGGAAAAAAAAATTTAAACCCAAAAAAGGGGGGTTATTTTTTCCCAATTTTTTTTTATTTCGTAGGGTCAAAAAACCCAAAACTTTATCGTTTTCCCCGATGCGAGGTCCCCTTCTGCTTCCCCCGGGAAATAAAAGGGGCCTTACTTTCAAACCAAACGCACATTAAGGCAGACGGTTTTTATTTCCAAAAAGGAAAAATTTTAGAAAAAGCCCCCTTGAAGGTTTTTAAAAAAATTTTGGGAGAATCACACGAGTACTTTTATTTGCACTAACTAAAAAGGGGTTTAATTCAAATTGTAATGTATAAGGGGCTGTTAGCACTCAAATAGTATTCAACAGAAAACCCAAAAAAAAACCCCATTTTTAAAAAAATTTCATTCCTTGCTTGAAAACTGGGAAACGCAGGGTCTTCATAATTTGCAGCACCCGACTTCCAAATGGGGAAGCCTGGTGTAGTGCTCCTTATCTGGGGCCCCCTAGCCCTCCCCTCCCACATTGGGAGAGCAGGGGCCCTAAATCCCGTGTAAAAGGGGGAAGGGAGAAAAGTTTTCCTCTAGCTGGGCCCCTTTTCTTTTACGCAGGGGAGAGGGATCACCAAGTGTACGGAGGTGGCCTACCCTCCCTTCCTTTCCTTAACATATCCTCTTCTCAGCACAGTTGGTTAAAGCCGGTGTTCGCTGTTGCTCCAAACACATAGGTAATCTTGCTCTGTGCCACAAGTGTTTTTTCGCTTTATCTCTGCTATTATGCAACATCACATCACCAGGTTGGAGCTCTTGATAAGACCATGAAAAGACACACAATGCACCAAAAAACCCAAAACCCAAAATTTGGAGGTAATTGGTGTGGCTCTAATGTAGCGAAATGGTAATAGTTTGCTGGTTGTACTGGAGTCTCCTTCAGCAACATTTATTGTTTTTCTTTTGATTGCTTGTACTGGTTTTAGCCCTTTAAATTCTTCATTATTCATTGCGCGCAAAACTGAGGGCAATCTTCTAACCCATTCTGTGTTGCGAGAATTGTCAATCAGCTCTCTGTGATACTGGTAGGAGAAAAGTCTTTCGGCTAACTGTTTGTTAAAGTTTTCAACTAAAGCTGTGATCTGTGAACTCCCGGAATGCCTCTTTTAATGGTAACTCTATGTTTCAACAATAATTGATTCACTTGGCCTTTAAATTCTTTCCCATCATCGACTTGAATCATGCGAGGATAAGTTAAAGGGCCTCGTTGGTATATCAGTTGTATGGCAACAGCAACACAGAAGCACTCTTTTGTGTTAATGGTTCTGCATCTTTGTACCTTGAAGCTATGTCAATGACTGTGAGTGCGTACTTAAAAACTTTTTCGTCTAATCCTATCAGAGGGTAAATATAGAAGATCCATTTGATGGGTGTCGTTTGGAGTTGTATTGACAAAGTGTGGTCTCTGTATTCGTCTAGGCGCGGTAAATAAATTTGCCAAATCGCTTGTTTAGATAACCATTCTTTTGCTGTTTGTTCACTGACTCCAGCTGCTTGGCTTAGCTTTTGTATTGCTGTGATACCCTTCCAATATCCTTTTGGCGAATAATAGATTTTGTTCATTTTTTACTCAGCCAATATTATGTGCAACAAAATACACAACGGTCATACCAACGACAATATAAACCCGATTTCTTGCATCTTTTGTTTTTCTGATGGTTGATAAAAGTCACTGAATTTTGGTGGGGGCAATGTCTCGATTGGTTTGCCTGTTACAAGATAATATTGTTTTATTGCTTGATCAACATTTTTATAATGTGTATAGCTGCATGCCCCTGTTTTCGTGTGTCATTATAAAAATCTAACTGTCAAGTCTTGCTTTTCATAGCGTCTTGTGCAGTGCTAGTTGCTCCATCGCTTTTGTTATGTTTTTGCTCTCGCGTCATCCCGCAGTTTATAAATGCGAAATTACTTCCGCCTAAAAGCTAAGCGCATTCACACAGGCGCCACCTATATCATTACGGAAGTGAGGCCATTTTTTATAAATGTATATTTTTCTTACATTATTTATATGTTGGAAATTATTCCTTGCTTCAAATAGAACAAATCTTTCGTGGCAAACGACGCGCTGCAATGATCGCAATTAGCTTTGCTGAATCCATCAAAGTCTAGTTTGCAAGGATCTGCTGGTTTTAATACTTAACCAGGCTTTATTACCAAAGCTTGAGTATCCTACACTTCGGCCCCCAACAACAGCAGAATGGTATGCAAGAGTTGGTAAACAGTTTTTTCGGTGCTCATTTTTTTAAATTTAAATAATTATAATTTAATAAAAAACATGAACAGTGATGATCTTACTCCCGCTACAAGGTGGGCCTAAACCTACTGAATTTGACTGACCCCGTTGGATGAGCCGCTAATTAAGCCAAACCGGGAGAGGCTGTATTCTTTGGCAGATATGTGGGGCAAAACAAAACATTTCCCTCGGAACTGAATTCAGCATCGAACAGATTCAACAGATTGTTACACAAGGACATTCTAAAAGTATCATAACAGGTTTTGAGCGCAGGCTGGGGTCTCGAATGGTGAAAAAGTGTGGGACAAACGGTTTCTTATTTGTAACAATAACTAGTCAGTAAATTTGCTCCCATTGTTCTGAACAAGATCTTACGTATGATTAACGCAAGAGCCAGTTTTAACAAAGTCATACGAGTCTCTTCTAGGATGTGATCTATATAAAATTTGCGAAACATTGATATCGCCCTTAATCATGGGATTAATAACTTTTTATCATATAGATTTGTTTCCCTTCAAAATGAACGCGTGAGCTGGAAAATCATCAGAATCAGGAAACATTGAATCAGGTGGAGAAAGTAGAAAGTAACCAAGCCAGAAAATCAGCAGAAACACTGAATCAGGTGGGGGACCAGTGAAAGCATCCTCATCCTGGTGTGTTAAAGCAGGAAAAAAAATTCGCAGAGTGGAACAGAGCAAAAAAAAATAATGTACGAATATAACTCATATGAAAACATAAAACCGCCAGCGCCCCACAAACAAGTTGATTCAAGCCCCGCTATAAAAAACTCCATGTGATTCAAGGCCACAGCGCCAAGTTCTTCATGGTATATTGAACTTAAAAACTCGTGCCATTTTTTGGCGCCCTTGTGCTGCTGGGGGGGCTGTTATTACGGTTATAAAATATAACCAATGGCAACAAAAACAAAGAATGTTAAAACACTGAACACTAAATACGAAAAAGACAAACTGCACGCCAAAACCGCCAACAACAAAAAGATCATTTTTATCCATTTATAATGCAATTAATATTTACAATTTTTTTAATAGAAAAAGATCATGGCGTATTATAAAAATGATTTAAAGTCAATTAAAATTAAAGACATGGAGTCTATTAAAAGACATTTCCATAGCCAGAAATCAATGCGTTGCTTAGGATGTAAGGACCTTCATTAAGATCTATTGAGAGACGCTGAGCAAGACCTCCTCAACGATTGACGCGTTTTTTTGAGGCGTGTGTGTACTATCATTAGGACCATCTGCTATTTAAGATGAAAAAACATAGATTGTATATTTTTTGATTAAATATAATGGGGATAACTTGAATAAGAACTTGGTTGTACTTAAAGGATGACTTAGTTATGGATCTTGAGGTGACTTAATCAAGTCACTTAGAAGTTACTTGATCAGAACATATTAGGAACTTGAAGGTCACTTAATTAAAAACCTTAATAAAGAAACTTGGGGTAACTAACTAATTAAAAACTTAATTAATAACTTGGTGGGGATGGGGGTAGGTGTTGTGTGTGGTGTAGCACAGGGGGTGGGGGGTGGGGGAGTGGGGGGACGTGCGTGCGGTGGGGTGGGGGGCGGGTGGGGGGGAGACGTGGCGTGCGTGGGGTAGGACAAAACACACACACACACAACAAACACAAACAAACAAACAAACAAACCACCAAACAAACACACAATAGGACAGGACAGTGCTTGTAGGAAAAGGAAGTGCAGGGCGTTGGAAGCAGGTTTTCAGAAGAAATGTTTGCCAGGGTAGGTTGGCAAGATAGGCTACCGATCATAGCATGATGTTACTATATTTAGAACCCGTCAGAGCAGCAAGATGGCTGCCGATTCATGCGGCGGTTTTACGCGTACCAGAGCCGCAAGTTGTAGGTTAGCACGATGGTACCGATCATGCATGATCGTTATATATTTAGAACCCGGTCCAGAGCAGCAGATGGTGCCGATCATGCGGCTGTGAACGTGTGCAGGTGGAGTAGGAAGGGGGCATTGTGGGTCAATCGCCAAACTCTGAGATTGGCCTTAGTTTTGTTATATTTAGAACCACGTAGAAGCAGCAAGATGGCTACCGATCAAGCATGATGTTTCTATATTTGAACCCCGTCAGAGCAAGCAAGATGGCTGCGTATACAGCCTAAACAGCGTGCGGGGTTTGGACTACTTAGTAATTAGCGAACAGCGCTATCACGGAGGCCAATCGTTCTCGAGGGAGCCAAGAAGTGCTCAGCAAGGCCTGGGAGGAGGGGGGTGGGGAAGGGAGAGAGCGACGAGGTGGGAGGGCTTGAGAATCGCAGTAGTTAGTACACCGTCATTGTATTTTTGAAGCATTTTTATGAAGATAGTGCTTGGCTACACACTACTCTCTCCATACAGGTAGATGCTACTAAGGTCTGCCTAGCCCCTATGAGTTTTGCCAGAGAACATTCGGAAAATTCGCCATCCATTCAGTTGCATAAGGGCACACTTGAAGGCGGATCGAACTGGTTTAGAATTAGGAAAAAGTAGGCAAAGTATACACCATCTTAATACACAGTCAGCATGCTACAGTGAACACTGAATCTGTAGTTAACAATCAATCAGTCTAATCACAAATGGCGAACATTTTACTTGGGGGGGGGGTACAGCAAAAAGGTTTCAAATATAAGATTTTTGCATAGAATCAGCCGTGTTTACCCTCCGGCCTTAAGAAATGAACGCCATGGTTTTTTAAACATGGCTTTAGCTGTCTCAAGCCAGCTCCCAACAATCAACGGCGTGATGGTTTGTTGTGCTTCAGCCGGCTTTCAACAAATGCAGCGCCATTTCTTAGATAAGGAACCAATCTCCTCAATAGTCAACAAGTATTAAACTGGCTGTATCTTTGTCAACAATATTGCCTTCAACGTTTTCATTTCCTTGAGCCAACAAACCTTTAAGATACACACTTCTGTTCTTTGGTAAACCGTTACACACCCACAGCACAGGTAAAACGCGTCGTGTTTGCCCGCAGTCAGGGGAAGAATGTTGGGTTAACCTAGTCGTGAGCGCCGTAAGGCTACCTTAACTCGCTGATTGGCCAGGCTGGGGAACAGCGCCGCCGCGCGGAGTGTTGGCGTGGGACAGGACGTTCTAGAAGGCTGATGTAATGCAAGGCAGGAAGGAAGGGGTGAAGGGGAGGGGGAAGAGGGATAGAGGGGGTGGGGCAGTATTGATTTTTGGCCTGTGTGTGTGTGGGGTGTGTGTGTGGTGGGGTTTTGTGTGTGTGTGTGTTTGTTGTGTGGTGTGTGTGTGTGTGTGCGTGAGTACGTGCGCGCGTGTGCCGCTGTGTGGTGTGTGTGTGTGTGTGTGTGCGTGCGCATATATGTGTGTGTGTGTGTGGTGTGTGTGTGTGGGTTTTGGTGGTGTGTGTGTGTGTGGTGCTTTACGGGGTGTACGCATGTTTTGGTGTGTTGGGTGTGCGTGTGTGTGTGTGTGTTTGTGTGTGTGTGTGTGTGTGTGTGTCTGTGTGTGTGTGTTGTTGATGTGTGTGTGTGTTTGGTGTGTGTGTGTTTGTGTGTGGGTGTGTGTGTTGTGGTGTGTGTGTGTGTGCGCGTGTATGCGTGCGCGCACGCGTCTGTGTGTGCCCACGAGTGTACGCATGTGTGTGTGTTTTGGGTGGTGGGTGTGTGTGTGTGTGTGTGTGTGGTGTGAGTGTGTGTATGCATGTTCGTGAGTGTGTGTTGTGCGCGACGTATTTGTGAAACGCAAACCTTATGTCTATGGTTTCCGTGTCTAAATGAAAATATCACAAGCAATCCTTCCCCCACAGGGCCCAGGTGCCGCCAGCCCTTCCTTATGGCGTCAGCTAATTACAGGCCATAGGATCCGCCCAGGGCCGCGGTACATGGTACGCCTGCCACAAACCCCAAGCCCTCTAATTAGGGCTGTTCGCCCCCATGTCTCAGCCAAGTCTTAGTTTGGTGACTGTCTCCGCAAAAATGATGTTTTTGAAAATGACTGTATGCGCAAAAAATGATTAGGAAAACCCATAGGATAAGCAAAAACTAAAATTTGAAAAGTTTATTTAAATTGTTTTGAAAAGGGATAACCCTACACAGTATTTTTTGTTTGTAGGGTCGTTATTTTTGGTTATTGAATCTTACTTGTCAGAGAACAGTAATATGCTGATCTAGGTCACTTTCGCCCGAAAAATTGGTGGAGGAGCAAGTGGGGTAGAGTCGGGATATTACTGTTCTCTTATTTTCCCCTTTTTCTTCAGCGTGGATGAAACGCCGTTACGTGCGTTCAGAAGGGGGAAAGGAGGGTGGGTAGGTGGACAAGGGGACTCTACCCTGCTAAAAACAGTAAGTATTTGTTGTTGGGGTTTTAGTTGTCGTCGTACCCTGGGTAAAAGACTCACAGCTGAAGATACTTGAACACTATGGTACAAATGCATCAGCTAGAGATGTTTTGATTTCCCCGCCACATGGGCAGCCACACCCCCACTTTGAGAAAATAAGTATGTAATGTTGCTTCTAGCCCACCGACCGCGAAGGGCCATATCGGGCTTTCAAAACCCGTTCAAGTCAACTCACAAGTGATTAAAAAAAAAAAAATTTCAACATTCACACAACCCTTTAAGATACACCTCTTAAAAACCCCTAGTAAGAAAGAAAAAAAAAGGTAATGAAAGGAGGGAGGTGGAGACTGGAGAGATAGAACGCGGAAGGCAGAGGGAGGAGGGGTATGTGTTGTGGGCAAAGCACGACACGTGACAGGGTTTTTATTTTCCCATATCCTTGATGCTCATATTGTCCCCTTCTCTATAGCTGGTCAACTGACGGGTGGTAGAAGGAAGGTGGGGGAAGGGAGGGGGAGGGGGATACGAGACGAGGTCCAGAGAAATGAGGGGGGGGTGGGTAGAATGCAGGGGAGGAGGATATGCATGTACTCTCGAGGGGGGGGGAGAGGTATTCTCTCTCCCCTCTCTCTCTCCCCTCTCTCTCTCTCTCTGGCTCGCGCTCTCCTTCTCTCTCTCTCTTCTCCCTCTCTCCCCTCTCTCTCTCCTCTCCCCTCCCTCTCTCTCTCCCAAATCTAAATCACAAGCACACTGAACTTACGTTGTTTATGTAAGACTGCATTGAAATGGTTTATAAGAAACGAATAAACGAATGTTCATTAAAAGATACTGCAAGTCGTTAAACTAATTGGCAACGATTATTGCACAGGTGTGTGTGTGTGTGTGGGGTGTGGTGTGTGTGTGTGTGTGTGTGTGTGTGTGGTGGCGCGCCGCGCGCGCGCACGCGCGCACGTGTTGTTTGTCTCTGTCTGTCTGTCTGTCTGTCTGTGTGTGCGTGCGCGCGCGCATTTTAATTGTTTCATGCATGGGAGTACAG